>JADLZL010003826.1:0-499248 GCA_015844335.1 Chrysopogon serrulatus | reverse complement strand
CTCTACTTCCACTTCTTGGGGACCGTTTGGCGACTTCCTCGGCTGCGCCGAAGCTGCACCTTTGAGGGCACCAGTGCTTTGTTGAGGGGGGAGGTGACTTCTTCCAGAGGGCTCCACGACACATTCAGCGTCGCCACCCCTCTCGGGCGATGATTGGTGATTTTGACCAGCGAAGTCACGCCGTCCGGGTCCTATACTATCTCACACTTTGCTCATTCTGCATTTGTTGCTTCTTTTGAGCCTCGAGATATTGGACATGCTTTATCTGATCCTGATGGGTTAATGCCATGCATGAGGAGTTAGAAAACTTTGAGAGAAACCAAGTTTGGGTTTTAGTGCCACCTCCACAAGATTGCCATCCCATAGGAACCAAGTGGGTTTTCAAAAACAAGCAGAGTGAGGATGGGGTGATAGTTAGAAACAAAGCTAGGTTGGTAGCCCAAGGGTATTGCCAGAAAGAGGGGATAGACTTTGAGGAAACCTTTGCTCCTGTAGCTCGCTTAGAGGCTATCCGTATTCTTTTAGCGTTCGCTGCTGCTAAGGGCTTTAAGTTGTTTCAGATGGATGTGAAGAGCGTTTTTCTGAATAGGTACATTGAGGAGGAAGTGTATGTTAGGCAACTTCCAGGCTTTAAAAATCCCAAGTATCCTAACCATGTCTTCAAGTTGCATAAAGCTTTGTATGGTCTTAAGCAAGCCCCTAGAGCGTGGTATGATAGGCTGAAAATATTTTTGCTTAAGAAGGGGAAGGGGTTTAGGATGGGATCGGTAGATAAGACTTTGTTTCTCCTCAAGCAAGGCAGTGACCTTCTCTTGGTTCAGATTTACGTGGATGATATTATCTTTGGCGGCTCTTCTCACGCTTTGAATGCCAAGTTTGTAGAGTTTATGAGCAGGGAGTTTGAGATGAGCTTGATGGGTGAGTTGACCTTCTTCCTCGGCCTTCAAATCAAGCAAACGCGGGATGGGACGTTCGTGCATCAAGGCAAGTACACAAAGGATGTCCTGAAAAAGTTTGACATGGGTGAGGCCAAGCCTCTTTCGATGCCCATGTCGACTACGATGGCCCTCGATGCCGACGAGGATGGAGAAGCAGTCGATCAGAAGGAGTACCGGAGTATGATCAAATCGTTGCTGTACCTGACGGCGACAAGACCCGACATACAGTTTGTTGTATGTCTCTGCACACGCTTTCAGGCTTCCCCACGCACATCTCACCGTCAAGCGGTGAAGCGCATCATGAGGTACCTCCGGTTTACCCCCGAGTTTGGACTTTGGTATTACGCTTCTTCCTCGCTCTCTCTTTGCGGTTATTCGGATCTTGATTTTGCCGGTTTGCCGCTTAGATAGGAAGTCCACGTCGGGGACTTGTCGGTTTTGGGTTCATCTCTTGTGTGTTTGGTTATCCCGCAAATAGTCTAGCGTTGCACAATCCACCACAGAAGCTGAGTATGTCATTTCTTTGCCGCTTGTTGTTCCCAATTTGCTTTAGATGATAGCCACCCTACGTGATTTTGGTCTTGAGTTCTCTAGAGTGCCTTTATTATGTGATAGTACTAGTGCCATCGGTGTTGCTAAGAACCCGATACTTCACTCCAAGACCAAGCACATAGATGTGCGCTTTCACTTTCTCCATGATCACCAAGAGAAAGGCGACAATGAGTTGCATCACGTAGCCACCCGGATCGCCTTGCGGATCTTCTCACTAAGCCCCTCGATCAAGCGACTTTTGCTCGCTTGCGAGGAGAACTGGGTGTGTGTTTTCCTTTTTACAGGAGGGAAGCACTTTGTTAGTTGTATACTAGTTTCAGTTTCTTTTGTAGTCTAGGTTTTGATTTGTCTTTGTATGATAGTGCATTTGCATTGCATTTTGTGATATACTTGCATTTTCAGTTTCATGTATATATCACTTGGAATGAAACTATGCTCTTGTTAGTATGCCATGTGAGTACTTTGTGGTGCTTGTCAGCTTAGGCTCTCATTGATCATCTGCTACATGTTATGAGTTGAGCATAATTTTCTAATGTGAACTCGCTTAAATTTGCTGAAATTAAAAAATGTTCACCGCTTGAGAAGGTACCTAGCATGTGTAGAATGTTGAAATCCCTTTATGCTGTCTTGTATATGCTAGGTTGCTATGTCTCATGCTTTGAGTCATTCAATTGCTTAGACACTTCACTTGTGCTAAAATTTTGACACCTAAGCTAAGTGCGATGAAAAGATCGAGATGGGTCTAAATTGTCCCACATCAAGGTATCGAGACTGCTTCCAATTGCATATTTGGATGAACTTGAGCCTTGTAGTGGATGACCGAAACCATTGCTTTGAGCTTCTGATTGTCTTTTGACATAGGCTCCGCTTGGTTAAAAAGTTAGGCTTGACAGTACGGATAACCTCTCACACATACATGCTTGACCGACACTTGTAATCTGCTGCTAACTCTGAAAATCTGATAAAATTGACAAGTTTGGGGTCTTTGACATGATGTGTGACCATGGTTTGGGGTAGTTCACCTTGTATATCCTTGTTAGCACTAGGTTGATTTTCAGCTTGCATTTGCCAAGTGCTATCTTTTGTGGTGAACCCCTTTCTGAAGAACTTAAAAATCTGCTCAAACCTGCTTACACTTCATATTCCGTATCATTTGATCAGTTTGAGCATATGCTAGCACTTGTCTATTGTTGCCTTACTCACCTGTTTTACCGGCTAGAGCATCTTTTCACTCTGATTGCTATATACCTGAAGCTTCTGCATTTGTGCATGTCATTGTATTTTAGGCTTGCTGTGTGCATTATTCAACAAGGGGGAGAAATTTGACACACACATGCCTGACACATCATATGCTTATGTCAAGGGGGAGTCACTTGACATATCTTAAGAGGTTGTCTTCTCAGAGGGAGAGACTAGTTCTTAAAAGGGTTGAAGGGGAGAAGATTATATGCACTCATGTATGCATTTGCTCAGGGGGAGTTATTTTGCATTGCTTCTTGCTAGATGTGTTGAGCCTTTGCCTCTTTCTAGAGGATCTAGCGTTTCGAGTGCTTCTCGCTTGGCTAGCGGTGTTGAGCCCGCTTTCTGCCTCTTCTTGAGGGCTAGCCATGTTTTGCTTGGTTGCGTCGAGCCGTTGCCCATGTCTTTGGGGATCAAGTCTTGCTTGTTTCAGATGACCACATTTGGCTTCTCTTTGGCTTTTGGTCGTTTGGTGAGCTTTCTTCTTTTCTTTTTCTTCTTCTATTTCTTTTTCTCAGCCGTGGTGTGTTGGTGTTGAACAATGCACTCATCAAGGGGGAGATTGCGAACATAAGGTTTATACTTGTGGTTCAGTTGTGATGATGAGTGATTGATTCAACTACTAGCATCTCGGATGGGGTGCTACTGTTCCACATGTGCCTTGACTTGTGTTGTGCAGGTGTCGAGCATGGAGGCGGTGGCCGACGGCGAGGTGAAGGTCAAGTGATGGCGGGCCACGCCGAATGGACGGGGAGCGGTGAAAGGGCGGACGTATCGAGACTTGGACTGAGGGACCCAGAATCGCCGGGCGGGATCGCGTTGCTGGCACTTGACTTCGACAAGCACTACAGGAAATCTGAGTTTCTATGACGACTGCCAGATGACAAAGCACCTATTTGTCACAAATAGAGTCTCTTTATGATGACTATTTCCAGGATGACAACTGTTTATGACCAAGCTGTATCATTGTCATAAATATCATCACAGTATACTTTGCTAGGGCTCTGTGACGACAGATCGATGACAACAATTGATCGTCATTAAATATAAAACTAATATGATCTTTGTAAGAAATATTATGTTATCCTATATAACTATTGTACTAGTACACATCACCTCTAGGTGTTCACAACAGTTATCCTTCATAGAAAGGCTGGGCAAAAAACTAAAAAAAGGGCAAAAAACCAAAAAAATGAGAGTACAAGTCACCTCAATATGAGCAAAAGAAAAATTGAAAAAATGTGGTAGATAGGAATCGAACCCATCAGAATGAAACTGAGCGTGCTGTTCTATCGCTTTTAATAAGTCTCGAGTCTGGATTGCAAATAAACAGTAAAAAAACTTGAAAGAAATTGACGCATATAGGAACCGAACCTGTTCTCTGCAAATAAACGAAGCAAGGCATGCTCCGCTTGCTATCGGGAAGGAGTGTTTAATTCTTTTTCTTCAGTTACTGGATAGAGAAAACCATGCCTAAACTAAAAATAAAATTGGAACCTGTAGGAATCGAACTCGCCTCTTTTTCTTCAGTTACTGGATAGAGAAAACCATGCCTAAACTAAAAATAAAATTGGAACCTGTAGGAATCGAACTCGCCACCGCTGGAGCAAAACACACAAGCCTAACCACTAGAACACGCAAGTCTTTGTATGTACTGTAGTGTTGAGTTTCTTTGTTAGTGTTTCGGACTCCTGACAGGATAACATGGAGCCAACCGAACCTCGACGCGTCCAGATTCAGTGTAGTCACCAAGTTAGGATTGCTGGGGAAAAAACCTCAAAAAAATATAAAAATGTGACGTTAAAAGGGTGTTTAAACCTGGTGGAGTCTTCACTTCATTTGCTCCTAAACCAAGCGACGTCACCACTCGAACCATCTTCTGTAGTGTTATGAGCATTCTGATTTCTTTTCTTCCCTGGAATTTTGATGCAGGAAAAACAGCAAAAAATTGGTGTAAAAAATGAGGAGGATTCGAATTTTGGATCCCAGGAGGATTCGAATTTTGGATCCCAGCACACTAGGCCTGAAGTAAACATGCCAAGCCACTCGTCAAATCTTTGTGGACTGCTGCTATTAAACAGATAGCTAATTTGTTTATGGATTTAGAGTACTTTATTCCTTGAGTCGCCCAATCAAGCATGACTGTTACTAGTATTGCTTCTGAATTATAAATTTTTGGACTGTTAACTGAACCGAATAGTTCATGGCCAATAACTGAACTGCCTTGTTCTTAACTATAAATTCATAGACTAATAATTGAAAAACTAAATTCGTAGCCCAATGCCGAGCTCCCCACGCCGCAAGCCGCAAGTGAAAAGCCCACTTCAGCTGATTACGTCAATTTGATTTGGATGCTAGCAGGCTTATAAAAGCAAGAAGTAATAAGCTTAGCCATTGAATTGTTGGGCCAGATTCTGGGCATATTCCAATTCTAAGCCCATTCTCATCCTTGATCCACTGAATTTTTAAATTACCAATTGAATAAAAAAATATGCTGTGAAGGTCCAAACAATTTTTTTTTTGAAAAACAATAAAAACAAAAGTTGTAGACATCAATGAGGTCAATAAATTTGTTTTTGACAACTTTTCCATTTGAAATAATTTACTAGCCCAAAATTTTTGTTTATAGTTCTCAAATTTGAAATTTAAATTTCAAATTGTTCAAACAAAGTTTCATGGAGGAATAGCTAAAACAAAAGTTGTAGGTCTCGATGAGTTCTTCAACTTTGTTATTGATAACTTTTCATTTAAAATTATTTACTATCTCAAAATCATTTACTCTACCAAAATAGATACATCTTACACGAAAGTTATGTAACTACGTGAGAAATGGTTCTATTTATGAAGGATGTATAACACCACTTTACTAAAACTGCTTGAATTTTTTTATGAAATGCTTATGGATCCGAAATATGTTGTTTTGTCAATTTGAATAATTTTCTGACCAAATTTAGCTATTATTGTAATTATTTGTTGAATTACCATGGAATAAATATGAATAATATCTAAAATTGGTTAGAAAAATCTACAAACTTGTATGAAAATATGATTTTGGTGTATAATCATTTCATAAAAAATTCCAATGATTTTAACAAAGTAGTACTATACATTGTTCACAAATGCACATATGTCTCACATAGTTATTAGTAACTATGTCAAAGGTATATATGAATTTGTGAACAATGTATAACCTTACATTATTAAAATGGTTTGAAATTTTCATGGAAAGCTTATACACCCATAGTGTGCCCCATATACCATTTATTAGTTTTTTTTACAAATGTATGATATTATTCCTTTTTTCGTCAGAGCCACCAAAATATAAGTTCAAGTAATTCCTAACCAAACACTTAATTTTCCATCAATTTTCATGATGTGAGGTCCAATCAAACATGCCTTCTTTTATATATTTTTTCTTGTTTTGGGGTATTGGTTGGCATCACATTTAATTCAAGTTGGATTTACTTTCAAGACTATGCAAAAAAAATCTCTTAAATCTAGTAAATAGCAAATCACTTCAAAAATTCTTGGAAATCATACAAGAAACTATTTAGGCAGTATATACTACATGTTGAAATTATGTTGGGGCACATAGGGATAATGTAAACCACAACTATTATAATCTGCATTTTAGATTAAATGTATTTTGTCCAAGAAAAGAAAAGAAAATGGAAAAGGTAAAAGCAAAATTGATTTCGGCCTTTAGCGAAACAGCCCAGCATAGAGGCCCGTAGTCACGCGGTTCTCTCCTAAAGCCCACAAACAGCAGGGAACCCTAAGAGGGGTCAATCTCAGCCATCCATCTCACTCAATGGTCAGGATTCATCCGACAGTGAGTACTCATATATATAAGTAAGCATATGACAACCCTAATCCCCAACTCTCTCTTCTCAGTCTCTTCTCAGACCCACGCAGCGGCCGCAATAGGGAGAGCGGCAGATAATGTGGCACTGAGGCGCTCGGCGCCGTCGAGCTCGGCACCGGCTACACTTATGCCGGCGTATATGTCGGTGTAGAAACACCAGCTGGCGCGCTCATGCCCGCTCCAGCGCGCGGCGGTCTGAGGAACGGCGCAGGCGCCCGGCAGCGGTGGCCCGACCTCATGGGCGCGCGCGCAACAGCGGCCGGCAGCCTCGCTGCACAGCTGGTGGTGGCGTCAGCGTCCTGGCCTGGAGCTGAAGAGTAAGAGCCGCGCTGCCCCCACTGCAGGTGGTGACCCTCTACTACGCTCTACGGCCAGGTACCCAGGTCGTCGAGAGGCCCTTCACCAGCGACGAGCACCCACCAGGTATGCACACCCCTTATTTCCCCTTTCTTAGGCTGTGCCAAATCGAGCATTCAAATCCCTGCATGCTGTTCGTGCATACTTCTGACTCTTTTTTTTTGTGCCAAAATTATGGAGAAGATTGGGTTGCCTTCGAAATAGTCCCTGCAGAGTGCTACCTGGGAGATGGATGCATCCCACTGCCAGGGCTGTTCTGTTCATTTCATCTTTTTTACTAGGAAGGTGAATCAAATCCCCTTGCAGCTATTGCTTATCTACTGCCATCTGTCTAAAAAAATAACAGAACACTAGTGGATTAGTTCTAGTACAAAAAATGACACGTTTTAAAAACATTTTTATATTTGTTGACAAACAGTAGTTGCAGATTTGTAGTAGTGGGTCTTCAATAGATCTGCAGCTGAAGTGCTTCTTTCAGGGATTCTTTGTTGATATTTTTAAATCTATGTGAGCGTCTAGTAGTTCTAGCTCTAAGTGCTACTGCTAATTCTGTAAATTTCTGGTGCTGCAGACATCAGATTGCAAAAGCTGGTTTTCCTGATTTGTTTCTCTATTTGTTTGAAGAGTGTCCTCACTGATGCGCTGCTTGCCAAAACTATTAATCCTGTTCTGTTAGTCATTGAGCAACTGGTATTACAGGATGTGAGCAACTAGTGTAATATTTTAGTTTTACTATTGGTGTGATGTTCGGTTGGTGATTGGTTCCTGCTTATTGCAGACTGCTTGATTCTTTGCTTCAGGAACAACCATGTACAGAAGGAACTGAGTAGAGCAGCACTATTGGCAAGTCTATCTTTGCCTCTCTATGTTTCCTTTTCTGCAGTTCTGCTCCTGTTCGTCCTGGATTATTATATCTTAGGTTCATTAGTGATGTTTTCAAGTCATATGGAAGATTGTTAGCATTCATTAGTGATTATGATTCTCCATAATTGACGTTCTTGGAATGGAAATAAACAAAAATAGCAATCTATTTGGCTGGGTTGATACTTTTTATAGTTTCGTATCTTTCTAATTTGGCATTGGATGTGATCTTTACCTCGCTTAATGATCAAGAGCCTATTAGACTAGCTCAACAATTTTTAATCTCCTACATTTGTTTTCCCTTGTAGGCCCATGAACAAAGAGATACTAATGTAGTAGCTTCCTGTATAATTCAGTAGCAATACACAACACTATAGGATTAGTGAATATGGGCAGAAATGTATGTGGTTAGAGAACTACACATAGCATTAACGTACAGTCATGATATTTCCTTCTGGTATGAGAACTACACACCATTTTTTGCAATTTCTATTGGAACTCTTCATATTATTAAGTACTTCTACACATTTAATAAATGACATCCCACAAGAACTCTTCTATTTCTTGTATTACCAATATTGTCATTCTAAAGTGTCTTCTGATTTATGGATGTGTGCTTATCTGGTTGCAGCAGACAGTGGGTGCAGAGCATTGAGGGGGCTCTCTTGGTGGCCAAGGTGGAGCAGCTAGGGCTTGTTCATTACCAGAATACTAGTGCTCTATGTCCTTACCATTGGAAGTGTATAACCAGCTCATTCAATTCATGATTTCTGGTGGCAATGTGCGCTCTAAATGTAAATCTGTGACTTGGTCAGTTCTGATTATATGAATTTAGTATAAGAATTTGGTCATTAATGAATGAATGTGTTGCTGTTGGGCTTATTTGACCTATAATGTAGATTGATTATTTGGGCTGGCCTAGTAAAAATCTAGCTTGGGCTGCCCAGATGGTATGGGTCATGGTTTGTAACGGTGGGTTGCAATGAAAAAAACAAAAGAAAATGTAGGTGCGATAAAAAGCCATTTGGGCCCAATTGGGCTGATTGTAAATGAAAATAGTAATGAAAAGGTTCATGCTATATGGGCTGAATGTGAATTGCCACATCACTCGCCATGTCATCATACACATGGCGTTATTTCATTCAATTTGTTATGACGAGTTTAGTCTCGTCATTGCATCAATGACAGGATAACTATCGTCACTGCATCAATGACGATGTGTTACGTGGTCACGAAGCTTGGTAGTGACCCACCTTACGTGACGACAGACTTATTCATCACTTTAGCCAGACGGTGACATGAAACAGTTTGTTATCGTCATAATCTAATTGTCCGCGAAGCCCAGGATTCTTGTAGTGAAGTGCAAGGACATGGGCCGGTTTGTTGGTTTGGGCCTCAAAACCAACGGAGGCGGGTTTCGGTGGTTTGGGCCTCAAAACCACCCGGTGGGTTTCTGGGTTGAGCCTCAAAATCCTGACAGAGGTCCCGAGGCGGACGGACGGCACGTGGTGGCATCGGGGAGTTCACGTCGAGGAGAAGCTACCGGTGAGAAGGCGCGGTGGCCGTCAGATCAAAATATCTATCCGGCTCGGTGGAGTTGTACTACAATGTCCTTGGACTAGGTAGTACACTCGGTGTCATGTAAGGGCAAAACTAGAATTTGAAATAAGCCCCGGTCGATAAGTATGGTGGGGGGAGCTCTCTTACCCCTTCACCTCTCCCATTTTCGTTTTTCCCTTTTCTTCTAGATTTTCCCCTCCCTTTAGTCTTCTTGAGAGAGGTCATCAAAATTGAAAAATTCGTGGTTGTTTGAGCTGTGATTTCGAGTGAGAATGGAGGCCTGAATCCTCCTCGTGCCCTTGGGGATTCGTTATTTTTATCTGTGATTTGTTTGTCTCACTTGTGTTTCCTCTTTCCCCATTTTTGTTTGTGCACGTGATCTGAAAATCCCGGAGGTAGAGTTTGATTGGCGCAATGATTTCTTGGGAATAGCTTACCTACTTCGTGGTGATTGCCTGTGCAAGTTTTGGGATCGAGCCGTAGTGATTTGGTTGGATTTCCGTTCAATTTTTGCCCGCTGCTTTTCTTCTGTTCTTGGCGTCGGCCAGTTCCTTTTCTCTGTTCTTCTTGTGCGAACGCCAGGAAGTTGTGTGACTGTGGAGGTTCATATCCCGACCCTGCTATTCTTATCTGTGAGCTCACCCATCGAGGTCGAGTCTTGGCTTGCGTGGTGCTTTGGTCGATTCGGTAGAAGCTCTTTTGATCTCGTTGGTTTCTGTAGCTTGCCCTCTTTACGTTCTTCGTTGCGTTTGCACTACCGATGCATGGGAAGCAGCTTTGAGTGCTCTGGATAGCTCCCCCCAGCCGTGTCGATTTTTGCCCGTCGGTGCCCTCGCCACTCTTCTCTGTTTGTTCTTCCGATTCCTTGCACTGCAGACCCCATTGTTCTTGTTTGTTCGTTCTTTATAGTCTTGCAGCCCGGTCGTGGGATTGTGCTAGAAAGTGGATGCAGCGGTGATGAAGCAACGTGTCTAGGCTGAGCAGCTTGCATTCAGCTTCGTTAAATGGGAAGTGCAGCAGCTTGCTAAAATTCTTTTGGTACTGTCATTTTCAAGCAACAGTATTTTCCTTCCGTGCTTAGTTTTGATTGGTCACTTCTTGCTTCCGTGAAGCACCAGAACAATTATTGATTAATCATTGGAATATTAAATTGGTTTTTACTTGATTTAGAATCCACGATTAAGTGCTTGCTGATTTACTGATTGATTAGTTTACTCCTTTGCCTAATACACGAGCACTGCTAGGTGGAGTGCAGTATCTCCACTTGAGCTGCCTTGCTGCGCTGTCTCTGGTTCTGAGTTCTCTGGGCGTGCTGCATGACAAGCACTGACGGTCACTGGTGAAAGCATCTCTGCCTCAATGTCTTAAGTTCAGAACCACAGGTAATCTTGCTTTCTGCAGGTGTGCTTTGTGTTGGTGCTTTGTAGGCCGTGCACCTTCGAGTGTCGAGCAAATCCAACTCGTGTTTGTCTTGCGGGGTGTCTCATGGCGATGTTTAGTTCTCGTTGGTGAATTTTAAGTGGGTTGATTTTCTCGGGTGAGAAATTCGGTGTTATCTGTTGAGTGATCGATTGAGTCCCGATTCGATTTTAAATCACATTGTGTTGAGTTTGTGGTGTGCCGCTGTGTTCCTAGGGAACATCCACCCACTCATTTGGGTCGTGGACATCACAGTGTTTTGTTTTGCGATTTTGGCGGTGAATTTGGGACAGCGGCTTAAATATTTTCGCAAGAAAAAATTTACGGCTCCCATTCACCCCCTCTCGTCGCCACTTTCGGTCCTTCACTATTCATACATAGTTTCCTTATCTTTCTCATAATGCAGGAGTTATGAGCTGGCCTATTTATTTTCACTCTTAATTCACTCTTAATAAACAGCCGACTTATCTTTCTCACCAAATGTACAGCTCATTGCCGGCTATAAGCTTATAACCTGTTTTCTGTACCTTAACATTTAACTAGCTTAGAGCCTCTTTGGTCAGGATTCTCGTTGCAAACGCTCTTTGCTGCTCCGCTTCATTGGAGAATCCCTGCGAAACACACTGAGAGGGGCGAGGAGAGAGAAGAGGAGGAGAGAGAAGGGGAGCTGAAAATATTAGCTTCGATCGGCTCCTCCTTGATCCTGTGGGTCCACTGAGCAAGGGATGTCTGATTTGCCCCGGCGAGGTGAGGCAAGGCCAGTGCAGCTCTGGCCGCCACCTGAGGCCGCACCTGCTTGTGGATCAGCAGTGTGTCAAGTGCCATGGATCCTGCCCCTGCTCATCTTGGCTTCCGGTGCGGCGGGGCTCCTCCACACGACTGCACGATACCGGTGTCCTTGAACGGAAACATCGGCGACTCGTGTGGCGTATAGTGCGTGATGTTTTTTACACCTGGTGCACGATGGTTGGAGTCATGGGAGAGGCCGAGAGGACAAGGCTGATGGATGCATGCGGTGGTGGGCTATGTGGGCCGGTGGTTAGGCTGCGTGGGAGAGAATAAAATATGAGAGAGAAAAGGTGAAAGGAAAAAAAGAAAAAAAAGGGCACAATAGACAATTCATCCTTTGCAACAACTGGGAGAAGCTGTTTTACTAAATATGTCATTAAAATAAATTTAGCTCCAATAGAGAATCTGTATCTACACAAGGGTTAGAGATAGAGCTGTTTTAGCAGGAGCTGAAGCTCTACCAAACGGACCCTTAGACTCTACTATTATACTTGCTCAAAAAGCAGAAGTTGGGAATGGACCTACCCCCCTCTCGCCACCGGCAAGTCTCATCTTCCTACCGAAAGGCGAGAAGTTGTGCTGGTGTTTTCCTTGGATGATGACGACGACGGATTCGACTGTAGTAAGTACGAGTCAAATCCCTCGTTCTGCATCAGTGCAAGCATGTGGAAGCTCATGTCGGTAGGCAGGAGCTCCGGCAGTGGCAGCTCCTTACTCAGGTACCGTACCACTTGCCGCATGTTGGGCCTTGCATTCACAAACGGGTGCGCGCACATGAGCCCCAGCTCGAGCACCAGACACGCCTCGCCGACGACGAAGTCACCATGGAGCCTGGCATCAACCGTGTCAACCAGCGTTCCTCCGCGCCAGTGCTCCAGCACCCAGTCCACTAGCATAACCTGATGCTGGTTGTTGCCACTGCTTGCATCATCCTGGGAGAAGAAAATTGGCCTTCTCCCACAGGTGACCTCAAGGATGAACGTCCCCAAGGCGAAGACGTCGGTAAGCGGGGTTGCCTTGCTTGTGCGTGCAAGCTCAGGGGCCAGGTAACCTATGGTACCAACCACGTGGGTGCTCTGAGGGTCGGCGCCATGGTCGTACAACCTGGCGAGGCCGAAGTCGCCTAGCTGCCCGTTCATCCCGCCGTCGAGGAGCACATTGCTCGCTTTGATGTCTCGATGGACGACGACCTTGTCCCACTCCTCATGGAGGTAGAGCAGGCCGGATGCGACGTCCCTGATGATTTTTAGCCTCTGCGGCCAGCTCAGCGTCATCGGCTTCTGCTCGTCTTGCTGCCCGTGCAGGTACTTGTCAAGGCTTCCGTTTGGCATGTACTCGTACACCAGGAGGAGCTCGCCTTTCCTCCGGCAGTAGCCAAGGAGCCGCACGAGGTTACGGTGCTGGAGACGGCCGAGGCTCACGACCTCGGCGACAAATTCCTTGACGCCTTGGGTCGAGCCGTGCGACACCGTCTTCACGGCGATCTCCGTGCCGGAGGCCGGCAGCACGCCTTTGTACACTCTCCCAAACCCTCCGACGCCGAGCAGGTTCGCGTTCTTGAACCCTTCGGTGGCGCGGTGCAGATCCTTGTAGCGGAACCGGTGCGGCCCGAACTCGAGCTCCCACTCTTCCCGTAGCTCCGTGTACTTCCGTCGTCGACGCACCAGTAGAACGGCGGCAGTGCCGAGGCAGAGCACCGCCGCTGCAGATGCTACTGGCAGGAGGATCAGTAGGACCTTGGACCGGCCAGCGTTTGCGCTCTCCCGGGGTAGCTTTGGCAGCTTGGCGATGTCGATAGCTGGCGCCGAGACGACGACGTCGTCGTCCATGGCGAAGCTCCAGCCGAGTACGTAGTGCCTCGAGTTGAAGGATCCTGTCGCCGACGAGAAGCCGACGTATGCCGTGTCGCCGATCACTGACGACAGGTTGTAGACGGCCGAGATCAGGGGCCGGCGAGGTTTGGCCACGGCGAGGGGAGCCAAGGTCACGTCGATTCGGTTGCTCCGGGCGTCGTAGTCCACCCACACGCGCATCTCGTCGTGGCTTATCAGCGTCAGGTTCTTGAAGCTCCCTGCTTCGTCGTCGTCGTAGTAGCCCGCATCGCTGGACTGGAGAGAAATCAGGCCGTTGATGTCCACGCCGACGTGGTTGTCGTTGATGTCGCGGAACTCGTCCTGCTGCAACGTGTCCAGCTCCACGCCGAATATCCTGTTGCGCTCGTCGCCGTTGCTGGTGACGTTGACGACGCCCAGGTACTGGCTCGCCAGCGCAGTCGACAAGTCCGTGGTTGGGGACACGACGAAGACGATGCCGTGGGCGCTCATGTCGGGGTAAGCGGACAGGATGCCGAAGACGAAGGATGTGGAGAAGGACCTCACCACCGCGCCTGCGCCTGCGCCGGTGCCGGTGCCGGTGCCGGTGCCGCCGACCCCTCGGAAGCGGAGCGGCGTTGGGTGAAAGGCGTGGCCTTTGAGCTGCAGCGTGCCGTTGGTCAGCTCGAGGAGGCCGCCCGGCGTCACAGTCGCCGTGCCGTCCATGGTGAGGTTGGCGCCGGTGAAGCCGGAGTACACGAACCTGTCGCCGCCGGCTGCAGCGTGGAGTTGGATGATGACTCCTAGGAGGAAGCTAACGGCGGTGATCTTCATCGTATTCATATGAGGCGTAGGCATGGCTGTATGTATGTTGCTCATAGATAGTTCACCCAGTTTCTTCGTACTGCAAGACAAGAAGCTGTGGGACAAGAAAGAAGAAAGAAGGTAAAAGGGAAGCTTCTTCCGTGATGACGAACTAGACACCGTGCCATGCGTGTCATGGCAGGAGTAGTCTTTTTGTTGCTGGTTCGGTATCGTAGTCCTACCCTTGCGTCATTTGATTGAAGGAAGAAGCGGCGTTAGGGGTCAAATGATGGAACACGTACAGGGACTGCCTATGAGATATTTTTTATCAAAAAGGCCCGCGTACATTTTTCCACAACGGCGTCCGCATTAATGCCAGGCTGTTCAATTTTCTTAACAAAAAAGTTAAGTTGTTCAAAGTTCGACGTCGCACAAGGCTGAACGCCAGGTTGAGGTATTTATTACCATGAGCTTTTATCATGTGTTCATATTCTGCTTATCATGGACCTTAGTCTGATAAATAACTGAAGAAAAGATAGAGAAGGCCAGTGTGGATTTGAAAATAGTTTAGGGGTTTCAATGCGAACTTGTTTATTAGCTTTTTGTTGTTTCTAAACATTATCAAAATCAGCTTAAACATGTAAATGTATAAAATGACACAAGTATATATTAGAAAAAGTGAAACCAATTTTGTTAGCAACAAATCAAACCCTCTCTATTCAATAATAACGACGGAATGCGTTTCCTCCGAAGTAAGTCATGTTCAGATGAGGAAAAATAAGTTTGTAGCTAGAGGTTGCTGCTGAGACGTTCTTGTCGATCATTCACGGTCTGTTGGCTGGCAAACATCAAAGAAACTTGTTTTCCAGGGTAACCACATGTATGGGCGATATCAACTACCTCCAGATTCGAGAAACATGAATGATTAGCCGGGAATCCTTGCGTCAATTGATGCCCTCCAGCTATTTAAAGCACTGTTTGAATCACGTCAGGAAATAGTTATTTGGTTGATAAAAATTAGTTATAGTGATTATTGTACTCACCCATTATTGTACTTAGAGCATCTAAAGACTAGAGGAATTATAGACAAGATCAATAAATATATATCAACCTGCCTTATCTTCTGAATTGAAATAATACCCAACTAATAGGTAGCTAGCTAATACTTCATCCATTCTAAATTATAAGGCGCTTGACTTTTTCTCCTTCAAGTTTAGTCGTTCGTCTTATTCAAAAACCTAGTACAAAAATAGAAAATTTAAGTTATTTTTGAAGAACTTTTATTAATAAAGCAAGCCACCATATTTTGTAAATTTTTTAAATAAGATGAGTAGTCAAATTTAGCGTTAAAAAAGTCAAACATCTTATAAATTGCTATAGAGGAAGTAGTTAGGACATGTTTGAATGCATAATACAACAAACTAATTGTTAATCATCTAAACTTTAGTCATAATCCATCTAATTAGACTGACTAATAGGTGAACTAAATTTCAATTGAATTCTAGTTGGCAAACATGAGTTAAACCAAGACAAATAAAACAAAACACCAAAATACCTAAATGCCCTCCCACCAACCCATTTCTCGTTCTCTTCTCTCTGTCCTATACATAAAAGTATAGTATATCCAAGTATGACTAACCTAAAATTTAGTTGATATGCAATACCATCCTACTAAACTTTAGATGAAGTGATGACTAAATTTTAGTTCAAATAAACTTTAATTTTAGGTGGTCTAAATAGGCCCTTAGTAACCTAATATTAGCTATATACAATATTAGCGGCTATAACATCTAATTAGTGTTTCAACAATGGTAGATTAAAAGAAAGTAGAGGTAATGTAGTTACCTATATGCATGTCAGTTGAAGGAAATCTAGAAAATTTAACTTGTTTTGGTACTATCATATCATTTTGAAAGACCAAATCTGAATTACGCTGAGTATTTTGTCAACATTTTGTTGCTGACAGGGGAGGGCAGCCATGAAAATACGGACAGACGCGACTAAGACGTAACCGGAACTTGCGTGGTTCAATCAACTTCCTCCCTAGCTACAAGTAAAACGATGGATATACATAGAGGTGAAGCACGCCCAAGAAAGTACACCCACTTCTTCCAAACATTGCTTGATCATATCTTTCTCACATGTCACGGATCGGACAAGCTTTTCTAGAATTCTCAAGAGGCAAAATGCTCTTTGTGCGCCTTCTCCTGATCGTTTTCCTGTGCCTCCACCTTCATTCATCAGACACCACTGCCGACGACGACCAATTTGTCTACTCCGGCTTTGGAGGATCGGGCCTCACCGTGGACGGAACCGCCGCCGTCACGTCGGATGGCGTCCTCCAGCTAACCAACGGCACGGCCTACCTCAAAGGCCATGCTTTCCACCCAACTCCGGTGAGGCTCCGCGGCTCGGCAAACGGCAGCGTGCAGTCCTTCTCCGTCGCCTTCGTGTTCGGCATCGTCTCGGTGTACCCGGACTTCAGCGCGCACGGCATGGCCTTCTTGATAGGTCCAGGCAAGGACTTCTCCTCTGCTCTGCCGGCCAAGTACCTGGGCCTCACCAACGTCCAGAACAACGGCAACGCCAGCAACCACCTCCTCGCCGTGGAACTGGACACCATCCAGAGCGTCGAGTTCAAGGACATCAACGCCAACCACGTCGGCGTCGACATCAACGGCCTCCAGTCCCTGCGATCCTACAACGCCGGCTACTACGACGACGCGAGCGGTGAGTTCCAGAGCCTGAAGCTTATCGGCCGTCAGGCCATGAAGGTCTGGGTGGACTACAGCGGCGAGAAGAAGCAGATCAACGTGACGCTGGCTCCGCTGCGAATGACCACCAGACCACTCCGGCCACTGCTCTCGGTCTCCTACGACCTCTCCACGGTGCTCACGGACCCAGTCTACCTGGGCTTCTCGTCGGCGACCGGCCGTGTGAACTCACGGCACTGCGTTCTTGGCTGGAGCTTCGGCAAGAACAGGCCGGCTCCTGCCATTGACATCTCAAGCTGCCGAGCCTACCTCGGGCCGGCCCCAAACCGCGGTCCAAGGTCCTGGAAATCGTCTTACCCATTGTTACCGCGACCTTGGTGCTTTGTCTTGGCAGTGTCGCTGTCCTACTCGTGCGGAGGAGGTTTAGGTACGCCGAGCTACGCGAGGACTGGGAGGTGGAGTTTGGGCCACACCGGTTCTCGTACAAGGATCTTTACCACGCGACTGACGGATTCAAGGAGAAGCATCTGCTTGGTGAAGGAGGATTTGGGAGGGTTTACAAAGGAGTTCTTGGGCCCTCTATGCTCGAGGTTGCCGTGAAGAGGGTGTCCCACGAATCAAGACAAGGAATGAAGGAGTTCGTCGCCGAGATAGCGAGTATCGGCCGCATCCGGCACCGTAACCTTGTGCAGTTGCTCGGTTACTGCCGGCGGAAAGGTGAGCTTCTTTTGGTCTATGAGTTCATGCCAAACGGTAGCCTTGACAAATATCTATACAACAGTAGCAATAGCAATGAAGGGGAGATGTCGTCAAAGCTGAGCTGGGCTCAGAGGTTTCACATCGTCAAAGGCGTGGCATCAGGGTTGTTGTATCTTCATGAGCGGTGGGAGCAGGTGGTTGTCCACAGAGACATCAAGGCAAGCAACGTGCTGCTGGACAGAGATATGAATGCGCAGCTCGGTGACTTTGGCCTGGCAAGGCTGTACGACCATGGCACGGACTCGCAGACCACACACGTGGTTGGCACCGTGGGATACCTGTCCCCCGAGCTGTTGCACACAGGCAAGGCGTCCCCTCTCACGGATGTGTTCGCCTTCGGCATATTCCTCATGGAGCTCACCTGCGGGCAGAAACCCATCAAGGAGAACGCGCAAGGCGGCGGCGGCGGACATGTGGCGCTGGTCGACTGGGTGCTCCAGCACTGGCGCAACGGGTCACTCATGGCAACCGTGGACGCGGGGCTTCGCGGCGAGTACGACGTCGACGAAGCCGGATTGGTTTTGAAGCTAGGTATCCTGTGCTCGCACCCGTTCGCCAACGCAAGACCAGACATGGGACAGGTCATGCGCTATCTCGACGGCGTGACGCCATTCCCGGAGCTGACACCGACGGATTCCAGCTTCGATGTGCTAGCGATGATGCAGAGCAAAGACTTCTTGAACATGTCCATCTCACATCCGGATCTGGTGGCGAGCTTTGGCACAATCTCAAACCTATCAGGAGGAAGATAACAACGACAGTATATACGTGCAAGGAAATAATTAGAAGGTCATGGCTCGCCACAACCGGCAGATTAGTGACTTGGTGCAGAGAGGGTGAATTAGTACAAGTTCGTTATACCTGGTTTATCTAAAAACGTAACAATCCAGGGGTTTGGAGCAGTTTACAGCATTTGTGTGTTCCGTGGATAGTAAAATATGTCGTGTTTAGAATTTCGGCTGGTTTTCATGGAAAACTGGCGAATTTCGTCCGACAATTCATTCCTATCCGGACACATCTCTTCTTGCAGCTGCTCCTGCTACACCTGTCTCGCTGCACCTGCAGCTACTTTGCGCGCCCACCTCGCTGCTCTCCGCGCGCCCGCCCTGCTGCTCATGCTGTCGCTCGCATTCTCCATCGCAGGAACAATCCACCATGGCCTTGTAGCACAGGCCCTGTCCCTCCGTCCTGGTCCGCACGCTCGCGCTCGCACCATGGCCCCTCCCTTCCTCCCCCATCCCCGACCTCCATTGCCCCCTGTGCTCTCAGTGACCCAGCCCCCGCTCCCCCACTAGAGATGAGGACGACAACGGCGGCTCCAATGAGGTAGGTTGGTTCTTCTCTGGATCTAGAACCTCCTCTCTCCTCCTCTAGATCTGAGCGCTCATTATCATCCTTCTCCTCCTCCTCTGGATCTAAGGGACGAGCGGTGGCTAGTATTCCGGCGATTCTCTTCTACCTCTGGACGAACTTGAAGGTGATGGGCTAGGGGTTGGAGTAGCCTGCACCTCGAACACATCCCCTTGATGTTTGTATATCCTTTGTTGTTTCTTCATGTTGCAATGGGTTTTTGATGTTGCAACAAATGACTTTCGAATGTTACAAAGGTGGTTTTTGGTTGTTGCAACAAATAATTTTTGAATGTTTCCATTTTTATATTTTATAGTTAAATTTTGCAATGTTGCTGTACTAATATTTGAGATGTTGCATTGCATAATTTTGAGGTTGCAGCTTTCAATATTGCATCACATAATTGTTGATATTGCAATACATGTTTTTTCGATGTTGCAGTACATGTTTTTTTATGCTGCAGTACATGTGGCAAATGTCTATACACGCACGCTTCAAACGCAGGTTTAGGTTTTCCATCTGTATTCAAACGGATGTTACTTATATTTTATTTATATGTTTCAAATGTAGATTGAATTGTTGCTATTGGGAATGCACTTTTTGCCGCAACCGCCTGTTGCAGATGGTGGGCACCGTCGAGCAGGCGCAGACGTCCAGGTAGGGGAAATGAAGGGAGCGGGAGGCGAGCAGTCCCTGCGTGGGCACGCAGAGTGCAAGCGCAGGCCCGTGTGGGCGCACAGAGTGCAGGCGCGGACCCGTGCGGACGCACAGAGTGTAGGCGCGAGCCCGTGTGGATGTACGGAGTGCAGGCGTGGGCGTCCAGACGCAAGCGTCCATCCAAACGTTTGGGCGCTAGCTCCACTGTAATAAATTAGTGTTTTCGATCGAGCCTACTAAGGGGTGTCAGATCCAGAGGCTAAAGTTGAGTGCGTGTCACATTAGAGGTTCGGGTGCTAACTATATGGTTTAAATATAAGCTAATTACAAAACTAATCGCATAGGAATAGACAACTAACGAAACGAATCTATTAAGCCTAATTAATCCATCATTAGCACCATTTTGTCAAATTATAGACAATTAGACTATAAATTCATCTCACAAATTAGCCTTGATCTGTGCAAATGTTTAATACTTCTAATTGATATTAAAGATTTGATGGGATAAAACAAAACTTTTGGGGGCAAGAAACATGCAAAATTCGTGAATTCAAGACAAGCAATCATTCTGACACGACCGTTTTCGGACATGGCCACACGCGCCTCACACACTCTTTTTAGTTTGAATTTCACAAGCTCTTGTGTGCATAACATTCTCTTTAGGTTTTATTGGCATTTTTGTTCCTTTGAGAAACTAACCATTCGGCAACATAGAAAAGGTGGTAACAAAATGGGTGGGAAAAGTCACTACTACACAAAAGATTTTGCAAGGCTCTTCAAAATTGAGCTCGGAGGCGGTTTTAGCAAAAAACCGCCTCGGTTAATCAGTTCCAACCGAGGCAATGCCCCGGCGCAGCAACCGCCTCGGTTAATACCTTGAAAACCGCCTCGGTTAATCGTCTATTAACCGAGGCGGTTGCTCTAAGACAACCGTCTCGGTTAATCAATTAACCGAGGCGGTTTTTCTAAGACAACCGCCTCGGTTAATAGACGATTAACCGAGGAGAAAACCGCCTCGGTTAATAGATGGCTAGTATATATATCCGAGGCACTCAAACCCTAAATCACTCCCTCCCTCTCCTCAGCCGTCATTACCTCCCTCTCTTCTCTGTCTCTCTCTTTCCTGCTTTCGGTCTGCTGTGCTTGAGGCCGACCTCCACCCCCCGCCCCCTCCCGGTGGCTCCCCGGCAGCCCCGACGCGGATCCACGGCTGGCGGCGCGGTGGCCCCCGGCGGCGCGGCATGTGGCGGCCCTGAGCCCCCGGCCGGCCGCACGCGGTGGCCGAGCCCCGGGCGGCGGCGGGTGTTGTCGCTGCCCCCCGGGGGCGTCGGCGGCCCCAAGAGCGGCACGCTGCAGCCCCTCAGAGAAGCGGCCCCCAGGAAGGCCGGCGTCGTCCCGGTGGCGTAGCCTCCCGGCCGGTGGTGGTGTGGGAAGCGGGAGCGCGGCCATGGCCGATCCGGTGGCGGGAGGCCGGATCGGACGGCTCGCAGGTCGGATCTACGCTCCCCCCCCGAACGCTGATGGCGCTGGCGAGGCGAACGCGACGGCGGCGGGCGCGGCGGCCTTGGGCGGCGGCGGCAATGGCAAGCGGAAGCGAGAAATGTGGGCCTGTCGATGGGCTTAGCGGGCTCATCGATGGGCTCCTGAATTTTTTTTTTTTTTTTTTATTAACCGAGGCGGTTTTTATAACACAACCGCCTCGGTAAATACATAACCGAGGCGGTTTTTCTAACCGCCTCGGTTAAGGCCACGATTAACCGTGACCTTATGTTCGAGGCGGTTAGAAAAACCGCCTCGGTTAACCAAAAACCGCCTCGGTTAAGTTTTCTGTAGTAGTGAGTAAAATAAACAGCTTTTACATCATATACTACGCTACAAATTTCATAACATTAAGAAGCGTATAATAGTTTCGCAGAAGCCACATGTTGTGTAACGAGTCTCGTGTACACTTGGAAGATTTGCAAAATATCTAAAATAATAAATAAAAATGTCAAGCTTTCAACAACAAACAGAAACCCGCTATTACAAAACGGCCCTTGACTGCGCCCTCCACTAAGAGAGGACACCGACAGTGGGCATTTAAGTATATTTCGCAAGAATATGTGGATTCCCATAAAATATGATTCCAGTCCGGCGATAACTTCGGTCCGATAACATTTGAGTTTGTCATATCTAGAATTATTTTTTGTCACCATTATTTCCACAATACACATTTAAAGTCATACATATGGACACTACTTATAAACTTAGTCAAACTTAATATGGTTTAATTTCATTTAGAATCCATTTTTTTATACTATTTAGTTCTTGTTCGTTTTGGCTGGAATGATTTTGGTTATTATACAAACTGGAAATCATTCGTAAGGTTTAATCCCGTGGAAATGACCAGAACATTAGGAGGAGTAATCCTGCCCAGTTTTGGACGCCCTGACCGCCCTCATTCCCTGTGACAGCGCTCTGAACTTCAGGTGCTCGCGCAGGCGGAACCAGTCATGCGCGGCGGTCGGCAAGATCCCAGCGACGCACCATAGGAGCTGGTGACCGAGAGTAGGGGTGCAGAGCGGGCCGTGTCCGATCCAGCGCGCCCCAGCACGAGCGTAGGCGTCTGGTGTGGGGACGAGCGGCGAGAGCCATTTGCCTCGCACGGCGCTGGGCACCATCCTGGTCGCCACGAAGAACGGGGCCTGCAGTGCACACCAGTGAATTGAATTTCACGAGAATTCAGTTGGCTCAGGCTCAGATCCCAGTTGACTGGGATCCGACAGCGACAGGGATGCATACGGGCGCATGGGATACGACACCTGGTTAAGGAACTTTGAATACCGAAATTTGGTCTCTCTTAATTATATTACCTGGCACTGCACATCAATCCCTTTGCTTCTATATTCCACGTGAAGGCTCCGGGAGAAGTTGGCAACATACCCAGTGGCCTTTCTCTATACAAATAAAAAGAACAAAGAGGGGAGATTTTCTTTGGTGAGGTCATTGTCCCGGGTAAAACGTCGTTCTGCCACCTGCGATGCGAAAGGAAAGAAAAAAAATCTTGACATGCGATCCCCCGCGGGCCGCAGTGGGTCCTTGCATTGCATGCGATCGGCAATCACGGCAATCTGAGACTCGAAATCAAGATTTTCCTTGCATGCGATCGGCAATCACGTGAGGTCATTGCGCGGAGGCAATCACATCCTTCCGTATCGCCTCGGCTCACCCCCCATGTGAATGCATCGCCCCACCCCGCATTGCCCCGCTCCGTCGTGAGGAGTATCGAAGAGAGGCGGCCGCCGTGCAATCGACATCCTCCCCGTGATCACTGACACCTCTCTAGATCACGTCCGGCACAGGCTACCGGACGACAGGCACGGCCAACCCCCGCGTCTTCGCCACCCTTCCCTGGAAGCAAATAGCCTTGGCTACGTGCGTCACGGTTTGATTTACACTTCGTAATCTCATCAGGCCCTTCGTCAGCCCCCGGCCGACGAGGCGCTGACCATGGGGAGCCAGCGTCGCACAAGGCAGGCCGCAACCGCAACGCAGGAGGCCGTCGGCCGCGGGCTCGTGGCCTCGCAGCAGCAGCTGCTGCCGCCTGCGCAGACCACGGCGCAAGGCATCTGTTTGCTCGTGTTCTACTCCACCGATGCACATCCCCAACCTAGCAGAAGTGATGGCCTCCAAAGTAACATATTTATCCATCCCCTCCTCGCCAATACGTCCTCCTCCGATCCCCATCCCTGAAGTCCATCCTCCTCTCCGATCCGGCGATTCCTGTCCTCGCATCTGGTGCCGGGAAGCTGAACGTGGAGGCGGGGAAGCTGAACCTGCATCTGGTGCCGCACTCGCACGACGACGTTAGGTGGCTCAAGACCGTGGACCAGTACTAGGTCGGATCCAACAACAGCATCCAGGTACGTAACACACCTGGACCGATCAATCTTTTGTGCTTGATTAAATCCATGTGTTTCCTTTTTTATTACTTGTTTGACTGGGCTATGGAGATTTTCGTGTCTTTGCCTGCGACCATATGAATTATGAATCTTTTTGCATCATATTGCTGTGTAGTGTGTACTACTTGCTTGAGCCCTGTGTTTTGTGGATCTAGATGTACTGTAATGCGTCACTTGATGTGTTTTACTATCCCTGTGAAAATTGCACAAGATAACAGCTTACAAGTTCTCATTGGCCTTCATAAGTTTCTCGTCTGGTATGTGGCTTTTCTGCTCCTGCAGTTACTTTTCCATTTATTTACAATATAAGCACTTAAAACATTGTCATATCACTGCAGATGACGGCTTCTGAATTGGCTAATGGAACTATATGATGTGTAGCTAGGCTGCAGAAGTTTCACAGGGAAAAAAGTACCATGCTCCTGTATAGTGAAGTAGTGATCTTCTTTGGTAAAAAAAGGCATAAGAAGGTAACCGACTCACTTGTGTGATATTCTCTCAATTTAGGGTGTGTCAGTTTTATGTCAGTTTTGTCTGGGGATATGCATTGTGATCATGTTGTTGTAAGTATGACTGTCTTTCCACAATAAATAATTCATCTAAAGAATTTATCTTTATAGTTAATGACAACACTGTATTATACAGAGTCCAAGGAGAGAGCAGAAATGTGTTTAAGAGATATTAACTAGAGTTAAATATTTAATTTTGTCTTTATTATTCCTCTATTACAAAGATTTTTATTAGATACATGTGTGTCGCACGTGACTAGATCTGTAATATTTGTTTGAGATGGTTCCATAAATTTGATAGAATTAACGTTGGACTTAATGTGATCCATAGCGTTAGCTCTGCGTTGGGCCGCTGCTGTGCTCATCGGTGGAGCGGCCGTCGTCGGGGCTGCCATCGGCACTGCACGCCCACGGCAAGAAGGGTGGTATCGAGCCTGATCCACAGCTACCAGCATATATCCCAAATCCGCTCAATTCAGAGCAGCTTTTGAAATTCGTTAACTTTTGTCGAATATAAGATTGAATCAGATGATCTGTGATGTTTTCTAGGTGTTGGAGCTGAAAAGAACGTTTTGTTTGGGGTGGATTCTTTACAGGAAAGAACAGGGTTTGGATGGCAGAATTGTGGGGGATGGGAAGGTGAGGAGTCATCTACCGTATTCATTGATGGGAATTGGAGTTCTTGGGTTCTTCTCTTCTTGATTGAAATTCTACATGCGAAGTCTAGATCAAATTAGTAGGTTTAGGGTGGCTCATTTGTGTAGGAGCTTGATCAGTCCAATGAATCACTGCAGATCAATCTGTTTGTTTGTGTAAATGTTTGGAATATTTAAATGACCATTTGGACAAAAGAATTATGTTTTAGGAGAGCAAGTATGAAGAGAAAAATAATGGGAATTCAGGCGGCAATCCCTGTTGATCTTCATGTTTGTTTGCTATGCAACATTGGGGAAAAAAACTAAGGCATTTATATGGCTACCATAGTATCTGCACCAGGTAAGAAAGAAGACTGGTGTACATACTGGGATTGAATTCCCAAAGCATTCTAACTTTGATGTTGTTTGATGGCTTGAGAAAATAATCTCAGGGGAGACTAAAGGAGCTGTGTCGATCATTTTGGACCTTGTGCTGATCATTGTTGTGTTGGTTAGTTTCATCTGCATACTTCTATCTCGTGTGCGGGGCCTATGAATGGACACCAATTTTAGCTTGTATTACTGACATCTTATCCACATAATAAAATTTATCTTTAATCGAATGCACAAATCATGTCTGAATTTTATCTATAAGTGTTTCTTCATCACATAAACCGCTAAGTTTGCACTTACAATTTGCGGATTCATTTGGTTCCCACTGGCCTCTTTGAATTTTAGAGATACATCAATGTTTTTTCCTACAGATTAAATCCACGAATAATTTAAATGAGCTTTTCTCCCTCTGAAATGTTTGTGAAATGTCCTGAATAATAAATCTAAAAGGGTAAGTATGGTTTTCTGTTCTTAATTGAAAGGGTATTCTGATAAAAATAAGAAGCATATTCTTAGGGATAAAAGCATTGGTAAGTATTGCTATGGTTCATATTTTTTCTATCCTTTCATTGTTTGGTTCATACCAATTTTAGATAATCCTCGACCTAGGGATCGAAAACAAGTTCAACATGGGGGGTTGCTAGAAGGGTGTTCAATGAAACACCAGTGGTGCTCTGTGATTATACATGTTGGCATGGCTAGCAAGGTGAATCAGTTTTTGTTTTCCATCATGATATGCAATGGTATTTTAATCATCATGTTCCTGTTGTTTGAGAAAATAGACATAAATGAAGTGTGTATTTGCATTAGGGATTCTAGAGTTGGCTGCTATGTTTTCTAATGATTTGGCTACTTAGCCCAATGGATAACCTCAATTACTTTTCTAATTTAGTGGGTAACCACAATGTGGTGTTTGCTACTTCACTTTCGATCACCAACAATATTGGACTGTGGAGTGCAAGGCATATGGTGAATCTGGCTACTTTGTTGGCAACTTTGTCACTGTAATTCAAAAAAATCGAGGTGTTATGGTGAATTTAGTTATTTATTTCTGACTCAATTTCTTTCTATAAAAGAAAGTTTCAATGCTCTGTCCTTACCTATAGGCAGTGATTTATTTCTTTGTTTGGATTCAGTTCCTGCCATTGACCGGTGATACTGATTTTTACATTCATCCATTGTTTCTAAATATGTTGTGCTATTACTGCATTGTGCGGAGTTTGACATCGATTACCCCCAAATGGGGCAACTCAACTTGGTGGTGATAGGAATATTTGGGTTTTCTAATTTGTACTACCCCCAATTATTGTTGTAGCGTTAGGTTCTGTCACTTTAACGTCGTATTTAATTTTATAGTATTATTATTTTATCGTGTGTTTCGTGTGTTTTTAACCTAAAAGTTTATTGTCCCGTAGCAACGCACGGGCACGCTACCTAGTGCTTAGTATAATTGTACAACCTAGGAACGTTTCTGTTTCTAAAATGTTGACGTTCCCAAACGTGTGGCACGTGGTCATGTTAGGTTTATGGTTTTGGTTGGGGGACAACGTGGGATGAGATGAACCCGTCTAGTGTTTGGTTGACAAGTGGACTTGGCCCTCACCGCACGGCGACGGCTCATCATCGGATCTCGGCCCGGCACGCTCGTCCAGCGAGGCGGCGGAGGGCTAGATCTCAGCTATGGGCTCGCCAGGCCGGAGCTACCCGTGTGGTCACCAGCCGGAGCTACCTGCGTGCTTGCCTACGGGAGCTCCCCCCACAGCCCTCGGTGGTGGCCGTGGTGGTGGTGGCTCCCACGGCGCGGCGTGCAGCGGGGCTCGGATGGAGCTCGAACGTTCGGCCTTTGCGACCTCCCTCTCCCCTCTTTTTCTCCACGTCCAACAACACACCTTGGCGTCTACAACCACGTCTGTGTCCGTCGCGACACTTTCCCACGACCCGCTCGTCCCACAGGGGCGACCACAGTGCAATGAAATTTTGAGGGGCAGTGTCGGCCCACATCTAGAGCAAATATTTGCGTCTAGGATATCCTCATTCTACTTTACCATGCAACCAAATAGAGCTAGAGTCCCTGATCCATCCCATCCCATCCCACTTCGTCCCCATCAACACTAGTACAGAACAAGCCTTTAGTCCCGGTTGGGAAGGGCTTTTAGTCCCGGTTCTCCCAACCGGGACTAAGAATGTGGGACTAAAGGTCCTGGCCTTTAGTCCCGGTTCTCCCAACCGGGACTAAAGCCTCACCAGGCGAAAAAATAAATGTTGCGGTGTGTGTGATTCGAACCCAGTACCTCTCGTCTCGCACATAAAGTCCTTACCAACTCAGCTGTACACCACATGTGACAAAGTCCTGTACAATATCCTTTTGAATTGATCCGTCGGAGACCTTTAGTCCCGGTTTGTAACACCAACCGGGACTAAAAGGATCTTTAGTCCCGGTTGGTAACACCAACCGGGACTAAAAAGTCGACCTAAGTTGAGGACCTTTAGTTTGGGTTGGTAACACCAACCGGGACTAAAGATCGATCTTTAGTCCCAGTTGGTATTACCAACCGGGACTAAAGAACCTTTAGTGCCGAACGCAAAAAATACCGAGACTAAAACTGAATTTGTGCATCGACCAAAGGCCTGTTCTCTAGTAGTGCAAAACGCACCCTTACGGTTCCAGGCTACGAGGCATAGTAGTCTGCGATACGTACCTTTTAGTGGCGGCGTACATGGTGTTGAGTGGGAAGGAGGGGGATGGCCTCCGGCGGCCTTGAACCCATGTTGACGATGGCTCCCCGCCGGCGCTCCAAAGATCCCGGCGGGGCAGCGGCCGTAACCTCCGTCGGCGCCCACGGGTTCACACGCACCATCCGCACCAACGCCTCCCACGTCGGCCTCGTGCGGGTACACCATGGGCGGCCTTGACACCCCGGCGTTATTCACCGGCAGACGCCGACGTCCGGCCCCTCGATCGCTTCCCCCCGAGCCGCCTCATGGACTCGTCGCCCAACAAGACAACCAAGAGAGAGGTAGACGACACTAACCGGAGATAGAAGAAAGCCGAGAGATGCACGTGCGTGGCCAAACGCTGAGGAGAGACACCTACGGTGTCCTCACCTTCAGCGGTGCCGGCAGTGAGAGGTCGAACACCACGGTCTTGGTCTCCCACGCCGTGGCGAGACACGACCACGTCGGAGGTCTCCTCAAGGTTGGCGGCGTCGAGGTCGAGGAGGATGAGGTTCAAAGCCGCTGCCTTTCGAGCTCGAGAGCCACGGACCGGCCTATGCCCGACGTCGGGCCCGTGACCCACGGCCCACACGTGCCGCACCGGCGGCGTAGGTCCCTCGGGCGGCGCATGGAAAGAACCAGATAGGAGAGGAGGTGGAACAACAACGGCCGCCGCCGTAGACGCCGCCGGCCAGCGAGCAAGCAACAGAAGAAGAAGAACCATGCGGGCGATGGCGGCGCTGTTACATCATCGTCGAGAACTAAGCGTAAGCGCCGTCTTTCTCCGAGCGCAGCTCCTGCTACGCTTTTGTTTTTCGAGGTTGACAACACACTACCTCTGGTGTTACTATAACAATCTCGCTATCGATCATGGTAGAGTGACTGAACGTGTGTGGTCACAACATCGATAACGCTCCTTCCGTATCTCATGGCGTACAATTGAGCCGGCTGCCACATCAACCATGATCCAACCGGCGACACACACGATTTCACACAACTGCGTGTGGAAACTAGAAGAGCCTTTTAATATGTTTATAAAAAATCTTTGTATGGAATTAAATGAAGATAACTTTTATATAAAAAGTGTAGATCTTGGACGACGTATATAGCTTTCTAGTTTTGAGTTGTTCCATTTAAAATCGTTAAAATGATCAAAACAAAAGGACATAATTAAACCTAGAGATCTTTTTTTTACTTTTCACACCTACATTTTGATACTCACTACTACTCAAAACAACACCTTTGCTTTGAGTGCAAATAGCTTTGCCAAGTGCCAAATATCGGGCACTCGAGAGCAGCAGACTCGGCAAAGGACAAAGACTCGGCAAATGTTTCTTTGCCAAGCATCGGTACTCGGCAAAAGCCTCTCTTTGCCGAGCGCCAGAACCCGGCATTGCCGGGCACTCAACAAAGATGGCCTTAGGAGACAGCCGTCACCCGCCGTCAATCTTTGCGAGTGCCACCTGTCAAACACTCGGCTAATAATTTTTTTTTTTTTTTTCACAATTTCTTTCTTTGAGTGCCAAGAGCCAGGCAATTGACAAAAGAATTTTAATTTGTTTCCTTTTGCCCCCCAAAAATTCTATAGTCCTCCTACAGTACATGCAAATACATATTAAAATTTGGTACATTTTTTTGCGGCTTTTTGCTATATATACATTTCATTTATTTCATTTCATGAATTTTTTTTTTGGAAAATATAAATTTGAACTGCACGTGCATCGAATTATAGAATTTAGTGACTGAAAAATGATATCCATGTTATTAAGTGTCATGTGAGGCCGTATTTAGGAACTAATGTATCTAGAGAATAGTGGAGAAGTGCTTTGCCAAAATTTCGTCTTGAATAGAAGCGGAGCATGGAAACTAATCGTTGACACCTCTTAATGTTACCTCTAGCAACGGTTGCCAAAAATGTCGCTACTAGAACGCCAAGTTGTCATCCCCAGCCAAGAACATCAAGAGATGTGGTATTAAATCATGCCACCATTAGGAATATAGAAATAGTATGCGCAAGCGCACAGATCAAATACCATTGTACTATTTTACCCAGAGTATTACCAGGTTATCATTTATATTTTTCTAAGGGAAGGTCTATAGGGTATACGCGTAAGGTAGCGGGACAACCTAGAGTGTAATGGATAGGCATAACCATGTCCTCGCTACTCAATGCAGGGGTAAGTCATAAGATAAATGATAAAGATAAGTATAAATCATCAGCATAAACAGATAGAGACTCCTATCTATGATTTCTAAGTTATTTCTAGCTATATGTCAATGCATACCATGGTTTATGCAATTACACCTAGTAATCATTGCTAAAGTTAGCATTACATTTATTCATAATGGACATACTAGAGAAGTTTGAGAACATAGCACGCCCTTCTTTCGTATACAAGTCCTACTGTGCCTATAAATGGGGTTTGAACTACATAGGACTCAACAGAATTGTCATATCCACGATCTACCAAGCCCGGCCTATAGGGTGCATTCGGAGGTAAACAACATATAAGCACCACGCTTACACAATGTTCACCACTCACCCAACGATCAATTAGATGAGCACTATACGAACCTATAAATAAGTATAATGTTAATCTAGCTATACTAAGCATATAACCACAATAGACAAAGAACATAATAACTATGAATATAAGCATATAAGTATTCATCAATTTAATTGTAGCAATCATATAACTATACAATAAAAGAGAACCAAGGTGAGATGAGGTAAGAACTATACCAAGTCCAAGCTCTTGATGGCTCCGAAATCCAAGCCTTCGCTTGCCTCTCTCTAGTTCTAACTAGCTATCTAGGCCCTAGCTAAAGAGCTCTAATTAAGGTTTATGGCTGATGATCGAACTTCGAATGAGAATGAATGAATGTGCCTCCCTCCCGGGAGGTCCTGCCCTTTTTTATAGCCCTAGGCGATGATCATGAGCCATCGGATCAAACCGACTTTGACGTACGGCTGAGATTAAAACCCTAAGACAGTGGAGCAACCTGGGTGAAGTGGGCTGCAAATAGGCCAGAGGCCAGACCGGCCAGTTTGGGGTGGGACCGGCCGGTCCCACCTGGCCACCTCTGGTCCCCCGCTTCGGCGTGGTGTCTCCTGGTCTCTTCTGGAACCTTCCTGCGTTACCGTGGCGCCCGGTTTCCCGTTCTATGTTCTGATAAGCTCCTGTGATTGCGTCTTTTTCAGTTTACACCTATAGAAACAGTGAAACACTAAAACTCGTGGAATTCTATCAGTGCAAACCCTACATCTACTTTGGTGATCGCAATTGTATCCTTTTCTATGGCTAGTTGACGGTTGAATTCGTACATTAACGACCGTCAACACTAACCTTATATATACATCTGCGGGTGGGATTAGGATATATCATCACCCATTAGACACTAGAAAAGTTGTGTTGATGCAATTGATGATTACATCACTCATCGATATTTATGTTAGAGGATGGATGACTGCCAGTGGATGTACACGGACTAGAGAAGTTAGAGTGAGTACACCTAGGAATGGTTCCACATCGAGGCTTTCTTGAACCGTGCATTTGGTAAGATTGCTAAAGGATATTGTCTAGTTTTGTGTCCGTGCAACATATGAAAATAGAAAAAGGGAAAACAAGGTAGACATGGGTAAACATCTTGTGAGGAATGGATTTATGCTAGACAACACCTGGTGGGTCCACCATGGTAAAGCTCATCGTATGAGAGAGGAGGTGGTGAGACCACACATTGAGGCTTATGATGCTGATGCCAAGATCATAGACTTGTTAGATGTTGTCCACCAAGCACATTTCGCTAAAGGGCATGAGGAGATGGAGGCAGCCACACAGGTGTTTTATGACATGATGGACTCGACACAGAAACCCCTTCACGATCAATCAACGGTGTCCAAACTAGATTGGACTCTTAATGGGGTTGAAGTCTGAGTTAAACCTAAGTCAAGAAGGCTTTGATAAGATGTTGGTCATGATTGACACTTTGCTTCTAGTGGACCACATTTTGCCAAAGAGCATGTACGAGTCACATAAGCTCCTTCATGCACTTAAGATGCCGTATGAGCAGATACATGCTTGTCCAAAGGGGTACGTCCTATTTAGGAAAGAACACAAGGATCCAAAGTACTGTCCAAAGTATAATCCTCCAGATACCTAGAGGTAGACTCCGGTGATAGCCAGAAGATTCAACTTACGGTCTCAAAGAGAATCCTACGGTATTTACCGTTCCTACTGAGGGTCCAAAGGCTATTCATGACCGAGGAACCTACAAAATAGATGACATGGCACACAAATAGAAAACCACACAATCCTAGCAAGATGGTTCATCCATCCAATGGTGAAGCATGGACCCACTTTGATGACAAACATCGTGAGAAAGCAGCTAAAGCTTGTAATGTACATGTCGCACTGGCAACAGATGGGTTCAATCCTTATGGACTGATGGTTGCACCATACACATGTTGGCCCATGTTCGTTATCCCCCTCAATCTCCCCACCCCCGGGCATCTTCTTTCAATGACATAACATACTCTTGTCGTTGATAATTTTTAGACACCCAAGAAGTAATATGGGTATGTTCATGGAGCCTATGATTGATGAATTAGTCCGTACTTGAGTGAAAGGGTATGGACATATAACCAAGCTACAAAAACAAGCTTCAAAATATATGTTTGATACCACTACTCTCTATATGAGTTCCTGGTGTATGTGTTATTCTACGGTTGGTGTGTTCACAGAAAGTTCCCATCCCTAATATGCAATAAAGGTGTGAGGTTTATTTGGTTGCAGAAGGGTGGAAAGTATTCGTCGTTCGATAGACATCAGTAATTCCTCCTTCTTGAGCATCTATTCAGACAAGACATCAAAAACTTTACGAAAAGTGTCATAGTGATAAACCCAGCACCACAGATTTTGAGACCTTCTTCTGCCACATAACATTGATATAATGCATGATAAAAAGAATGTCACTGAGGCACTTTAGAGAACACTTGTGGACACTAAAAAGTCTATGGATAATCCTAAGGCTAGAGTGGACCTACTGGCAATGTTATGCGATAGAAAAAAGCAAGATATGGAACCTCCTAGAGGCAACAAGACATGAAAAAGGCCTAGGGTCAATTTTGTCTTGACCAGCAAAGAGAGAAATACTTGAATAGATCCAAACGCTAATGTTCCCTGATGGGTATGTAGCGAATTTAAAGAGGGAAGTGAACTTAGGCACTCTGTGAGTCAATAGGATAAAGAGTTATGACTACCACATATGGATTGAGTGGCTTCTTTCGGCAATGGTTCAAGGCTATGTCCTTGAGCATGTCTAGCAAGTGCTGATAGAGTTGAGCTATTCCTTCCGCCAGCTTCATGCTAAGGAGCTATCTCGGTTGGTCATTATGACTTGGAAAAAGAGGCACTATGTTGGTGCAGTAAGTTAGAGAAGATCTTTCCACCGGTTTTCTTCTTGATGCAACATTTGATTGTGCACCTCCCATGTGAGGCATGTATGGGGGCTGTATAGGCCCATTGGTGTTATCTAATCGAGAGATGTTTGAAGACTATTCGCTAAAAAATAGAAATAAAGCCAAAATTGAGGCTTCCATTGCAGAGAAATCCATTCTGGAGGAGATGTCGAACTTCACATAGAAATACTACACTAAGAACCTTCCTAGCATGCATAATCTAACCCCTTGTTACAATGTTGGCGAAAATGAATCAAACCTCAGCCTTTTCCAAGGGCAACTCAGAAGTGCAAGTGCACCGACCACTAAGCAATTGAAAAATGAAGTGTGGCACAGTATCATGCTATATGTATTGACCAACCTTGTCGAGGTGGAGCCGTTCATTAGGTAAGTTCTAAATGAACTTGTTTCAATACGTCATCACTATTCTGCATCCAACCCCCTTGTTTCTCATTGGTATAGGGAATTTCATCATCAATCCCAGCATAAATCATGGTAGGAAAATGGTACCCTTGTTTCATAGGATGCGGGACCAGGGAGGTCTGATTTCATTTCTTAGTTCAAATAGAAGGTACTATCCAATTTAGGTCATGCTTAGTTCAACATTCCAAGTTAATCATACATTTGAATAATATAACGATATATCCTGCTTGATCTTACAGGTCTAAACTGATGCGTCTATAAATGACGAGTTGAGACAGGTTGCAAACGACTGTGCCATTAGGGTGAAGTCATTTACCGATTATGACGTGAATGGATATCGCTTTCACACAGCAAGCTACGTGCATAATCGACTCAATCAAAAAACCATAAATAGCAAAGTTTTAACACTAGGCACTGATGGCCTCAACTATTATGGAATTGAAGAAATCTATAAACTTTCATTTTATGGTTCCAAACTTCTTAATCCTGCCATATTCAAATGCCACTGGTTTGATCCTGCAGTAACAAGATGGACCCCTAATCTTGGGCTAGTCGAGATTCAACCGGAATCTGTCTACCTAGCAAAAGATGTCTATACTGTGGCTCAACAGGCTTTTCAGGTTTATTATATGTCACACGCAGCGTTATAAGATAAGGAGCATCTTAAGGGTTGGGCTATTGTGCACAAGGTATCACCACATGGTAAACTACACTGTCCCAAACGATGAATATTATAATTTCAACCCAAACACATATGATAGAGAGTTCTTTCAAAAAGAGGGGCTACAAGAGAGGTTTAATAGAAACTTAACCAAAATGATAAGGATGGAAGTAGATGATGAGGACGCTGGAGATGAGGTGTAAAATGTGAAGGACCTACAAATGCTTGAGCAATTATGTTTAGGAAATGACAGTAAAGGCAACATTCCTCCTTCGGATAGTGTTAATGATTTGGAAATGTTGAAAGTGATGATGAGACCTAAGGTCCAATTAATCCCAATCATGAAGATTATTTCTAATACACATAATACTATTTTTTTTTCATAATTATATTTGTTTCATTTTAAATCTATTTCCAATTATGTCTTGTATTTTCTTTTTTTTTAATTGCACATGATTGAATAAAGATGGCGGACAAGCATCAAAGGGCTGTGTCCTTGCTTTACTATAGACTACGCACTACAGCGTAGCGTCCGAAGGAGGAGGCGGAGGGGTTGTGTTAGGAGTATGCCCTAGAGGTAATCATAGAGATGATGATATTTCGATTGTATCCATGATATATTATGTGTTCATGAATATCCGTTAAAGACAACTTGTATCGATTAGCAATTATATGAATTGTTTGTAAAACTCTTTTACTTGTATGGTTATTCAAATGTTGTCCCTGATCGGAGTTCATGTGAGGACATACATGAATATTAGATCAGCACATGTATTAGTTGATGACTATGTTTCACAAGTCATGGATATAGATATGTCAAACTAATAATGTGGGCACATGCATGACATGGGGCTTGACTAACTGAACGTGAGATGTTTTTATTATCTCTTTACGCATCATGTATGTTATGTCCTTAGACCTGAGATTGTTGTATGTACTCAAGATGTGAAACGACCTACTTAGGGACTGTCAAACGCTACTCTATAACTGGGTAGTTATAAGGTGATCTTCGGGTTTATCGAAAAATATGTTGTGAGACATAGACAATCAAGAAGAAACTTGCCCCTCTCTAATTGTGAGAGATATCGCTAGATCACTCAAGTGATTGGATCAACAAATGCATCGTGCATGGGTTAAATGTTAACCCACGAGTTGAACTAAATATCATGTGGCAAGAGAATAATATGTATGTGGTTGTGGTGGTTCGTCTAATATGATCTTTGTGTACACATAGGAGTTGACACACCTCACTAGAGGTCGCTGTCAACTATTGGGCGAGTAGGTATACTCGGGCCATGTCTATGCGTGCTTAAGGGGCTAGAAACCTAATTCGGGTTGGACCCAAATTAGACAAGGCTTAGAGTTACTAATGCGCCTCTAACTCGTGAGCACACTAGGGACACCTATATAAGCAGAGGGTAGGGGCGTGGCTAGACCTAATCCACACCTTTTGGCAGCCATCGTCGCCCTCCACACTCACACTAGCGGTCCAGAGATGCAACGCTTCTTCCTTGCACATGTGGATTTCTCGGAGGTGCTGCAAGGATGAACCGCATGAGGGGATTGACGTGATGGACAACCGCGCAACTACACTGCCTGCTGCGACGCATTCGACTACATCAAGTTGTCTTCCGCTGCACCTGCGAGTCTAGTAGTAATCCCGTAACCTGTAACTAGCAGTAGATCCTGGTTTATGAGGTCGAAGATTTTTATTTTCCGGCTAGCATAGCATTCTCATAACCCAACAGGTCGGACAGGAGGAGTAGGAGGACCGCCAGCTGCAGGAGGGGGATGTCTCCTCCCAAGCCGCATGATGACGCGCCGGAGGTTGAGGTGACAACCTTGGAGGGGACGCATGAGGGGGGACGACGAGCTAGTTCCGCCGATGACCGAGGAGAGGGCGCACGAAGACGACAACGAGGAGGCGGTAGACATAGGTTCCACTTCCTCTGCTTCTTCGAGTATCTACTTGCGAGGTCTCGCAAACCTCCTGTGGCAGAACCGCCTAAATTAATACACTCACAAGAGTACTTGTCTTCCATTAGACACTAAGTACCCAAGGGAGCGCACTAATTTAATCGATTCTATCGAGCACACCCAACGGGAGAACTCGAAAATCCACAGTTTTCCATCAGGATCACAAATAAGGGAATAAAGCTTACAACAATCTTACATTTCTTACATCATATATTTACATTTGATCAGAGTATTCTATAACAAATGGAAAGGATAAATACGTTGTAGCAAAATAAAAGTTGATTCATTTTAAATTGAACTGATGTATCTTGTACACTTGATCGTTATTGCAGCGAGAAATAAGTATTTATTCAATTACATGACTAACCATTTAATATGATGATAACATTATAGAACTTTTCTTTATAAAAACAATTGGTGAAGTTAAAAATAAAACTACTATCGCAGCGTGATTGGAATTCCTCACTGAGCCCACCAAGAGGTATCCACACACAAGAGTTAGCAGCTAGCATCCAACCTGTTACACTGCAAAGAGGGGGAATAAAACCACGAGTACTTAATTGTACTCGAAGACTTACCCGATGGAGGAAATAAAATGACTCCAAGGAATATGCAAGGCTATTTGGCTTGCTTGGGTTTATATTTGCGGAAAGCATTACTAACCGTGCATCCTTATATTCAATTTTAGTAGCCATGATTAATTCATTAGCTAACCATTCTAGGTGAGCACCTGAACTACTTTCAAGCAAGTGGTAAGCAATCAGAATCTCTTTATCCATCTTTCATCTTCCCTTTCTTACTACGATGCCAGAATAAGGCCCTCGTCGTTACCGTTCAAGAACGGCGATTCGCGAATCAATGCGCCCACTGGGTACCCCAAGACACACTCCCTTTTGCATCCTAGACACGCACGAGAACAACTTGCTTTCTCTCACGCCCGGGGCTCCAGATCCCCGTCAAACCGGGACTCCAAGCCCCCGACATTCCCGGCCCGGCCGTAATGCGGTGCAAGGACCTCCAACCCAAAAAGAAAACATATGAATGCACCACCCTATACAGTCGGTCCGGATGAAGCCGGAACCCAAGACAAGAGAGAGCAAGCCTTCCGAGCGCCCATACACAAGTATGTGTTCGGGATAAGGAGATCTGTGACTTGACCTTCAACCCTTAGCAACGATCGGTCCTTAATCGACACAGGCGGGACAAAAACGCAACCAGAGCCTCGCTCTGTTGCCCAACAAACCCAACGCCCATCCACGGTCCATGATACCGTCCCGCCCGGTCTCCATTTATTATCCATATATAATCCATATGAAAGTAACATGATAGTATTAATAATAATCCTATCTCTCGCGAATGGCCGCAAATCACTCGACTTCTACAGGCAACCTGTAGCATAGCAATCTATACGATCCTGTTATGCTAGTAAGACTCATAGGATAAGGATATATATGCAAGTGAGTTTCATTCAACTCCTCCAAACTTAATGCAACATATATATTATAAAGTGCAGAATAGTAGAGGTTATGAACCGGGGCTTGCCTGGATAAGATATAACCAAAAGTTAGTATTCCATCTTCATGATATAATCACCATGGCACCATCTCCCATGTATACACCAAGTCCTTCTTTTTGCATCGGTTTATCGTCGTTCCTATTATGATATGCAACGATGCGATGCGGAAATGATGCAATCAATACAAAGGCAACAACAACCCTTAAAATACAACAGCTAGCTCTAATGGCTAACACGATTAACTAGGTGTCACTCTCGTAAAGTAGCGCTTAACCTATAACCTTAAGTTATAACTATTTTCTAGTCATTTAATTATATACTCTAACTGGGGTGTTTTATTTACCTTAATAAACTAACTCATTAGGAGCTACCAAAATTACAGAGATTACACATGTATATGCCACTTTGCATAAAGCTTAGAGCTAAGGCTACTACTTATTGCCATGATAAATTATTAATCTAAATTAATCTATTAAGGACACGCATGCTAGGGCAATTAAATACTCACTGAAAATCTAACAAAAAAGCATGAACAAGCTATACCAGTGGATAGAGCATGAATTTAGGAAACTAACAAAATTGGTTTCGTCATTTTTGGACACTTATACGATTTAATATTGATTTTACAAGTTTGCTGCATTTAAAAATTGCAAAACTAATTAAAACCGCTTTTTAAAAGGAAAAGAGGTTGGGGCCTCCAATCGGCCCAACGCGGCAAGCGGGCGGGCGGCCCAATGAGCCAAACCAGGCTCGGCCCGCACACGGAAACGGCCCACGCTGGGGAAGCCTGCTGGCCGGCTTTTGCGAAAAGGACCCCCGAGCTCCTAGCTATTCACATACACACCGGGCCGGAACTATTCACAGAGAGAGTAAGTTCTCACCTAGCACCCCAGAATTCTTCTCCTTTACAGCAGGAAGGTCCCTGGCTGGCGCCCGTGCACTGGGACGCACAGAGCGGCGGCGGCGCGGTATGCGGCGGCTCTGCTGGCCGGTGGTGACCACGGTGAGCACCGGTGGGCCGGGTGACCCGTGACGCGATGGCGCTTCCAAAGGGAGGCATCAACGCTTTCAACGGCGGCGCAGCATGGCCACCGCGGAGAAACCGTGGCCGCACGGTTGGCGGCGGTGGCGCGCCGTTCCGGCCATAGGGAGCCCCGGCGAGCGAAGGGAGAGGCCGTGAGCTCCATGGACCTTGACGAACACGGCCGCGAGGTTATGTGGGTCGGAGAAGGATCTAGGAGGGCCGGCCCCGCGTGTGAAAGGCTCGCCGGGCGTTCCACGGCGGCGCCATCATGGCATCTCCCTCAAGATGGCGGTAAGGGCTCTCGGCAGAGAAGCGGGGGGGGAGGAGTGAAGTGAAGCTCTCGGTGCCAAGGAATTGAACTCCGAGCTCGGATAGGTTGTGTCTTCCAAGAGCGCCGTTCTCGCCTCCGTTTATGCCCGCCGGTCGGGAACTCTAAATTAGAGCTTGGCACCGTGCAATTCAAGGCGGGGGGGGGGTCGGGTGTCCGTGCAACTTGATGATGGAGCTCAGACGCTGGCTAATCGAGCCGGGCGACTTCGTCCGTGTCGAATTCAATGAAAGAGCAAAGGGCGCCATGGCAAAGAAGGAAGAACGGGGGAGGCAAGCCTGCTCGGCTCGTCCCCGTTTGGCGGGATGCAGCTGGATGTACCAGCGCCACGACTTCGGGCCCGGCACGACTCAAGAGAAACGTGCGCACCGGGGAGGAGTCGGGAGGCACGGCTCGGACGAGCAGGCTCGACGCGACGGCGACACCATCAAGCCGAGCAGTGCTAGCCTAGCAATGGGCGGGGGCAGCGACGTGACGCGGCGAGCAGGCCGGGCCCCTGGCAGAGCGGCCCGCGACGCAGCGTCGCGGTGATCACCATGGCGGCCAAAACGTGTTGTGCACGATTTTTAAAGCGAAGACCACAACCCACCTAGCTTGGATTACGCCCGATCGACTCGACAGAGCCCAAGGAGGCACTTAAGGCCACTAGACAAGGCAATCTACTCGGACTATGCTCGAACAGGGGAAGAAATCATGGACATGCTGACTCATGCTTGTCAGCGACGTTGCGAGCTCGGCCGGAGCGTGAACAAGGTCAAGGCGGTGAGGTTTTAGGGCTTTTAGTTCAAGGTTTTGGCACTTACAAGCTAGATACCTCCCAAACCAACTTGACCAATCTAAAGAGGGTTCATTAGGCTACTAATCAGAGTTATAACCTGGCATCACTACTTAGCTAGATTTTACTAAAATCACTTGCCAACATAGCACTGCCAATTGATTTCCGGACTTAGGAAAACTGCGTCACGAGCTGAAATTTAATTCAGATTGGATTTACAGCTCTTTGGTAAATCTAGTTAACCAAATTAGTTTTCCGTGAGACAAGTTGCATTGTTTCCTACAAAAATTATACTTCAATCTTTAATTAAGTGCCAAACATAAGTTCTATATTATTTTTGCTCAATAAAAATTGATCTGAAAACCCTAAGTGATATAAGAAGCGATAGAAACTAGCTTTCCTTTAATGATTTTCTCGACATTTTCAGATAACGAACAATCCACTACACACTTCAACACATGCATTAGCGTAAAATCAGGATGCTTACGAGCTAGTTTAACAAGAAATTAAGCGCGTAACACCAGGGGTGTTACATCCTACCCCGCTTAAAAAGAATCTCGTCTCGAGATTCGGGGCAGGTAAAGAGAAACAGGGAAAACACGATTACATTGCAAAGTAACAGGAAGATTACATGATCAAAGCAACTCACACACCTAACCACTCAATCAAGCAAACGAGCTAAGCGGGGACAATGAAGGAACAACAAGATAATGATAATCCAGATCATGGCGTAGGTCCAACAGATCTAGAAACAGGTCAGTGGGAATTCAATCATCGTGAACTCAGAGGCTAGATTTAACCTCTGGGGTGGAAATCAGATCCTCTGCTTCGATCTGATTCCCCAGGCTAGGCGTGACTCGCAAAGATCGGACGCAAATCCTCTCTCTGGCTCAGCTTCTCTCTGGATCTAGCCAAGCTTCATCAGAGGGGGGATTTTCTCAAAGATTTTTGCACTAGGGATTTAGAGAGTTGGGTGGCAAGAGGGAGGGACTCGGGGTCGCGTTTATAGCTCAACGGAGAGGGACGAGTGGTTGCGTTGTGCGGCGCACCGAGGACGATGAGATTGAGTGGGAGGGGAAACGATGGCGGGTCACGGGGTGGGGCGGCCTCTGGCCATGGTGCGCTCCGCACTCAAGCCTGAGCGGGGAAAAGGAGACGGAGGGAACAGCGCGACGTGGAGGCGCGTGGGCGATCGAGGAAAAAGAAAAGAGGGGGGGTCCGATACGGACGCGAGGGCGAGAATCAAGGGTTTTTTTTTTGCAAAGAACGAGGGTGGCAAGGGTCGTCTCACATAGTTCTAAAACTGTTCCAAAAGGTTATACCGCTACCAGACTAAAGCGACTACTTAACCCTCTTGATTAATCTCATTTGCAAGACATTAATCACGCACAGCATAACCACTGCAGAAAGGCGATAAATCATTTCAGGGGACAACACACAACGTCACTAGACTGCAAGGCAAACACATTGCTTCGGGATACAACGGGGGATACGACATCTGGAGAAGGCAAGGACACGTGCGACAGAACCAAGGCACATCACCACAGGCAACTAGTCGACATCGTCGAGGCGTAGGGCTTCACGGTTCTCCCCGAGGCTCTTCAAATGGGTTGGGCTGCGTGCAAGGAAGAGGAGACTCAACCTCGAGTCTTCCACGTGAGTAGGTGGCGGAGCGGCGGGTGCTGCCACATTCCTCACCCGCTCCCAGGGATAGGCGGGTATCCCCTCCAAGATCCGGGGTTGTTGCCCTTCCGGGGCAGGAGCCCTCCGCCGATCACGAGCGGCGAAGTAGGCATCCCTCATCTGCCTGACGTAGCGGTCGTCCGCCTCCCAGCGAGGCTTCGGGCGGTGACGGTCTCACGGCTCTCGGCGGTGGCAGCTTGAGCACGTGTCATGGCAAGGCTCACATGGAGCTTCCGGATGAAGAGCTCGGTCTCCTCGGCACGGGTGATGCACCTCCTCAGCTCGGAGGCAAGCTGCTCGTGGTGCTCATCCAGGGCCAGCAAATACGTGGCTAGGGACACCACAGTAGGGTCAACTGCCTGCAGGGGGCGTCCCCGCAGAGTCTCCAGGCGGGTTCTCCAGAATGGAGAGTCCCGGTCCGAAGGTGGAAAGAACCTCATGGGGGAACGGGCGAGAGCATCCGCATGGATCTGGCATAGGATTCTCAGTGCCTTGTGAGCTACAGCCTGATAGGTGTCCGGAAAGCGGAAACCGGTGATAGTGGCGCTCCATTCATCTACACCAGGAAAGTTGTCGCTTTTCCCAATGTAGACGGTAACCTCGCACCGCTCAATGCCATGCTGTAAGCACTCATAGCCCTCGTAAAGGGGACGGCCTCGGATCCCCAGCCTCTGCGTGGTGGTATACAGAAGCTTAGGAAAACCCTCTACGCCCTGGCAGGTGCTGCTGGTCCAAACTACTCCCGTTAGCCCTGGCTGGCTAGGAGGGTTGGTGGGTAGAAGGCAAGGGCATGGTGGCTCTTGTGAGGCCATCGGTTTTGCTCAGGAAAGGTTGGGGAAAAGTTTAGCAAGTGTGGGGTGTGATGAAAACAACCGGGGTGGCTCTCTTTTTGTAGAGGCCCAGGGCAAGGCTTCTCTGAGAAGCTTGACCGGTCTACGGCAAGACTGTAGTGGAAGACACGATGGGTGGTCAGGACAGGTCGACAGGGGGGTTGAGGCTCGAGGTGCCGGCATCGGTGGCTTTAGAGGCATGGCCGTGGCATCACGTTCGAGGGATCAGCAGAATTCACGTGACGTGAAATGAGTGAATGACCGAGGCCATGCGCGGGTGTCGGGCTCGAGCATCGAGGTGGAAGTGAAGGACCGACACAAGCGCAGAGAAGGGGGAGAAAGAAAGCGTGCAAACAAAACTAGATGTGACCCAGCGATTTAAATGCGGCACAGCGACGGTGAACCGGATGATGCAACGAAGGCCATAGGATTCCTGACCTGCTGCACCTAATTTACACGACACTGACCTTAGAGTTTTGAGAAGAGGATAGACGGAAGATTTTAACTAGGTCTAACTAGATTTAGGGGAAAACCAACACACATTAGCTAACACAACAAATGCACAAGCAGGAATGCATGAATGCACGTCCTAATTCATCCTCACACTATTGCCATATATAGGGCAACCGTTCTCAGGTTTTGGCACATCGTTCTCTCCTGTAGCTAGTCGATGCTATCGAACTACGCTCGAGAGTTAGTGTACCTGCAGAGAATAGGATTAAGCCTAGCTAGGTCAGCAGAGTGCCATCTGTCCTAGATACATAACCATAGTAATAGGGCTACTTATATAACTTCGCATGCAAACGTCCTAACTTTTTGAAAAGAATTTGTTATCAAATTTTAGTTTAAAAAGGGTTGCGTAGCTTTATTCGCTTATTTATGCTCTGATACCACATTGGCGGCGTAACCGCCTAAATTAATACACTCACAAGAGTACTTGTCTTCCATTAGACACTAAGTACCCAAGGGAGCACACTAATTTAATCGATTCTGTCGAGCACACCCAACGGGAGAACTCGAAAATCCACGCTTTTCCATCGGGATCACAAATAAGGGAATAAGGCTTACAACAATCTTACATTTCTTACATCATATATTTACATTTGATCGAGTATTCTATAACAAATGAAAGGATAAATACAGTGTAGCAAAATAAAAGTTGATTCATTTTAAATTGAACTGATGTATCTTGTACACTTGATCGTTATTGCAGCAGAAATAAGTATTTATTCAATTACATGACTAACCATTTAATATGATGATAACATTATAGAACTTTTCTTTATAAAAACAATTGGTGAAGTTAAAAATAAAACTACTATCGCAAATGGCGTGATTGGAATTCCTCACTTGAGCCCACCAAGAGGTATCCACACACAAGAGTTAGCAAAATAGCATCCAACTGCTTACACCGCAAAGAAGGGGAATAAAACTCTGAGTACTTAATTGTACTCAAAGAAGACTTACCCGACGGGAGGAAATAAAATAACTCCAAGGAATATGCAAGGCTATTTGGCTTGCTTTGGGTTTATATTTGCGGGAAAGCATTACTAACAAAGCATCCTTATATTCAATTTTAGTAGCCATGATTAATTCATTAGCTAACCATTCTAGGTGAGCACCGAACTACTTTCAAGCAAGTGGTAAGCAATCAGAATCTCTTTATCCATCTTTCATCTTCCATTTCTTACTACGATGCCAGAATAAGGCCCTCATCGTTACCGTTCAAGAACGGCGATTCGCGAATCAATGCGCCCAGCTGGGTACCCCAAGACACACTCCCCGCCCGCATCCTAGACACGACGAGAACAACTTGCTTTCTCACCTGGGGCTCCGGATCCCCGTCAAACTGGGACTCAAGCCCCCCGACATTCCCGGCCCGGCCGTAATGCGGTGCAAGGACCTCCAACCTAAAAAAGAAAACAACATGAATGCACCACCCTATACTGATCGGTCCGGATGAAGCCGAAACCCAAGACAAGAGAGAGCAAGCCTTCCGAGCGCCCATACACAAGTATGTGTTCGGGATAAGGAGATCTGTGACTTGACCTTCAACCCTTAGCAACGATCGGTCCTTAATCGACACAGACGGGACAAAAACGCAACCAGAGCCTCGCTCTGTTGCCCAACAAACCCAACGCCCATCCACGGTCCATGATACCGTCCCGCCCGGTCTCCATTTATTATCCATATATAATCCATATGATAGTAACATGATAGTATTAATAATAATCCTATCTCTCGCGAATGACCGGAAATCACTCGACTTCTACAGGCAACCTATAGCATAGCAATCTATACGATCCTGTTATGCTAGTAAGACTCATAGGATAAGGATATATATGCAAGTGGGTTTCATTCAACTCCTCCAAACTTAATGCAACATATATATTATAAAGTGCAGAATAGTAGAGGTTATGAACCGGGGCTTGCCTGGATAAGATATAACCAAAAGTTAGTATTCCATCTTCATGATATAATCACCATGGCACCATCTCCCATGTATACACCAAGTCCTTCGGTTGCATCGGTTTATCGTCGTTCCTATTATGATATGCAACGATGCGATGCGGAAATGATGCAATCAATACAAAGGCAACAACAACCCTTAAAATACAACAGCTAGCTCTAATGGCTAACACGATTAACTAGGTGTCACTCTCGTAAAGTAGCGCTTCGTGATAACCTTAAGTTATAACTATTTTCTAGTCATTTAATTATATACTCTAACTGGGGTGTTTTATTTACCTTAATAAACTAACTCATTAGGAGCTACCAAAATTACAGAGATTACACATGTATATGCCACTGCATAAAGCTTAGAGCTAAGGCTACTACTTATTGCCATGATAAATTATTAATCTAAATTAATCTATTAAGGACACGCATGCTAGGGCAATTAAATACTCACTGAAAATCTAACGTAAAAAGCATGAACAAGCTATACCAGTGGATAGAGCATGAATTTAGGAAACTAACAAAATTGGTTTCGTCATTTTTGGACACTTATACGATTTAATATTGATTTTACAAGTTTGTTGCATTTCTGAAATTGCAAAACTAATTAAAACCGCTTTTAAAAAGGAAAAGAGGTTGGGGCCTCCAATCTGGCCCAACGGCCCAACGCAAAGCGGGCGGCGGCCAGCGAGCCAAACCAGGCTCGGCCCGCACACGGAAACGCCCACGCTGGGGAAGCCCTTGCGGCTTTTTTTTGCGAAAAGGACCCCGAGCTCCTAGCTATTCACATACACACCGGCCGGAACTATTCACGAGAGAGTAAGTTCTCACCTAGCACCCTGCATTCTTCTCCTTTACAGCCAGAAGGTCCCTCGGCCGGGCGCCTCGTGCACCGGGACGCACAGAGCGGCGGGCGGCGCGGTCGCGGCGGCTCGCGGGCCGGTGGTGACCTGCCGGTGTGAGCACCCGGTGGCGGGTGACCCGTGACGCGATGGCGCGCTTCCAAGGGAGGCATCAACGCGGCTTCAACGGCGGCGCAAAGATGGCCACCCGGAGAAACCGTGGCCGCACGGTTGGCGGCGGTGGCGCGGCCGTTCCGCCATAGGGAGCCCCGGCGAGCGAAGGGGAGAGGCCGGTGAGCTCCATGGACCTACGGCGAACACGGCTGCGAGGTTATGTGGGTCGGAGAAGGATCTAGGAGGGCCGGCCGCGTGTGACGGAGCGGCTCGCCGGCGTTCCACGGCGGCGCCATCATGGCATCTCCCTCAAGATGGCGGTAAGGGCTCGGCAGAGAAGCGCGGGGCAGAGGAGGAGTGAAGTGAAGCTCTCGGTGCCAAGGAATTGAACTCCGGAGCTCTAGATAGGTTGTGTCTTCCAAGAGCGCCGTTCTCGGCCCGTTTATGCCCGCCCGGCCGAACTCTAAATTAGAGCTTGGCACCGTGCAATTCAAGGCGGGGTGGGGTCGGGTGTCCGTGCAACTTGATGATGGAGTCAGACGCGTCTAATCGAGCCGGGGCGACTCGTCCGTGTCGAATTCAATGAAAGAGCAGTGGCGGCCATGGCAAAGAAGGAAGAACAGGGGAGGCAAGCCTCGCTTTCGGCTCGTCCCCGCTTTGGCGGATGCACCGATGTACCCGCCGCACGACTCGGGCCCGCACGACTCAAGAGAAACGTGGCGCACCGGGGAGGAGTCGGGAGGCACGGCTCGTCCGGCCGCAGCCATAATGGCAAGGCGACGGCGAGCATGGCCAGCGACGCGACGCGATCGGGCGGGGACGAGCGCGCTCGACGCGACGGCGACACCATCAAGCCGAAAAAGTCTTCGCCTAGCAATGGGCGGGCAGCGACGTGACGCGGGCGAAAGGCCGGGCCCGGCAGAGCGGCCCGCGACGCAGCGTCTGACGCGGTGATCACCACGGCGGCCAAAACGTGTTGTGCACGATTTTTAAAGCGAAGACCACAACCCACCTAGCTTGGATTCTGCCCGATCGACTCGACAGAGCCCAAGGAGGCACTTAAGGCCACTAGACAAGGCAATCTACTCGGACTATGCTCGAACAGGGGAAGAAATCATGGACATGCCGACTCATGCTTGTCGGCGACGTTGCGAGCTCGGCCGGGCGTGAACAAGGTCAAGGCAGTGAGGTTTTAGGGCTTTTAGTTCAAGGTTTTGGCACTTACAAGCTAGATACCTCCCAAACCAACTTGACCAATCTAAAGAGGGTTCATTAGGCTACTAATCAGAGTTATAACCTGGCATCACTACTTAGCTAGATTTTACTAAAATCACTTGCCAACATAGCACTGCCAATTGATTTCCAGACTTAGGAAAAACTGTCCTGAGCTGAAATTTAATTCAGATTGGATTTCTGAGCTGCTGGTAAATCTAGTTAACCAAATTAGTTTTCCGTGAGACAAGTTGCATTGTTTCCTACAAAAATTATACTTCAATCTTTAATTAAGTGCCAAACATAAGTTCTATATTATTTTTGCTCAATAAAAATTGATCTGAAACCCTAAGTGATATAAGAAGCGATAGAAACTAGCTTTCCTTTAATGATTTTCTCGACATTTTCAGATAACGAACAATCCACTACACACTTCAACACATGCATTAGCGTAAAATCAGGATGCTTACGAGCTAGTTTAACAAGAAATTAAGCGCGTAACACCAGGGGTGTTACACCTCCCCTAGGTTCTGTTTTTTCGCCAACACCCAGTGATTCGTCCCTGGGGGCAAAAGTAAATAACTCTGGATGTTATCGCCACTATTTCTTATAATATGTTGAAAAAAGAGAAACTACTAATATTCTTAATTACTTGTGCAGAAACTAGGTGATTGTGTCGGGTGGTAGCACACGCTCTCCTAATGGCTTCCTGGATCTTCTGTACAGACAAACAGTACCCAAAGATAGTCACGTGCACGCTAGGAAGACGGAGCCAGCCTACTCGTTTGACCACTATGCCACCGCCCGATGCATCAGAGCTGCTCTATATCCATGAACTGTGGGAGAAGGTGGTTGTCCACAAAGACATCAAGCCCTTGTTTAGATTGCTAAAGTTAAAAAAATTGCAACTGTAGCATTTCATTTGTATGTGGTAATTATTGTCCAATCTAGACTAACTAGGCTCAAAAAGATTCGCCTTGTGATGGAGAGAGTGAAAAAATCTAGAATTTGAAGAGGAAAAGAATAAGGGCCTAGGCAAGCAACGTGCTGCTGGACAGAGAGACATAAATGCGCAGCTCGATGACTTTGGCCTGGCAAGGCTGTGCGACCATGGCACGGAGCCACGGACTCGCAGACCACCACACATGGTTGGCACCGGGTTGTGGGATACCTATCCCCCGAGCTGCTGCGCACTGGCAAGGCTGTCCCCTCTCATAGACGTGTTCGCCTTCGATTGGCATATTTCCTCCGTCCCATGAACTTTGTCGTTAAAAATATATGTTCCCTTCATAAACATGGTTTTTAATTAACAAACTTTATGGGACAGGGAGAGTATTCCTCATGGAGCCCACCTGCAGGCAGAAACCCATCAAGGAAAACGCGCAAGACGGCGGCAGCCATGTGGCGCTGGTCGACTGGGTGCTCCAGCGCACTGGCGCAACGGGTCGCTCATGGCAACCGTGAACTGGGGCTTTGCGGCGAGTACGACGTCGATGAAGCGGGGTTGGTTTTGAAGATGGATCCTGTGCTCGCACCCGTTCGCCAACGCACGACTGGACATGGGACAGGTCATGCGCTATCTCGACGGCGTGACGCCACTCCCGGAGCTGACACCAACGGATGCCAGCTTCAATGTGCTAGCCATGATGCAGAGCAAAGACTTCTTGAACATGTCCGTCTCACAACCGGATCTGGTAGCGAGCTTTGGCACAATCTCAAACCTATCAGGAGGAAGATAACAACCACAGTATGTACGTCAAGGAAATAATTAAAAGTTCATGGCGCTCTCCACCACCGGCAGGTTAGTGATTTCGTTTATCTAAAAACGTAATAATCCAGGGGTTAGGAGCAGTTAACGGTATTTGTGTGTTCCGTGGACAGTAAAATATGTCATGTTTAGAATTTTTGCTGGTTTTCACAAAAAACTGGTGATTTTCATTTCTACATCTGACCTTCAGTAAATAAATATATAGGTGTTTTTGATCGAGCCTACCAAGGATAGTTGATCTAGGGGGCTAAAGTTTAGTCCGTCTCATATGGGACGGTCGGATGCTAACGAAAGGACTAAACGTCACGTAATTGTAAAACTACTGACACAGGGGTAGACTAATTAATGAGACAAATCAATTAAACCTAATTAATGTATCATTCGCACCACTTTATCAAATTATAGACTAATTAAACTCACCTATAGTCTATCAACTCGTGATCTCGTATGCGGGCTAAAATTTTAAGACACATACGGTTTAATACATCAGATAGTAAAAAAAATTGTCTACATTAAATTTTATTTTTATTTTCTATAAAATAGACGTAATAGATACTTCATAGTCTATGCTTCCTATATTCTAAATTATAAGACGTTTGACTTTTTTATCCTAAATTTGACCATTCGTTTTATTCAAAAAATTTATACAAATTTTATCAAATTTAAGTCATTTTTAAAGAACTTTTATTGATAAAGCAACCCACAACAAAGAAGTAATATTTTGCAGTTTTATTTTGAATAAGACGAGTAGTTAAATTTGGTGTCAAAAAGTCAAAAAGTCTTATAAATTGAGATGGTGGAAGTACCAATTATCATAAACTTATTAATTACTTTTTCTGCAAGGCACTGATTTATATGTTGTCATCCATTTATATTTTACTTTACATTTGTTTAAAATCTTATACTTTACTATACTATAGCAGTCCTTGCCGCATCATATATCTATGAAGTTATGAATCTAAATTTTGATTTTCTAATTTTTTTTGTATTGACTGCTATATTTTTTATTCTCAAGTTAAAACTCTCATACTTAATTTATATTTATATCAAAGAGTATGTACTAAATAGCATAATAATCAATTGAATCTTGCATTATGTCACTTAAGATAAGTGACAGAGCTTGAAAATAAGATCTTGGATGTGAACCTCTAAAGAATTTTATGTGTTGCGTTAATGACCAAATCTACCCGTCAACTAACTCTCGAAAGAGGTGCATTTACGATCACCAACATAGACTTAGGGTTTACACTAACGGAATTCCACGAGTTTTAGTGAATCTATGTTTCTACAGGTACATAACGGAAAAGCTATCAAAAAGGACCAATATGATAGATTACAACCACCTCAAATGATGATTTGGAATGCACCATTGTGAAGAGCTCATTGAGACGATCGAAACGGATATATCATTTGCTATTAATGGAGTCCCGGATCAAAAGTTATCGCACCTACAAGCGGCACCTGTATAGGAATATTCTAGAAGACCCCAGAATGCAACCCACCGAAGGTGGGGCCCACTGTCAACAGGGAGAGACCAGCCCGGTCCCACCCTGGACCGGCCGGTCCCACCCCTGGACCGGCCGGGTCTGCTTCATGATGGCTGTTTTGGCCCCGGTTCGACGGCCCGGTTCCTCCACCACCTTAGGGTTTGAATCTCCACCTTTGATCAATGTCGGTTTGATCCTACGACTCTCGTGCATCGCTCAAGGATATAAAAGCAGCCCCGACCCCCAGGGGGGAGGCATCCCCATGAAACCCTAATTCATATTCTCTGAAGGAGGATCAGAGAGGTGTCCCTTGAATGGATAACCTCTCTAGGGTTAGCAATTAAGGAGACTAATCCTCATTAGGATCTAGTCTTAGAAATAGAGAGACAGAGAGGGAAAGGACTTGGGAGGAGGTGCCGGCCTGTCGGTGCTACCTCCATGGCTTGTACCTTGGCGGAAGTTAATCTACGTCTGGGATTTCTCTGGTAATCATCTTCTTCTTTCTTTAAGCAATTGTGTTTATATTGTTCTGCTGGTCGTGAGTCTCTTTTGAGCGCTTTAATCTATTGTAATAGGGTAAGGTATAATTCGTAGTGTAGGCATGGTGCTTAGACTCGGATTACTCGTAGATGTACCCTATCTTCCGGATTTGGTGGTAGCTCGCAGGGGTGACTTTATAGCTCTGTTGAATCCTATGTATCCCACTATCCCGTTGGTAGGCCCAAAGGGAGTATAATTGGTAGGAAGGTCATAGTTTTGTCTATGCTCTTTCTATGCAATCTCCACGATAGAACATATAAACATAGCTTATCGAGAGTAGAACGTGAGAACCTTAGCAATCTCCACTATATTCTCAACCTTCTAAAGATCTTGTTGCTACTCCGGGTTAAGTTAGCTGTCGTAGTTAACCTCACCGTTTCCTTGTGGATACGATATTTAAAATCTCTGGGTGAAGTGCTACAACGGTATCCGTGCGCTCGCGGAATATTCAGTAAGCATTAACAGATATCAACAAGCATTTCTGGCGCCGTTGCCGAAGAACGGTTTGCTGAGTTATCTACGAATCTATCTTAGCCTTGTGTTATACTTTTATCTTTCTTTTGTACTATAACTCTCTTCACCTTTTCTATCCTTAAATGGATCCCACAAATTCCACTCCTATCTTTTACATTGCTAAACCTACAGGAGCAAGCTTAGATGCCTATCAAAGCATCTGGCCATGAGCTTCCCTAACGTTTAGTAAACATGATTAGAAAACAATCCTTCTCGGGAGAAGATGATGAAAACCCATACTCACACCTACGAGTTTGATCTGACCTGTATATGCTTGCATATCATATGGCATGTCGATAGGACTTTAAGATGGAAGTTTTTCCCATTCTCTTTGATGGGAAGAGCTAAAATTTTATATGATCAGACCACAGAAAGTGTCCATGGAGATTGGGGGATGTTATGCTCTAAATTCTGCTCAAAATTCTCTCCCATCTCTACAAAGTGATTTCCACTCGAGAGTAGATTCTAACTTTTAGACAACTAGAAGAAGAATATCTTAGAACATCATGGGATCATTTTAATGACCTCACCTTTGATCCGATGTGTAACACCCCAGGTGTTGGCTCACTAAATCACTTGCATAAACTGGTCATAAGCATCATCATCATTTCATATATGCATGTGTGTGACAAATTCTTATGCCATTCCTATGTGTATGTTTATGAAAAGTGCATGTGATGCTTGCTTTGCTTGTTTGATTCTAAGTCATGACATGTAATGTTGTTAAAAGTGCTCTACAGTAGCTTAACTATGTTTAGGACACTAAATGGAACAATGTTCATGTTGGACATCTTGGTTAATTATGCTCCTAATCACTAGTTTGACTTGGCATGCTCCCTAGAGCTCTTTTCTTTGACTGTTTCAAATCTGCAAGCTACAAATCTTTGCATGGCTGTGAGTCCTTAATAAAAGTTGTAGATAATTTTATATAGAACAAACTTTATTTAAGGCTCAAACCATGAAAATGTGTGTAAGGTGCTCAAAAACCCACATCTCTGCCTGAAACAGTGCTGTTTTTCAGCTCTGAAAATTTGGCTAAGTCCTAAGGGGTGTGCGGTGTGTTTTTACCTCTGTTCTTGGCCTTGTAGTTTGCAAACCAAGCAGAACCAGAGGAAGTTCATATAAGCAAAGTTGTAGCTCACCTATCCACCTACAATTTATATTACTGAAGTTTGCTCTAGTTCGGCTTCGTTTTTTTGAGTTGTGATCACCCGAATGTAGCGGTTTTCAGTCAAATTCAATTGAAATTCGAATTCAGAGAAGGGGGGGAGGTGGCCGACCGGGCGCCAGTCAGGTGCGCCACTTGGCGTCCGTACGCCGGCGCCGGGCCCGCACGTCAGGCCGTCGTGGCACGACGGCGCGTCTCCAAATCGCCACGACGCCGCCCGACCCTCTCTCGCCGCATTCTCTCCCTTGCCATCTGTTCAAGGCGGGCGGAGGAAGAAGGAGGCGACGACGCCGACGCCGCGACTCCGCCGGGCGAGCACACCGCAGCCACCGCACCATCCTCCAATCGCCACCACCAGAAGCTTCACCATGACGCCCTCCATCACCCTGACGCGCTAGCACCATCTTTTCGCCCGCAGGTGAGCTCGCATTGTGAGTTCCGCCGCCACCCGCCATCGTCGGAGCGCCGCCGAGCCCGAGCTCGCCCGGGCCGGCGATGCTCCGCCCCTCTCCCCCCTCGCCGGTGACCCGGGGACGCGATGGCGCGCTTCAGGGGAGGCATCAACGCGGCTTCAACGGCGGCGCAGCATGGCCAGCCGCGGAGAAACCGTGGCCGCACGGTTGGCGGCGGTGGCGCGGCCGTTCCGGCCATAGGGAGCCCCGGCGAGCGAAGGGGAGAGGCCGGTGAGCTCCATGGACCTACGGCGAACACGGCTGCGAGGTTATGTGGGTCGGAGAAGGATCTAGGAGGGCCGGCCGCGTGTGACGGAGCGGCTCGCCGGCGTTCCACGGCGGCGCCATCATGGCATCTCCCTCAAGATGGCGGTAAGGGCTCGGCAGAGAAGCGCGGGGCAGAGGAGGAGTGAAGTGAAGCTCTCGGTGCCAAGGAATTGAACTCCGGAGCTCTGGATAGGTTGTGTCTTCCAAGAGCGCCGTTCTCGGCCCGTTTATGCCCGCCGGCCGGGAACTCTAAATTAGAGCTTGGCACCGTGCAATTCAAGGCGGGTGGGGTCGGGTGTCCAGGCAACTTGATGATGGAGCTGTAGACGCGTCTAATCGAGCCGGGGCGACTCGTCCGTGTCGAATTCAATGAAAGAGCAGTGGCGGCCATGGCAGCAAGGAAGAACAGGGGAGGCAAGCCTGCTCGGCTCGTCCCCGTTTGGCGGGATGCAGCTGGATGTACCCGCGCACGACTCGGGCCCAGACGACTCAAGAGAAACGTGCGCACCAGGGAGGAGTCGGGAGGCACGGCTCGTCCGGCCGTAGTGCCATAATGGCAAGGCGACGGCGAGCATGGCCAGCGACGCGACGCGACTGCAGCGGGACGAGCGGCTCGACGCCGACGGCGACACCATCAAGCCGAGCGATCTTGGCCTAGCAGCGGGGCGGGCAGCGGCGTGACGCGGGGCGAAAGGCGGGCCGGGCCCCGGCAGAGCGGCCCGCGACGCAGCGTCTGCGGTGATCACCACGGCGGCCAAAACGTGTTGTGCGCGATTTTTAAAGCGAAGACCACAACCCACCTAGCTTGGATTCTGCCCGATCGACTCGACAGAGCCCAAGGAGGCACTTAAGGCCACTAGACAAGGCAATCTACTCGGACTATGCTCGAACAGGGAAGAAATCATGGACATGCCGACTCATGCTTGTCAGCGACGTTGCAGAGCTCGGCCGGAGCGTGAACAAGGTCAAGGCAGTGAGGTTTTAGGGCTTTTAGTTCAAGGTTTTGGCACTTACAAGCTAGATACCTCCCAAACCAACTTGACCAATCTAAAGAGGGTTCATTAGGCTACTAATCAGAGTTATAACCTGGCATCACTACTTAGCTAGATTTTACTAAAATCACTTGCCAACATAGCACTGCCAATCGATTTCCAGACTTAGAAAAAACTGTCCTGAGCTGAAATTTAATTCAGATTGGATTTTTGAGCTGCTGGTAAATCTAGTTAACCAAATTAGTTTTCCGTGAGACAAGTAGCATTGTTTCCTACAAAAATTATACTTCAATCTTTAATTAAGTGCCAAACATAAGTTCTATATTATTTTTGCTCAATAAAAATTGATCTGAAACCCTAAGTGATATAAGAAGCGATAGAAACTAGCTTTCCTTTAATGATTTTCTCGACATTTTCAGATAACGAACAATCCACTACACACTTCAACACATGCATTAGCGTAAAATCAGGATGCTTACGAGCTAGTTTAACAAGAAATTAAGCGCGTAACACCAGGGGTGTTACACCTCCCCTAGGTTCTGTTTTCTCGCCAACACCCAGTGATTCGTCCCAGGGGCAAAAGTAAATAACTCTGGATGTTATCGCCACTATTTCTTATAATATGTTGAAAAAAAGAGAAACTACTAATATTCTTAATTACTTGTGCAGAAACTAGGTGATTGTGTCGGGTGGTAGCACACGCTCTCCTAATGGCTTCCTGGATCTTCTGTACAGACAAACAGTACCCAGCATAGTCACGTACGCTAGGAAGACGGAGCCAGCCTACTCGTTTGACCACTATGCCACCGCCCCGATGCATCAGAGCTGCTCTATATCCATGAACTGTGGGAGAAGGTGGTTGTCCACAAAGACATCAAGCCCTTGTTTAGATTGCTAAAGTTAAAAAATTGCAACTGTAGCATTTCATTTGTATGTGGTAATTATTGTCCAATCTAGACTAACTAGGCTCAAAAGATTCGTCTTGTGATGGAGAGAGTGAAAAAATCTAGAATTTGAAGAGGAAAAGAATAAGGGCCCAGGCAAGCAACGTGCTGCTGGACAGAGACATAAATGCGCAGCTCGATGACTTTGGCCTGGCAAGGCTGTACGACCATGGCACGGAGCCACGGACTCGCAGACCACACATGTGGTTGGCACCGGGTTGTGGGATACCTATCCCCCGAGCTGCTGCGCACTGGCAAGGCTGTCCCCTCTCATAGACGTGTTCGCCTTCGATTGGCATATTTCCTCCGTCCCATGAACTTTGTCGTTAAAAATATATGTTCCCTTCATAAACATGGTTTTTAATTAACAAACTTTATGGGACAGGGAGAGTATTCCTCATGGAGCCCACCTGCAGGCAGAAACCCATCAAGGAAAACGCGCAAGACGGCGGCAGCCATGTGGCGCTGGTCGACTGGGTGCTCCAGCGCACTGGCGCAACGGGTCGCTCATGGCAACCGTGAACTGGGGCTTTGCGGCGAGTACGACGTCGATGAAGCGGGGTTGGTTTTGAAGATGGATCCTGTGCTCGCACCCGTTCGCCAACGCACGACTGGACATGGGACAGGTCATGCGCTATCTCGACGGCGTGACGCCACTCCCGGAGCTGACACCAACGGATGCCAGCTTCAATGTGCTAGCCATGATGCAGAGCAAAGACTTCTTGAACATGTCCGTCTCACAACCGGATCTGGTAGCGAGCTTTGGCACAATCTCAAACCTATCAGGAGGAAGATAACAACCACAGTATGTACGTCAAGGAAATAATTAAAAGTTCATGGCGCTCTCCACCACCGGCAGGTTAGTGATTTCGTTTATCTAAAAACGTAATAATCCAGGGGTTAGGAGCAGTTAACGGTATTTGTGTGTTCCGTGGACAGTAAAATATGTCATGTTTAGAATTTTTGCTGGTTTTCACAAAAAACTGGTGATTTTCATTTCTACATCTGACCTTCAGTAAATAAATATATAGGTGTTTTTGATCGAGCCTACCAAGGATAGTTGATCTAGGGGGCTAAAGTTTAGTCCGTCTCATATGGGACGGTCGGATGCTAACGAAAGGACTAAACGTCACGTAATTGTAAAACTACTGACACAGGGGTAGACTAATTAATGAGACAAATCAATTAAACCTAATTAATGTATCATTCGCACCACTTTATCAAATTATAGACTAATTAAACTCACCTATAGTCTATCAACTCGTGATCTCGTACGGGCTAAAATTTTAAGACACATACGGTTTAATACATCAGATAGTAAAAAAATTGTCTACATTAAATTTTATTTTTATTTTCTATAAAATAGACGTAATAGATACTTCATAGTCTATGCTTCCTATATTCTAAATTATAAGACGTTTGACTTTTTTATCCTAAATTTGACCATTCGTTTTATTCAAAAAATTTATACAAATTTTATCAAATTTAAGTCATTTTTAAAGAACTTTTATTGATAAAGCAACCCACAACAAAGAAGTAATATTTTGCAGTTTTATTTTGAATAAGACGAGTAGTTAAATTTGGTGTCAAAAAGTCAAAAAGTCTTATAAATTGAGATGGTGGAAGTACCAATTATCATAAACTTATTAATTACTTTTTCTGCAAGGCACTGATTTATATGTTGTCATCCATTTATATTTTACTTTACATTTGTTTAAAATCTTATACTTTACTATACTATAGCAGTCCTTGCCGCATCATATATCTATGAAGTTATGAATCTAAATTTTGATTTTCTAATTTTTTTTGTATTGACTGCTATATTTTTTATTCTCAAGTTAAAACTCTCATACTTAATTTATATTTATATCAAAGAGTATGTACTAAATAGCATAATAATCAATTGAATCTTGCATTATGTCACTTAAGATAAGTGACGAGCTTGAAAAATAAGATCTTGGATGTGAACCTCTAAAGAATTTTATGTGTTGCGTTAATGACCAAATCTACCCGTCAACTAACTCTCGAAAGAGGTGCATTTACGATCACCAACATAGACTTAGGGTTTTACACTAACGAATTCCACGAGTTTTAGTGAATCTATGTTTCTACAGGTACATAACGGAAAAGCTATCAAAAAGGACCAATATGATAGATTACAACCACCTCAAATGATGATTTGGAATGCACCATTGTGAAGAGCTCATTGAGACGATCGAAACGGATATATCATTTGCTATTAATGGAGTCCCGGATCAAAAGTTATCGCACCTACAAGCGGCACCTGTATAGGAATATTCTAGAAGACCCCAGAATGCAACCCACCGAAGGTGGGGCCCACTGGTCAACAGGAGAGACCAGCCGGTCCCACCCTGGACCGGCCGGTCCCACCCTGGACCGGCCGGTCTGCTACAGTGGCTGTTTTGGCCCCGGTTCGACGGCCCGGTTCCTCCACCACCTTAGGGTTTGAATCTCCACCTTTGATCAATGTCGGTTTGATCCTACGACTCTCGTGCATCGCTCAAGGATATAAAAGCAGCCCCGACCCCCAGGGGGGAGGCATCCCCATGAAACCCTAATTCATATTCTCTGAAGGAGGATCAGAGAGGTGTCCCTTGAATGGATAACCTCTCTAGGGTTAGCAATTAAGGAGACTAATCCTCATTAGGATCTAGTCTTAGAAATAGAGAGACAGAGAGGGAAAGGACTTGGGAGGAGGTGCCGGCCTGTCGGTGCTACCTCCATGGCTTGTACCTTGGCGGAAGTTAATCTACGTCTGGGATTTCTCTGGTAATCATCTTCTTCTTTCTTTAAGCAATTGTGTTTATATTGTTCTGCTGGTCGTGAGTCTCTTTTGAGCGCTTTAATCTATTGTAATAGGGTAAGGTATAATTCGTAGTGTAGGCATGGTGCTTAGACTCGGATTACTCGTAGATGTACCCTATCTTCCGGATTTGGTGGTAGCTCGCAGGGGTGACTTTATAGCTCTGTTGAATCCTATGTATCCCACTATCCCGTTGGTAGGCCCAGCAGGAGTATAATTGGTAGGAAGGTCATAGTTTTGTCTATGCTCTTTCTATGCAATCTCCACAGATAGAACATATAAACATAGCTTATCGAGAGTAGAACGTGAGAACCTTAGCAATCTCCACTATATTCTCAACCTTCTAAAGATCTTGTTGCTACTCCGGGTTAAGTTAGCTGTCGTAGTTAACCTCACCGTTTCCTTGTGGATACGATATTTAAAATCTCTGGGTGAAGTGCTACAACGGTATCCGTGCGCTCGCGGAATATTCAGTAAGCATTAACAGATATCAACAAGCATTTCTGGCGCCGTTGCCGAAGAACGGTTTGCTGAGTTATCTACGAATCTATCTTAGCCTTGTGTTATACTTTTATCTTTCTTTTGTACTATAACTCTCTTCACCTTTTCTATCCTTAAATGGATCCCACAAATTCCACTCCTATCTTTTACATTGCTAAACCTACAGGAGCAAGCTTAGATGCCTATCAAAGCATCTGGCCATGAGCTTCCCTAACGTTTAGTAAACATGATTAGAAAACAATCCTTCTCGGGAGAAGATGATGAAAACCCATACTCACACCTACGAGAGTTTGATCTGACCTGTATATGCTTGCATATCGCTGGCATGTCTGATAGGACTTTAAGATGGAAGTTTTTCCCATTCTCTTTGATGGGAAGAGCTAAAATTTTATATGATCAGACCACAGAAAGTGTCCATGGAGATTGGGGGATGTTATGCTCTAAATTCTGCTCAAAATTCTCTCCCATCTCTACAGTGATTTCCACTCGAGAGTAGATTCTAACTTTTAGACAACTAGAAGAAGAATATCTTAGAACATCATGGGATCATTTTAATGACCTCACCTTTGATCCGATGTGTAACACCCCAGGTGTTGGCTCACTAAATCACTTGCATAAACTGGTCATAAGCATCATCATCATTTCATATATGCATGTGTGTGACAAATTCTTATGCCATTCCTATGTGTATGTTTATGAAAAGTGCATGTGATGCTTGCTTTGCTTGTTTGATTCTAAGTCATGACATGTAATGTTGTTAAAAGTGCTCTACAGTAGCTTAACTATGTTTAGGACACTAAATGGAACAATGTTCATGTTGGACATCTTGGTTAATTATGCTCCTAATCACTAGTTTGACTTGGCATGCTCCCTAGAGCTCTTTTCTTTGACTGTTTCAAATCTGCAAGCTACCGTCTTTGCATGGCTGTGAGTCCTTAATAAAAGTTGTAGATAATTTTATATAGAACAAACTTTATTTAAGGCTCAAACCATGAAAATGTGTGTAAGGTGCTCAAAAACCCACATCTCTGCCTGAAACAGTGCTGTTTTCAGCTCTGAAAATTTGGCTAAGTCCTAAGGGGTGTGCAGTGTGTTTTTACCTCTGTTCTTGGCCTTGTAGTTTGCAAACCAAGCAGAACCAGAGGAAGTTCATATAAGCAAAGTTGTAGCTCACCTATCCACCTACAATTTATATTACTGAAGTTTGCTCTAGTTCGGCTTCGTTTTTGAGTTGTGATCACCTGAATGTAGCGATTTCAGTCAAATTCAATTGAAATTCGAATTCGAGAGAAGGGGGGGAGGTGGCCGACCGGGCGCCAAAGGTCAGTGCGCCACTTGGCGTCCGTGCGCCCGGCGCTGGGCCCGCACGTCAGGCCGTCGTGGCACGACGGGCGTCTCAAGTCGCACGACGCCGCCCCCTGACCCTCTCTCTCGCCGCATTCTCTCCCTTGCCATCCGCTCAAGGGCGGAAGAAAGAAGCGAGGCGACGACGCCGACGCCCAGCGACTCCCCCCGGCGAGCAGCACCGCAGCCACCGCACCATCCTCCAATCGCCACCGCCAAGAAGCTTCACCATGACGCCCTCCATCACCTGACGCTGCTAGCACCATCTTTCGCCCAGCAGTGAGCTCAAAAGACAGAGTTTCGCCGCCACCCCGCCATCGTCGGAGCGCCCGCCGAAACTTCGAGCCTTCGCCCCGGCGGCGATGCTCCGCCTCTCGCCCTCGCCGTGCACTGTCTCGAGTCTTCGTGTGTAGTTGATGGTGAAACCCTAGATGGTCGAGCCAATTAGGGTCCCGGCTAGCCGAACAAAGCGCGCCGCCGCCGCCTGTCCGGCGCCGCCGCCACGCCGCGAACCGAGCGAACCGCCTTTGCAACCCTAGTCCCTAACCCCTTTGCTCGATTCGCCTAAGTGCCCTAGAGCTTGCGCAACCCAATTGAGCTTGGTAGAGCTCGGGCCGGCGTCGGCGCCGTTGAGCAGCGCCGCCCGTGCTGCCATCGTCGCCGTTGAGCTTGCTCCGGCCGATCGGCGCTTGCAATGTACCTCAATCGATGCGCTAGGTCTAGGCGAGCATGTTGGTGGTGATGGCTTCCGGAGACGTCACCGTCGGGCGAGCCGTCGCTGGTCAAAAATCCGGCCGCCGCTGCTGCTCTGCTCTCTGTCTCACTGGCCAGTGGGCCCGTTGACCCCGTGGACCCCGCGTGTCAGCCAGATAGAGTTAGGGTTTTGCTTTTTATTTTTCCAGAAAATGCTTGATTCTTGTTTAATTCATAACTCAAGCAAATGAAGTCCAAATGGTGTGATTCCAATTTTGCTAGGTTTCTGGAGTTGTCTAGTTTTTATTAAAAATTTGAAACATGGCATGTTATGCAGTAGTTTTTGTTTGATCTATTTATTTTGCTCTAGGCCTTGGAAAATGGTTTAATGCATAACTAATTATTAATTGATGCTAAAAATATGAAACCAGTGGGGTTAGCTTTGTTTTGACCTGCTCTGTATAGGAAAAATATTGGTTGGCATGTACCCCTGTTTTGCAGAGCAGTTTGCTAAATAAGTTGATTTTAGGCATTGTTTGATAATATAATTACCATATTTTCTTTATGCATGTTCATGAGGTGAAAATTGGAACATTGTATCTTGGTGCTATGATGATGCTAGGAAAATTTGTAAATCTGTTGTTTAATACTTTTCAAATGGATTTGTGAATTATCCATCTTTAAGCTTGTGTGGCTTGTTCTTTTGGTACAGGTAGTTGTACTTAGAATTTTAAGGTAAAATTTAAACTGGGGTCCATGTGAGCTATAAGTAGTCTACTGTAATTTTTATGGAATTTTCTGGGCAGTTTTACTATGTGCTCATTTGTGCCCTTAAATAATGAAATAAATTGAAAAGGGTACTTTAATTAATGTTTTAGAATGGCTTGTTAGGTTTTCTGTTAATCATTAGTCATACTTTAACTTTTGGTCAGGTTGGGTGAGCTTGATTTGTAAGTTTGAACATGAGTAAATAATTAATTCTCCAATTTAAGCTTTTCTGGACAGCTGGTGATACTTTTGTTGTTGCATAGCTTAGATGGTGTTTTCGGACTTTGTGGTCAATAGAAAGGTGGTAGATAATTTTATTATCTAGTTGCTGTTAAAATTTGAAAGCACTTGGTGGAGTAGTTTAAGAGTTATGGTATGATCTTGTGAGGTTCCAGAGAAAGGGTTCCTCTCTGGAATTTCTGGACAGATCTGGGAAAGCTGATTGTTTGGCATTTTTGGATTGTGAATCTGTCTGTAATGTCTAAATAAGAGTTGTAGACAATTTCATGAGCTTTCCAGAATGTCCTCATACATGTCAATTGGATTTATAGAACTCCAGTTACAGTCACTTCTTTCAGCTGCTCTCTGAAGGACAGAAATCCTGAAATGTGCTTGCTTTGAATACTTGCCCTTGTGTGTGTGTGACTTATATCTTGTAGATGTTTTGCTAATTTATACACGTGATTAGGTGCAGGTTGTATGTCCTTAACTGATGATGAAAAGTTATACCTTGACTTGCTTGGTGAGTGTTCAATCTTGTTTAGAAAGGAGATATGCACCTACTCTGTAACTTAAAGTGATTTGAATAGAGTCATCACCTCAGCTGGAGGTTTAGTGTTGTTGCTGTTATTCACTTTCTTACATAATCATCTTGTGCATTCATTATTCTCATTTATGCATTGCATTCAATAGGTTCGCCGAAGGGGGTAACGGTCTTGGAGTTCGGGGACCTGCAGCAGGAGCACCAGGAGGAGGAGCAAGGGGGAACAGCCGGCGAAAGCAACTCCGTCGGAGAAGAAGAACTAACTGAGTGCCCTAATCACGAGCCTGCAACCTTTGTGAAAGGCAAGCCCCGGAGCATATTAAGCCCCCATTTTTTTTATAAAATGCACTTGAGTACTTTATGCTGTTTATTGCATTAAGTTAGGAGTTGGTTGAAGATGTTGCTGCATTTATCCTATCCTTGTCCTGTATATATGTTATATCCTGAATCCCATGTCTTAGGTTAGGAGCGATGAAAATGCTTAGTCTTGCTTAGACCGGTAGAAGTCGGGTGATATCCTGTCATCCGCGAGTATAGGTGGTTACTCTTGGTTACTGTGAGCTTTATGTGTTGTCATGGAAAGGAACCATGTGTTAATTAAAAGAAGACCGGGCAGGGGCAGTGGACCCTGTCCGAGTCGATTAAGGACTGGAGTCGTTGTTTCACTCTTGGTCATGTTGAACGCAGCCTAACACATAGTTGGCCTGGCCTTGTGTGCCAAATGGCCGCGAAGCTTCGTTAGCTCGACTCAAGACGGAACGCGGAAACGCATATTTGTGTACAATAGGGGATCATTCAATATTTTCTCATAGATTATCTTAGGCATAATGTTGACACTAGCGCTGAAATCGCAGATAGCCTCTAGAAAGTTGTGACATCCTATAGAGATATGAATGACAGGCCTTCTAGGGTCTCCCATCTTCTCAGGTAGAGAGTGGTCAATCCACTGTACATCTGTAGGCTCAATATGATATTGGGTTGCATTGTGAGTATCAACAAGGTTAGCAGTTTTTAAATCTTCCGGTTGGCCTAGAACCTTACCTTTCCCAAATGGAGGAACAACAGCAGCTAACTGAGCTAATTGTGATTCTAGCATTTTATTGAAACTGTCTTGATTCTTTATAGCAGAAGCAAAAGTATCCATTCTAGTATTTATGTTTTCTAAGGTTTTATTATTTGAAGCTATCCTTCTGGTCATTTGATCTAGCAGTTTAGATTGACTAGCAACTAATTCTCTTAAAGGTGGAAGGTTGTAATTATTAAAATTATTACCTTGGTTGTTACCTTGGTAATTACCTTGTTGAGGTTGTTGATTCCACCCTTGATTTTGTTGAGGACGATAGTAGGTGTTGTTGTTGATGAAGTTTACATCCTCTTGTAGTGTAGGGCAGCTGATAGCCGAGTGCCCATAGTCTCCACATTCTTCACATGTCATATGGGAATCATTAATATGCATGACTTTCTTCTTCTCTATATCGAGCTTCTTCATGATGAGGTCTAGCTTGGCAGTAACCATGTCGGTTTCCTTGAGATGATGGATTCCTCCTCCTTTATTGCGGGGTTGAGTCCGTCCTTCATTACAACTTGAATTGGAGGCCATCTTCTCGACAAGTGCTTTAGCATCCGAGAGCTTAAGTGACAGGAAAGCTCCCCCCAGCTACAACATCAATGGACTCACGAGAGCTAGAGACAAGCCCGTGGTAGAAAGTCTGCATTAATAGCCACTCCTCTATCCCATGATGAGGACAGTCTTCTATACAGTTATGGAATTGTTCCCATGCTTTGGTGCATTATTCATCATGTTGCTGTTGAAAACTTGCTATTTTCCCACGCAGCGCATTTGTCTAGGCTGTAGAAAAGAATTTTGCCAGGAAAGAAGTTGAGCATAGGTCCCAGGTAGTGTTTTTGTCTTGGTTGATGTAGAACCACTGCTTAGCTTTCCCCAATAGTGAGAACAGGAAAAGACGGAGTAAAATAGCATCTCTTGGTACTCCTCTGATCGTGAAGGTGCTGCAAATCTATAGGTGTTGACGGTGGATAATGTCAACATTCACTAGAACTTTAGACACGAAAGGAAACATAAAAATACACTAGTCTAGGGTTTTAACTGACAATTTCCACGAGTTTTGCATATTCGGTATTTTCTAGGGATTATTCCAGAAAAGCTGAAAAGAGGGATTCAAGTGCAATTAAACCACGAAACTTATCCGCCACGTAAAATATCACGGGAAGACTCAGGAATACTCTGGAAGACACCCGAAGCAGTAGGGGGCCAGAGGCTGCTAGGTGGGGCCGGTCGGCCCCACCATGGCGTCGGGCGGCGCCCCCTCTAGGGTTTGGTGTCCCCCTTCTGGAAGTTCCTCCACCGCCTCTCCTGATGCATCTCGGCCCTTGGTTAAGTCGGTTTGATCCTGCGGCGCACGCGCATCTCACCGGACTATAAATACGTGGGTAGACCCCCCTGAAGATAGCAAATTCATTATTTGTCAAGGCCTCAAGCCATCAAGCATCAAGAAACCTTCTAGTTCATCAAGAGCCTTCTAGTTCATAGTTCTAGATAGCTAGATTAGAAGTAGAGGAGATCTAGTTCTTCATCGGTATCTAGAAACCCCAGCATCTGTCTGGAGCGCAGGAGTTCGGTACAGTTCTAGTTCTTACTTTTTTATTGTATCCATTAGTCAGATTAGGGAGACATTACTCTTAATAGTTCATATGTTCTTAATTGCAATAGTCATTGTCTACTTTGATTATATATCTAGCTTAGTTAGTTCGATCTTATTGAATTCATGTAATTGCTCGTATATCGTTTATCCAAATGTACACTGGGTAGATGATAGACGATATGTAGACGTGGCGTCTAGATGTCTTGTTTATCTGCGAGTGCACCCTGACATGCCAGGTCGTGTGGTAGTCCATGTAGGTGATGACAGCTACATTGGTTCCTCTGTAGTCCACCCTCCGTATGTAGGATAGCAGGGCACGGTCGCGAAGTGAGATAATATCTCTGCACACATCCTTCCTAGTTGATGCCCTTTACATGTGATAATGATTTAGGGTTGACTTAGCGACGATTACTAGATGTAGTTGCACTAATTAGAGTTATTCGTTGATGTAGTTATAGAATTACCTTAGAATCACCTCCTTAGTTTATCCAATGGCTAAATATGATTATGGCTAGTAGATGCTCTGATGATTATCTATAATTATGATACTTGATTATGCTATCACCCATATTTATCTATATTTATCCTGTGACCTCCGCCTGTTATGAGTAGAGTAGATGACATTGGTAATATCACTTATTCATTGTATATAGTTCCGTATCATTATAATAGATTAGAGTTTATTACAAGCTTTCACAGTGGTATAAATATAAATTGACAACCTGAAAGAACTCCCTAGGTAAAATGCTACAACGGTATAATTATCTGTCCGCTTACAGAACCTATTTAGTGTATACTCATATCTTTTATATCTGCCTAGTCATATTGAACACATGTAAATCTATAGTTATTTCCTAGCATTATAATTAGGGATGACAACTTATTTCATGCTTAGGAATGTTAGTAATAAAAGAATGGCTAGTTGCTAATGACAAGTTAATTTAATTCCGAGCACTTCTGGCGTGGTTGCTAGGGGTAGGTCTTATCTCTACTTTTTAGTGATGACGGTAGAAAGGTCAACAGTAGGAAGTGTTGTAATTGTGCACTTGTATCTTCATGAGCTTTTCCACAGAATTGGCTGGCTTGAATCATAGTGATCGGAGTAGGCTTGAGCTCGAATCCATTCTCCCCCCGGTGTTGACTTCTTTGGTCCAGTCCGGATGTTTGCTATTGTTGGGGCAGAGAACTCACACGTGTCTTCTCGGCCATGTCTTTAAATACAGGAGCTAGGTTTTCTCCTAATTGCTCTTCTGTTTGTTCTTCTATTTGTTCTTCAAATTCTTCTTCCAGTGTTGGAGCTGGCTCCTCCGAAGAGCTAGCTTGAGCAGCAATGAGTGTTCTTGATGGTGACTCGAATTTGTCCCTTGCTTCTACAAACTTCTTCTTTCTGAGGAGTTTCTCTGGATCATCAGTGAAGTTATTTGGAAGAGAAAAACCATTCATTCATCACCCTGCATAAGATAAACAAATGATAACAACGAAGGGTGTACCTGTTTGAGTTAGAGATTGATTGGTAATATGATTTAATCCATATTGTATATATGTTATCAATATTTTCCTAAGTTTATAGTGCCTTCCCCGGTAACGGCGCCAAAAATGCTTGTTGATATTTCTAACGTCATCACTAAAAATCGAGGTAGGACCTACCTCTAGCAACAACGCTAAAAATGCATTGTATTAAATTAACTTGTCATGAGCAACTAGCCATTTATTTATCACTAACATTCCTAAGCATGAATTAAGTTGTCATCCCTAATTAGACTGCTTAAGGAATCAATATAGATTTATATGTATTATCCAATATGACTAGGCGGAGATATGAAATATGAATATAAACTAAATAGGTTCTGCAAGCGGACAGATGATTATACCGTTGTAGCATTTTACCTAGGGAGTTCTTCCAGGTTGTCGATTTATATTTATACCACTGGGAAAGCTTGTCATAAACTCTAGTCTATTATACCGATAAGGGATTTATACAATGAATAAGTGGTATTACTAAAATCATCTACTCTACTCATAACAGGCAGAGGTCACAAGATAAATATAGATAAATACGGGCGATAGCATAATCAAGTATCATAATTATAGATAATCATTAGAGCATTTCCTAGTCATAATCATAGTTAGCCAATGGATAAACTAAGGAGGTAATTGTCTAAGGTAATTCTATAACTACATCAATGAATAACTCTAATTAGTACAACTACATCTAGTAATCATTGCTAAGTCAACCCTAGATCATTATCATATGTAAGGGGCATCAACTACGAAGGATGTGCAACAGAGATATTATCCAACTTCGCGACTATTGACAATGGATGTTGACGGTCGATAACGTCAATATTTATTAGAACTTTAGACAAGAAAGGACACAGGAATACACACTAGTCTAGGGTTTTAACTGACAATTTCCATGAGTTTTGATGATTTCATATTTTCCAGGTATTATTCTAGAAAAGCATAAAAGAGGGGATTATAGTGCATAATTATCATGAAACTTATCCGTGACGAAAAACACCATCATCAGACTCAAGAAGGGTCTAGAAGACACCCGGTAGCGGGGCCCGGGAGTCAGTGGGGGCCGGCCCCCCCACCACTGGGCACCGGTCGGCGCCCCCTAGGTTTCGGCCGCCGCCTTCCGGAATGTTCCTCCCACACCTCCTTGGAAGCCAAGCAAATTATCTCTACATTGATTTTAGGTCGGTTTGATCCGACGGTGCACACAAGATGAAGACGCGGATCGATGACGTGGCGGTTCCTTGCCCCCTACTACACCTCGGCCTATATAATGATGGCCCAAGGCCCCTCCTAGAGGCATTCTACACCCCGGTGCTTCATATTCTCTACATAATTAGGGTTAGGGTCCCTCTAGTTGATCTAGTTCTAGTTCATCTAGATGTAGCAATTAGGAGAGACTAGTTCTTCTAGATCTAGTCTTGTTTAGAGATTAGAGAGATTGAGTAGAGAAGTAGAGATTCTGGAGGAGTTCTGGCATGTCGGCGTTTCTTCGTGGGTCAGATTCTTACGGATTCAGCTCCTCGCCCGGAGCTGCGCGTTACGAGGTACTTTTGTATTTACCATTCCGATTTAAGTAAGCAACTTGTTCTTATTCGTTCTTTGGTTCACATCTCATGTTGAGTGCTTTGATCTTGGTCATTACTTGGTTGAAGTAGTATTCCGTAGTGTAGGCGTGGTGCCTAGGCTAGGTTTACTTGTGGATGTCCCCTGATTAGCCGGATCTGTGATAGCTCGCGCAGATGACTTTATAGCTACGTTGAATCCTCTGTAGTCCACATCCCGTTGATAGGACTGATAGGCTTGTGCCTGGTAGGAGATTACTCTGTTTCTTCTCCTATTCGGGTTACTTGTCCGATAAGACGATATTATACAAAGTTTACCAGAATCAGAACCAGAGTGCATTAGCTATTTCCTTTTTCTTAATATGATCTAGCCTAATTATAGGATTAAGTCTATAGATGTTGTCATCATCACAACTGTTCCCTGTGGATACGATATTTAAAACCTCCCGGGTAAAATGCGACACTGGTATGATATCTGTGCACTTGCGGATAATCCTACTTAAAACATATTTAATGGAGTGCAGTTAATTTATACCAACAAGCATTTTTGGCGCCGTTGCCGGGGAACGGTTTGCTGATTTTGACTTAGTCTAGCTTAATCTTGTATTATACTTTTATCTTTTCCTATTTTATCCCATTCTCTTCATTATTTTTGTGTTCATCCTTATGGATGCTTTTAATTCTATTTTTTCTATCTGTCTTTATGACATACACGAAAGCTTCAGGCCAATAAAATCTAATAAACCTATCATAACACCTGGCTATGAGCTGTGCCCATGTCCAATTTATATGATTCGGGATAACTTATCACCCAAACTAGATATGGAAGTTTTGGTAGCTAAAACACAATCATTTCATTCCCAAGATTTAGCTATCAATCCTAAACCTTTGAAATTCCACTTTTATGATTTAGACTTCCAATTAGCTAAGATGCTCCTAAATCAATGCACATCAAACCTTCTCCGAAGAGCATCTTGGGAAAAGCATCATCTACTTCCTTTCCCTCCTAAAAGACATTGGAAAGAGTGCAAGGATGGCATGCCAAGTGATGCCATAGAAGGAGAGCCAATCCACTTAGGAATAAATTCTATCTTCTCCCTTTCTATGCCCATATTAAATGTTTTTGAACCCATCTCTAAATCCATCCTTGACCCCAATAAACCTTTTTGTGCTCTTTCTACTAAACTTCATAATAACCCTAGAAATCTATCAAGACATCCTAAGAATAGGAGTCATGAAGATTATAGGAATGCCCAAGAAGAGCAATGACAATGGCAGGAATGCGTAGAACATACTAGAAATACATATGCTATTGTAAAAGAATGGATGAAAGAGGACGAAGCTTTAGCACTAGCATCTAAACTTGGTTTAAATTCAAATGGTGAGCTTGAATCAATTTCTTTAATAAGCATAACTCACTCAAGTTTAGACAAAACTTTAGACGAGACCAATCTTGAAGACATCAATTCATAGGAAATTTTAGAAAATAAAACATCCAATAATGTCATAGGTATGAAATAATAGAGGCAAATTTGTTGCCTATAGACAACCATGAAGAGACACCCTTGAAGTTTGAAAAGGGAGACCTCATCAATGAGCATGGGAATTATCTCATAAACACTTCATCGAATCCATGCTCATATAAGAAATCTCCTAAATCTTTTGGTCTCTCTAATATTACTACACACGAGATCTTCAACCCCCTCTTTATATCTGTTCATAAAATCATTGAAAGGGTGGTTGTAGATGCATATGTTTATCATAAATATTATAGATCTCGTTGTAATCTTGATATAGGTACACAAAGGCTAATGTTCTAAATGAAACCCCTTCACCAACTCCATAATTAGAAGGTTTTCCATGAACAACTTTGTGTCCCAAAATAACCACTCTTAAAAAAATTTTGAGCTTGCACCTTTTGCTGTAATACCCTTGTGAATTGAGCATAGAGTTATAATTATCAAATTATTCTCTTGGGTATTTTTATCACTAAACATTTCAGGTCTAAAGTGAGAAAATAACTAATGGCGCCAGGTATGACTTACCTATCATAATGCAACATTAATCCATTCAAGCTTAATTTTGCTTTGCAAAATCCAGCTTGGGGAATGGTCTTATTTAGAAAATTCTATATTGCTAATATTGGTTGTCTCTACCTTTATTTAATTTGCTCTTTCATCTCTGTCTGAATAAAATCTCTATAAGTGCTTTCATGTTACCTTTATCTGCTATAGTAAGTTTTAGTTTAGAAGTACTACATATGGGTAATTCTAAAGACTTTCTAATTTGAGTATGGTGCTTAGGTTCGATTGCCTTCCTAAATCAAATTAGACGTGGTGTCTAGGTCGATTTTTGAACCGATAATATACTGTAGTAAGAAATTGAACATTTTGTGGACTAACTCCTGCAGAAAAAACTTTTGATTTAATTTGGGTAAGTCATGAGATAAATTCAAATTAGAGATGAAGTAGGGTATATCATGAATTTTAATAACTTTGTAGAAGAAGACACAGCTCATTCATCATAGATGGAAGAATTGTGAGTATTAATGGATCATTCACTTTATCTTCTACTACAAGTTACTTGGCCTCAAGCCATGTCTGTATAAAACATGATCTATGCTAAAGTAATATTAATACTATCTTTTCACAACTAGCATAGACAGAACAAAATAAAATACTGGACAAGCAACCTGTGTTTAAAATTTATATACTCCTTCGGGTATGTGTTGTCCACTAATCTATTGCAGGCATAATAATGATTGGAGTGAAAAGAGTTAAAAGATTAAAGAAGCAAAAGATGGCAAAAGAATAAGTGCAACAGAGGAGACAAGATGTCTATGAACAACTCAAGATGCAAGAGGAAGGACCACCAGTCATTTACCCTTCATAACTTAGTGCCATCACGCTCTAATAATGAAGGTAATATCCTAAGGTAAAGTGGTTACTGTTCTCCTCTTGATCTTAGTGTGCACATAAATTAAAATACAAACATGTTAGAGTAACAACTTAAATTGATTACCCCGATTAACTCAACATGATCTGCATCATTCTCTTAATCTCAGTCTTAACCAAACAAGTTAAAACATTATATTCAATCTTGAAACGATGATAGTCATACTCATATGAAAATTTATATATAAACAGACAATCCTCCTATTGGTTAAACAATTTCATTCTTTCCTGTTATGTGAACTTAAATGCAACATTAAATGTTTAATCTTCTCGATTCTTACCACTCATGCCATAAATAAATAAATCATGTAACACCAACTTTATCTTGTTCAATGTGTCTAAGGATGGAAAAAAATAGATAAAGAAATAGATTTAGTTCTGTTGATGTTTTTCCACGAGCAGAGCCTATGCACTTGATCTCTACCTTGGTTTTGCAAACAGACAACATATCGAGCAAAGCTTATTAATTCTACAAGTGAAAGTTCTGTGAACATGCACACCGAGCAAGATACTTTGCTAACTACTATTAAAGCTCTCCTTCAACCTGCTGGCCAAATCAAAGAACAAAGGTGATATCATCATCACTAGAGGTATGCAACTAACAAGACCTCCATCCCTCAAGATGAAGAGATACACGAGTGAAAGAAGTTCTATCGGTAAACTTAAAATTCCGTACCCTTGCTATGAGGTAATATGGTAGCTATCTAATTAATTAGTATTCCTGTCTACATTAATAATTTTATTTTTATATATTCATCTTCATAAATATTAAAAATAAAATAAAATAAAATAAATATTTATTGCTTCATTTACTTGCATCATAAAATATTAAAAGCCCCCACATGAATAAACTTATGGTAACCCCAGTAGGAATATTTACTGTGGTGGCATAAAAAATAACAATAGCATCTGTATTCACTTTCTTACATTATGAAAAGCCTAAGCCCCATAAGAATAAATATTCTCTGTGGTGGCGTAAGAAATATATATATATATATATATATAACAATACAATTATATAGCATGCACACATATTTCATTTCTACATAATTAAACTAGAAAATCTAAAAAAAGAGAATCCTGCTAAAACTTGTTAATTTGAAATCAACTCATAAGAATAATCAAATACTTATTGGCTGATCGCTAACCTCTTATTAAATTTGAGCCTCGAGTTTTGGTTTTCTTTTTGGAGTGTAATTATGCAGGAACAATATTATGACAAGGAGAGAGTCCATTAGTGGAACCTACCAGGAGTGCTGCTGGTTAGCTCACTCTGAAGATCATCAACACCAAGATGGCAAATATCTAACTTGGGGAGGAGCATCCCCTAGTTATTAGGTAACTATACCTAGACGATTATCGAGTCTAATTTATAGTCATAAAATATCAAAAATATGTGAGCACATAAATATTCACAATAATATCATAGGAAAATATAAAAATACCAAAAATATTTGGGCACATGAAGGTCCATATCTTTAGAGTCATGTGAGCCCAATAGAAATAAAAGATGAGTAACAAATTAAAACCAAACAAATTACTTATCTATATATTAAGGTGTGATCATAGAGTGTGTCTAGTTAGTAAGAGTCGAATAAAAATTGGAGAACATTAAAATTTTGTCTTGGAGATGATGAATAGTTGCTCTATAGTAATTCCATTCAAGTGCCTAGTTTTTAACCATGAATTCTCCTGAGTTTTGGACATGACTACTTTGATATAAGAATTTACTCTGAACTTAAAATTTATGGAGGCATATGCTTGAGCTAAAGTCTAGGTAATTGATTGATATTATACATGAAGGTCTAAGCTGCTATTTATCTTATTCCTAGCATTACTAAGTTCTGGAGATTTATCTCAAAAAACCTAAAATCTTACATGATGAGCTCTTTATGATAAAGTTTAAATTCCTACCAAAGCCATATATGATACATTTAGAGTTAGGAAAACCTTTACGCATTCATGCTGCTTGCTTTACATTGAGTTTAGTCAACCTTTGTTGTATACCTTATGAGAGTCTTGTCATGCTTTTAAAATCAAGATCACTTACACGCTCCACCCACATATGCATTACTCCTACTCTGGGATATAAGCGTAGCCATTTTCCACTTTCATCTAGATCCACCTTAAAAATGTTTTTTCTCCTACACTGGGAGTGAACACCCAAAACTATACCCTATAGGACAGCCCCCATTTAATTGCTCTAAGTTCTTATCATTATCTCTTCGATTATTTATATTTAAAGGATGCATGTGGCTATGCAAAAGTATTGAAAAAAAAGAGAAGAAGAAAAAAGGGAGTAAAAGATGGACAAGTGTCCCCAAATTAAAACAATGGGTACATAGATGCCCGCCTCCTAGTTAAAAAAAGAAAAAAAGAGAGAAAGAAAGAGAGAATAAAGATAGCCTATGTTTTCCCACGAAAAGTTCTAAGTTTTAAAGGGGGGAGTTACTTCTAAAGAGCAAAAAGTAGAATTAGAATTAGCCACTAAATACCATATATATACACCTATCCACCATATTCCATACACATGCACATCTTGATTCAATTGTATGTCTCGATTCTCTGTGGATCCATTGTTTGACTTTTCAATATATGAATTGCAAGTATGTTCATCCTTGTTATTGCCACTCCTACGAGCTCCACTATAAATGCTTAGTTGTAGGAAGGCATGACCTTATTAATGCCTCGGTGAGATCTATGAATACCACATATAATAAGAGACTTGAGGGTGTCATACAGTTAAGCTCTGAGTTTTATTTTGAAAACTTACAAAACTCTAAAATATTGGTACTGTGAAGAATTTAAGACATAGTGCTTGACTTGATTGTTCTATCTTTTGATTGCTCAAGACTTATGCAAAAGCTGTAAAGCTCCATAGTTATAGGTAAAATGGGTAAGTTTGAAAATTAGAGCAGTTTTGTCTAAACTGGAGAAAAATTTATATTTAAAAGCAAGTATGCTTAAAAGAAATAAAAGTATTGCAGCAACTCCTGATCCAAATATTTTAATAATCAGATCTTGGTTGTTTGCCAAGGGACTGGCAAAAGGTAAGTTTGGGGGAGTTGTTGACGGTCGATAACGTCAATATTTATTAGAACTTTAGACATGAAAGGACACAGGAATACACACTAGTCTAGGGCTTTAACTGATAATTTCTACGAGTTTTGGTGATTTCATATTTTCCAAGGATTATTCTAGAAAAGCATAAAAGAGGGGATTATAGTGCATAATTATCACGAAACTTATCCGCGACGAAAAACACCATCATCGGACTCAGGAAGGGTCTAGAAGACACCCGAAGCAGCGGGGCCCGCAGGAGAGTCCAGGTGGGGCCGGCCGGCCCCACCTTGGCACCTGTCGGCGCCCCCCTAGGGTTTCTGGCCGCCGCCTTCTGGAATGTTCCTCCCACGCCTCCTTGGAAGCCAAGCAAAGTATCCCTACGTTGATTTTAGGTCGGTTTGATCCGACGGTGCATACAAGATTAAGACGCGGATCGATGACGTAGCGGTTCCTTCCCCCTACTCCACCTCGGCCTATATAATGACGCCCCAAGACCCCTTCTAGAGGCATTCTACACCCTAGTGCTTTATATTCTCTACATAATTAGGGTTAGGGTCCCTCTAGTTGATCTAGTTCTAGTTCATCTAGATCTAGTTCATCTAGATGTAGCAATTAGGAGAGACTAGTTCTTATAGATCTAGTCTTGTTTAGAGATTAGAGAGACTGAGTAGAGGAGTAGAGATTCTAGAGGAGTTCTAGCATGTCGGCGCTTCTTCATGGCTGTATTCTTCTGGATTCAGCTCCCTCGTCCGGAGCTGCGTTCTGAGGTACTTTTGTATTTACCATTCTGATTTAAGTAAGCAACTTGTTCTTATTCGTTCTTTGATTCACATCTCATATTGAGTGCTTTGATCTTGGTCATTACTTGGTTGAAGTAGTATTCCATAGTGTAGGCGTGGTGACTAGGCTAGGTATACTTGTGGATGTCCCCTGATTAGCTGGATCTGTGGTAGCTCGCGCAGGTGACTTTATAACTGCGTTGAATCCTCTGTAGTCCATATCCCGTTGATAGGACTGATAGGCTTATAGGTTCTTGGTAGGAGATTACTCTATTTCTTCTCCTATTCGGGTTACTTGTCCAATAAGACGATATTATACAAAGTTTACCGGAGTCAGAACCAAAGTGCATTAGCTATTTCCTTTTTCTTAACATGATCTAGCCTAATTGTAGGATTAAGTCTATAGATGTTGTCATCATCACAACTGTTCCCTGTGGATACGATATTTAAAACGTCTGGGTAAAATGTGACACTGGTATGATATTTGCGCGCTTGCGGATAATCCTACTTAAAACATATTTAATGAAGTGCAGTTAATTTATACCAACAGTGGATAACGTCAACATTCATTAGAACTTTAGACACAAAAGGAAACATGAAAACACACTAGTCTAGGGTTTTAACTGACAATTTCCATGAGTTTTGCTTATTTTGTATTTTCCACGGATTATTCTAGAAAAGCTGAAAAGAGGGATTCAAGTGCAATTAAACCATGAAACTTATCCGCCACGAGAAATATCACGGGAAGACTCAGGAACCATCTAGAAGACACCCGAAGAGACGGGAGGGCAAGCCACCACTAGGTGGGGCCGGGCGGCGCCTTCCTAGGGTTTCAGCCCTCCTCCTTCTGGAATGTTCCTCCACCGCCTCTCCTGATGCATCTCGGCCCTTGATTACGTCGGTTTGATCCTGCGGCGTACATGCATCCCACCGGACTATAAATACATAGGTAGACCCCCTGGAGAGAGCCAATTCATTATTCATCAAGGCCTCAAGCCATCAAGCATCAAGAAGCCTTCTAGTTCATCAAGAGCCTTCTAGTTCATAGTTCTAGTTAGCTAGATTAGAAGTAGAGGAGATCTAGTTCTTCATCAGGATCTGGAGCCCTCGGCGTCTGTCTGGAGCGTAGGAGTTCGGTATAGTTGTTGACGGTGGATAGCGTCAACTTTTATTAGAACTTTAGATACGAAAAGGATACATGATTACACACTAGTCTAGGGTTTTAACTAACAATTTCTATGAGTTTTGCATATTCTATATTTTCTAAGGATTATTCTAGAAAAGCTTAAAAGAGGGATTCAAGTGCATATTTATCACGAAACTTATCCACCACAGAAATATCACAAACGGGACGTGGGAAGGATCCAGAAGACACCGGAAGCAACCAGGGGCCAAGACCACCTCGCCGGTGGGGCGGCCGGCCCCCCCCCCGCACTGGTCCCCCCCTGCTGCTAGGGTTTGCCTCCCCCTTCTGGAAGCTTCCTCCACCGCCTCTTCTGATGCATCTCGGCCATTGGTTACGTCGGTTTGATCCTGCGGCGCACGTCGATCCCACCGGGCTATAAATAAAGGGGTAGACCCCCTCCCTGGAGGCATCAAGTCATTTGGAGATCAATCCATCAAAAGCCTTCTCTAGTTCATTAGAGCCTCTCTAGTTCATAGCTTTAGCCTAGTTAGATTAGAAGTAGAAGAGTTCTAGTTCTTCGGGGGATCTCAGGGCCCCGGCGTCAATGCGGAGCGCGGAGTTCGGTATAGTTCTAGTACTTTGCTTTTATTGTATTCAATATTATGATTCAGGCAATATTGTTCTTAATCTTTTATATATTTTTAATTACAATAGTCATTGTCTACTTTGATTATGTGTCTAGGATAGTTGGTTTGATCTTATTGAATTCATGTAATTGCTCGTATAGCGTTTACCCAAGCGGCCGCTGGGTAAATGGTAGACAATATGTAGACGTGGTGTCTAGATATCTTGTTTATCTGTGAGTGCACCCTGACGTGCCGGGACGTGTGGTAGTCCGCGCAGGTGACAGTTGCGTTGGTTCCTCTATAGTCCACCCTCCGTACGTAGGACTAGCATGGGCACGGTCGCGAAGGAGGTGACCCTTGTGTCTTAATACCCTCATTAGTTGATGCCTCTTTACATGTGATAATGATGTAGGGTTAACTTAACAATGATTGCTAGATGTAGTTGTACTAATTAGAGTTATTCATTGATGTAGTTGTTGAATTACCGTAGTATTTCTGAGTTTATCTATTGGCTAGCTATTACTATGACTAGAAGAGCTCTGATGTTTATCTATTTATGATGACTGATCATTATTTATCATATATCTTTTATCACGTGACTTATCCCTGTTATGAGTAGGATTCTAGTTATGGTTTGCCTTTCACATCAATAGTATAAGTTATAGTTATAAGTCCTACATAGACCTTCTCAGTGGTATAAATATAAATCGATAATCTGGTAGAACTCCCTAGGTAAAATGCTACAACGGTATAATTATCTGTCCGCTTGCAGAATCTATTTAGTTTATATTCTTATCCTTATATTCATATCTTTTATTTCTGTCTAGTCATATTAATCTATAGTTATTTCTTAAGCAATATAATTAAGGATGACAACTTAATTCATGCTTAGTAATGATAGTGATAAATAGGTGGCTAGTTGCTACTTGCTAATGACAAGTTAATTTAATACCGAGCATTTTTTGGCGCTATTGCTAGAGGTAGGGTTTATCTCTATTTTTAGTAATGACGTTAGAAATGTCAATAAGCATTTTTGGCGCCGTTGCCGGGGAAGGTAGCTAGGCAATTAAAGAACATTAATAGACTTATACTCAATTATGTGATCGAGATAACCATTGACCCCTGCTCAAGCAGGATTACCCTTGTTTGTCCACTTTTATATCTTATGCGGGGGTAATGCGACCGGTTTACGACCTTCCGGCATGCCCCCACAAAATAAGAAGAAACATAACAAATCCAATGTTGGAGAAAGAGACCGACGTCACAGGACTTTAATTCATATCTCAAGTGACGGGAACATAGATGTTGCATTACTCACAAATTCCAGCATGTGAGTCATGGTAAGTATGATCAAATAAAGGTGAGAAAGTCTTGCTCATGGACTTTAAATTTGATGAGTAGTTATCTTTTGCATTCTACTACATGTTTACCTTTTACAATCCAAACATCCATCTCATTTAGTTTAAAGTTTTTCATCCATAACATGTTTAGTTCCATTCATATATCCATCCCAACTTGCATTCTTATAAATAATAATAATAATAATTAAAAAACTCACCATGATCATGCTCTTTTATCTCTATCTGAATAAATCTCTACTATATTTTCATGCTACCTTTATTTGCTATGATATATGTTTAGCTTTGAAGTACTTTCATAAATCTCTTAAATGAGGCAAGGTGTTTGGTTTAGGAGTGGTGGTTTTACTTTAAAAGGCTTTTAAACTGAGCTCAGATTGAAATGCCTTCCTAAATTAAATTAGACATGGTGTCTAGGTTAATTTTTGAGCCGATAATATGTTTTAGTGGATACTAGATATTTTATCGACTAACCCCTGTAAGAAAATTTTGAATTAAATCTAGGAAAGTCAAGAGATAAGTTCATCTTGGGGATGAATTAAGGCAGATGATAACTTTGTACAAGAAGTCCGCCTTATGAGTATTTATTTATTTATCTTTTGTTATAAGTTACCTTTGCCTTGAACCATGCTAGATTGCAACAAACATAAAACATGATAGACACAATTTATGCTAAATAATCTTAAACCATATATCATCTTGATTAGCATAAAAGAAAATCGCAATAAAAAAAAGAGAAGTAGTATGGACAACAAAACCCGTATTTCAATCTTGCTATTCCCTCGGGTATGTGTCCATTAACATTTTGCAGGAAAGAACAACCTTAATCTATTGGAGAAGAAGTTTTCAAGTGAACATTATTGCATCTCCAATAGACCCCAGCTCATCAACTGCAAATTAATCAAAGAAATCGGGGAAAAGGTTGATGGGTGAAGAGCATGTAATCTTCCATAGTTACATTGAATGGTGAAAAGGCGAAGAAGGTAAAAGGAAGGCCTTGCTCAACAAGACCATAAGCTCTCACCAATAGATGAACCCGAACCCACCTCTTCCAAGTAAGTATTGTCACCACTTACTTAGAAGGATGAAGACATAAGGTACGTTTGTCCAAGCCTCATGCAACATATAACTACAATTAACACCTCATACCATATTGCTAATTTGTCTTGGTCATTTCTACCCTATGCCATGCTCAAACATAACTTGCTAAAAAAAATATAAAATAAAATGCTCCTGTGGTTCACCATACATATTCTTGGTTCTACGTGAATAAATAGCTTTAGTCTTAAAAACTTCCTTATTCTATTATAAGTATGCTTTAGAATATTACTTAAACATTATAAGAATCAAGCATACTTATATAAGAATTTAGTTGTACATATAGACTAAGCCCTCCTACATAAAAAAATATTTAAATCATATTAGGAGACTATTTATAGAATCAATTCAAGATTAAGAGTATGCTTGAAAATAATATCCTTGCTTTAACCTTGATGAAATTTTTTTTTGAAATAGTGGTGAATCATTGAAAGCACGAGCTACAAATTAATCTTTAACTCTTAGACAAATACTATTCGTACTTTGATAAATAGAATATTCCTTTGGGTATGTGTTGTCCACTAACCCCTTGCAGAGAAGACATAATGAGAGAAGCAGGGAGGTCCAAGAGTGAGAAAGGAGTACAACATATGAGACACGATGCTAATGAATAACCCATGACACAAGAAAAAAAGAAGACCACTGAACTTCATTTACCCTTCATCATGCTCTAATAATGGAGGTAACATCTTAAGGTAAGTGGTCATTAATTTCCTCTTGATCTTGGTATGCAATAAATGAAAATACAACCATGTTAGAGTTACAACTTAAATTGATCAACCTGATTAAATTCAACATGATTTGTTCTCTAAATTTGTTCATAGCGCTATTCTTGTAATCTCAGACTTAACCGAGTAAGCTAGAAATACCTTGTCGGTGTTTGACCACCGATAGCCTGCCACGGGGTTCCCGCAGCAGTTGATTCGGACCTCGGCGAACGACTAGAACTCGGCGGTTTCACGTAAGAGACACACGGTTTATCCTGGTTCGAGCCCTCGTCGTCGAGTAAAAGCTCTACTCCAGTTGGCCTTGGCCTTCTGTGTTGGATTGATGTATGATTGTGTGTTATTCGTTTGTTACAAAAGAGGGTGCTCTGGCTTCTTTTTATAGGAGGAAAAGAGCCAGAGCTATGGTTTCTAGTCCTAGTCGGATCCATAGGAAGTGTTCTTTTCTGATTACAGAGGTTACTTTCTATTCGTCTAACTTGGATGGTCCGTATTCTACTCAGATCCATCCTTCTTGCTCTTGTCCTGACGGGAGCCGTGCTGGTGAGTAGCCGTCTACGTCCCGTATCGACAAGCCCCCGAGCATTTCGAAGTAGAACTCGGGGAACGCCTTGCTTCTGGAGTGATGCTTCGAAGTGGTCTAGCTGAAGAATTGTTCCCTTTTGTGCGTCGTAGGCGCACTCATTGAGTGTAGCCCCCGAGCCTCTTGCTACTTATTTACAAGTAGCTAGAGGATCTTGAGAAAAAGAAAAAAGTTGAGGGTGTATGCCCTGTAGCCCCCGAGCCTTCGTCTGAGTTGTTTTTTTTGCCAGAAAAGAAGTCGGGCGATGGCTTTTGGTCGACGTGCGCCCATAAGCGCACTCATTGAGTGTAGCCCCCGAGCCTCTTGCTTTTTGGAACAAAGAGCTGGAGGGTCCAGAGTAGTATGATGGCTTTTGAAATTTTAGCCCAAAAGTAGTCGGGTAGTGGCTTTTGGTCGATGTGCGCCTATTGGCGCACTCAATGAGTGTAGCCCCCGAGCCTCTTGCTTTTTGGGACAAAGAGCTGGAGGGTCCAGAGTAGCATGATGGCTTTTGAAATTTTAGCCCAAAAGTAGTCGGGTGGTGGCTTTTGGTCGATGTGCGCCTATTGGCGCACTCAATGAGTGTAGCCCCCGAGCCTCTTGCTTTTTGGGACAAAGAGCTGGAGGGTCTAGAGTAGCATGATGGCTTGGAAGTTGTAGCCCCTGATCTTGAATTCTTTTCCTGAAAAGTAGTCAGGTTCTTCTTTAGCTGTCGCTTTCGAGCTTTTTCCGAATTAGCTGCAGCCTCCGAGTTCTTTCTTAGTTGCAGCCCCCGAGCTTTTTCCGAGTTCTTCCTTAGCTGCAGCCCCGGGCTTTTTCTTAGTTGCAGCCCCCGAGCTTTTTCTCGAGTTCTTCCTTAGCTGCAGCCCCGGGCTTTTTCTGAGTTCTTCCTTAGCTGCAGCCCCCGGGCTTTTTCTGAGTTCTTCTGTGTAGGAAACGGACAACGGCTCGTGACTTTGCTTTTACTGTCCTTTATGTCTGCTTTTATGGTTGGGCGTTGGCAGCTGGTGGTATAAAGGCTTTTACTGTGCTGGGATATGCCTGGAATATACTCTTCTGTTGCTCTCTTTACTGCCTTCTTTTATTGTCCTTGTCAATGCTTCTCTGAATTGGTAAGCTTGGTCCATGTACACCGATCTTGGCCTATAAATTGCACTTCTCTTTCGGTTGTTTTCAGAGTCTTGTAGTATGCTTCTTCCTGTTCTTGTGACAATGATAGTTTGTGAGGTTGAACAGCCCCCGGGCTTCTTTCTTGTTCTTCCAATATGGTCTATTTAGTGGGTAGAAGAATTCTTGAGATAGGGATTAGAGGCAGACTAATCCCGGAGTAGCATTGTGATTGGAGGCTCGTTCTGGTAGGTAGAAGAAGTCTTGAGATGTGCCTTATGCTGGGTCATTTTGCACTCTTAGTTCTTCTTTTCCATTCTGCCAGACATATGCTCTATGTGGGAAGGTTGCCGATCCGCACAGTCCTCTAGCTGTGCGGTGCAAAGCAGCGACCGGCCAACGCAGAGCTGGAGCCCTCTTGTTCACATGGGGTCCGATTCAACTTGTGGCTGGAGAGGCCTGATGTGATGCTTGAGAAGTCAGTGCTACTTTTGGCGATCTTAGATGCGCTGTGTTGGTGTATCTAGGTTGCTTTGGATCTGCTCGGCCCGAACTGTCTCAGAGGTAGTCTGGGTCGGCAATGGCTATCACCTTGGTTGTCTGGGGGTTCTGCGTAATTGTTTTCTATGGCAGAATTCCACTGGGTTCCTTGTAGCTATTGCTTTGGTTTTCTTCTGAATTCGATGGGTCTTGTAAGACTTGTAACCTTGTATCCTGTATTGTTGAAGAATATTTGATCCTGCAATGATCCGAGTTGTTTTGTCCTGAATTTATGGTTGTCCGCCTTCGAGCCGACTTGTTTTGGCTCAGAAGTTGACTGGCTTCCTTCGACTAGAGTTGTTGGTGGCCGTCTTCTTTTGGGTCGACTTGTTATGATAATATTGGCAAAGCTATCCTTCCTTGTAACGGCCGCAAGTTTTTTATCGTTGGTGGGTAACGGGATAAAGACCGCTATTCCGTGATTTAAGCGTTTACTGGGCCTTTCCTGTTACTGCGCCTTGTATCCGTTGGCCTTTTTACCGTTGCCCCTTAAGTGGGCCTTTTAAGACTGGTCTATAAATTAGCTGCGTTTACTGTTCTTCTTCTTTACCTTGCCTTTGCTTCCTGAAACCCTAGCGCCGTAGAAAAAATCCCTAAATCTTTGCTCTTGCATTGCCGCCACGCATCCTCTTCTTAGTTTGGGTACTTGATTCGTTGCATGGGAAGGAAGAAGGTGGCTTCCAAGGAGTCGGTAGTTGAGAAGTCTGTTCTTGAGGAGGAGGTCGATGAGCAGCTGAATCCCGAGTTTGCTGCTATGAAGGCCATCGCAAAGAACTTCCCCGCCCCGACTACCCAAGAGAAGCATCTGGTTGAGCTGCAGGATTTGGGTATGATCCAGCCCAAGGAATTCTCCGGTTGGGTTGCGCCGGGTGAGCATCGTGTCCCCGTTCCCCGCCCAGGGGAGATTGTGCTTTTTGTTTCTTTTGTTCGTGCCGGGCTTTGTTTGCCGGCTTGTTCCTTCCTCCACCGTTTTCTTCGCTTCTTTTCCATCTCTCTTCATGATCTTACCCCGAATGGGGTTCTTCATCTTTCTGTTTTTATCCATTTTTGTGAGACTTTCCTTGGCATTCCTCCCTCCCTCAATCTATTCCGTTTTCTTTTCCGTCTCAAGCCGCAGCCCCGTAATGATTCCCTCCACGCCCTTGGTGGATGTGGGATCCAATTTCGGCAGGGGCGTAAGTCTAGCCACTTCTTTGACTATGACCTTGTTGATTCCGTGAAGGATTGGCGATCCGAGTGGTTTTATGCTGGTAATCTTGATGGAGGTGCTGGTGCTCCAGCACTTCAAACCTACTCGGGGGTCCCGCCTGTTCCGAATGACCGGTGGGAGAAAGAGCAGCTCACTTCTGCCGAGTTGTCTCTTCTTGAACCTCTTTTTGATAGGATTAGGTACCGAAGCGTAATGGTTTGTCCGGTTTTGCTATTGTGGCAAGTTACCTCCGTCGCCGAGTACAACCTTTGAAGGCGCGTGAGAACTTTGGCTTTGAGTACTCGGGCGCCGAGGATCCCTCTCGTATGGTGGCCACGACCGAGTTGTCAGATGAGGAGATGCTTGTTCGTCTCCAGAAGATTTTGAAAGGCGCGTCGGTGGTCCCAATGATTGGTTTCGAGTACTCCGCTGATAAGCCTCCCCCTGCTGTGAGTGTTTCTTCCTATCTGTATTTCCGAGTTCTTTTTGACTGAGATTGACTAGTTTCTTGTCTTTTTTGAAGCCTTTTGGCAGGGATTTTAACGTTGATGCCTCTCTCTTTGTTGATGGAGAGATTGCTCCTCCACCTGCTTCTTTGGCTGCTCCTTTGACTGCTGGCCAGGTATCCGAAGGTCGAGTTGATTTGCCGAGTATATCTGTGAGAGAAATTATTGAATATGTTCCTTACCAGCCGGTGGCCCTTCCTCGAGTTACTCGTGCTGGTGCCAAAAGGCCTGCTGCGGGGGATTCTTACTCTTCAAGGCTTCGAAAACGGGCGCGTTCTTTTTTCTTCCCCCTCGGCCATCAGGTAACTTTTTGATAGGTGAGAGGTTGCTTAGTTTTACTTTTGTTCGCTCTTTTTTTTTTTTTTGGAAAGTAGTCTTGATTTTTCTCTTTGGTAGGCGGTGTATCTGTTCTTCTTTTTGAAGATGAGGCTGAGGATGTTGATGATTCTCCTCTTCTTCGTCGGTAAGTGTTGTCTTTTTGCCTTTGGTATACATACTTCTTTGTTGTTTTTGTTCTGACTTGGCTTTTTGTAGCCCCCGTGCGACTTCTTCTCCTTCTCTGGCCTTGGGGCCCTTGCCGGGTCCTTCTCCTTCTACCGCCGGGTTATTGGTGGGTTTGGATATGGTTATGCCGCCTCCGCCTCTTCGTCCTCGACTTGCTATTCGTCGTGCTCCTAGGTAGGTGCCGACTTCTTTTCCTCCTTTTGGTGTCATTTGTCTTTAGCTTCTTTTGTTCTTGTAGGTCTTTACCTTCGGCTTCTGATTCTGAGAGGACCGTGAGTGTTGGAGCTATGGGTCGCGGCGTCGTGCACGATCCTCATCCAAATGGGATTCTGGCCCCAAATGGTGGCTTTATCTTCTCGCTGCTGGGACTTCTTCACTACTAGCTGCTCAAGCGGTTGTGGCGACTTCTTCGGGAGCGGACAAGTTGCCATTTGCCCAACCCTTAACTTCTTCTCATCCTCGGGTTGGGTGTTCTCCTCCTTTGTCTCCTTTTTACCCTCCTTGGAATTCTGTCCGTGATTTGAAGCTGATGCAGGATCTGGAAGAAGATTTCAATCCGAGTTCTCGCCTTAAGAAGCTTGAGGCTGAATTCAAGTCTTTTACTGAACAGTTCCAGGTAGGATGACTTGTTTGCTTTATTTCTTGTCTTGTCTTTTTCTTATCCTTCTTTTTCTTTATGTGCAGGAGTATGTCAGTGATTCTCGATCTCTTTTTTTGGCTCGTCCCGAGTCTCAAAAGAAGTTGTTGGATGAGCTGGCTTCTTCTCTCGGGGGCGCTTGAGAAGAGCGTCAAGGACGTCAGTCTTCGGAGACTACCTTGAGAGCTCAGGTTGCTGCTGCTGTTGAGTCCGAGAAAAAAGCTTCTCGGGATCTCCAAGGTACTTTGTAAATGCTTTTTGTTGCGTATAGTTTTGTCATTGCTTTTTCTCTGACTTCTTTCTGCTTTCTTTTGCAGTTTTGAAGAAAAAGTACTCGGAAGAGACTGAAGCTTTGAAGCTTGAAGTAAAAACCTTCCGCAATGACTCGGAGAAGGTAAAGGCGGATGCTGAAGAAACTTTAGCCCGGGCTCGGCTGATTAGGCGTGGTGCTGATCGAGATCTTTTGCAAGCTAAGGCATCGATTGAAGACTTGTCCACCCGTCTGAAGGCTTCAGAAGACAGGTGGTCAACCTTGCTGAGTTCTGTGCAAGGTCTTGCCACTATGCTGAGGAGGCCTGAAGATGTTGGTCCGACACGGGTTCGGTTCCTTCCTCGACCGACCGAAGCGGACCATCAATTTTGCCAAGGATGCAAAGTGTTGCTTGGCGTTCGTGGTGTCCTGGCTCGCATCCGAGTAGTTGATCCCAACTTTCCTTTTGGTAGAGTGGTGGATGGGACTCATACTCCTGAGGATGAACAAGCACTCGTGGAATCAAGTCGCAGTCCTCCGCCCTTAGCTCGAGTTTACGATCTTGTAGAGATTACGCCGGGTGCGTCTTGATGATGGTGATGATCATCGGTAGTGAACTTTTTACTGTAATGAAACTTTGGTGCCTTCCCGGATAATAATAAAAAAGAATTTTCTTTCTTGAATCTTGGTCAAATATCTTGTTGCGACCTTTGACTGTCGCATTCTTTTTTTGGTGTTGTGAATCCATCTAAGGATAGTTAATGTTGTAGTCGTTTTCAATGATTAGTTCGGACCGTAGGCCCTCATCCGAGTTCTTTCTCTCAAGAAGTCGGGATAGGTCGAGCTCTCTCTTGGTTCTCATCTAGTCCTGAAAAGGAGCTAGGATAGGGCGAGTGTTGACTTCTTTTAGCCTTACTCTCATCGGTGTTGTGAAAGCAACCCGAATAGTTGGGCTTGGGCTAAGTTGTAGCCATTTTGCACTTCAACAAATAGTTCGGACCGTAGGCCCTCATCCGAGTTCTTTTTATCTAGAAGTCGGGACAGGTCGAGCTTTCTTTTTGCTCTCATCTAGTCCTAAAAAGGAGCTAGGATAGGCCGAGTGTTGACTTCTTTAGCCGTACTCTCATCGGTGTTGTGAAAACAACCCGGAATTGTTGGGCTTAGGCTAGGTTGTAGCCATTTTGCACTTCAACAAATAGTTCGGACCGCAGGCCCTCATCCGAGTTCTTTTTATCTAGAAGTCGGGACAGGTCGAGCTTTCTTTTTGCTCTCATCTAGTCCTGAAAAGGAGCTAGGATAGGCCGAGTGTTGACTTCTTTAGCCGTACTCTCATCGGTGTTGTGAAAACAACCCGGGGGGTCGAACGTTTTTTGCTCTCATCGGGGTTTGCCGGGGGATCGAGCGATTTTTTTGCTCTCATCGGGGTTTGCCCGGGGGGTCGAGCGATTTTTGCTCTCATCGGGGTTTGCCCGGGGGGTCGAGCGATTTTTGCTCTCACCGGGGTTTGCCCGGGGGGTCGAGTGATTTTTGCTCTCATCGGGGTTTGCCCGGGAAGTCCAGTGCTTTTCGGACTGTAGGTCCTTATTCGAGTTCCGTATTCTAGAAGTCGGGATCTGGTTCTGGAAAGAAGCTGGGATACTGTAATCTTTCTTATGAATCTTTGTTGAAGGAAGTAGTACATGTCTAGACGTAAAATCGTCGTAATTGAGAGATGTGCCATGAATTTTTTATTGGGGCTCCGTCTTCAGTCATAGTTCGTAGGATCCCGGTCCTGTTACTTTTGTTACTATGAAGGGACCTTCCCATGGGCTGAGTAGTTTGTGTCTTCCATCTGGTTTTTATATTTTCCTGAGAACTAGATCGCCGGCTTGTAAGGTTCTTGGTTGAACGCTTTTTGTATTTATCCGCAGTCTTGAGCCTAGCTTTTGAATTCATTAGCTGTAAATGGTGATCCTAGGTCTGTAATTATCCTATTTGGCATCCCAAATCTATGCATAATTTCTTGGATGAACTCTTGTGCTTTGGCTGAGCTGTATTTTTTACTAATGGCTTGTATTCTATCCATTTGGTGAACTTGTCGATGGCCACGAAGATGTACTCGAACCCTTCTTTGGATTTCTTAAGTGGCCCGACTTGATCAAGCCCCCCAAAGATGAGAACGGCCATGCTTGTGGGATGCATATTAGATTGTGAGTCGAACGTGTGCTTGTCTTGCAAACATTTGATAATTTTTGCAGTATTTGACTAGTTCTTCAGCGTCTTTTTAATCTTGTTGGCCAATAGAATCCTGATCGAAAAGCTTTTTTCGACTAGTGTCCTTGAAGATGCATGATTTCCACAAAGCACCCCGAGTGCATTTCTAATAATATTTCTTTCCCCTCTGTTGTTGATACGTATTTCAATAATACGCCTGATGATGCTGCTCTTTTGTAAAGATTATCTCCTACTAAGACGTAGTTTTTGCTTCTTCTGATTGCCCGAGTTGCTTCTGTTTTATTTCCAGGTAATTTCTTTTCCTTGATGTAGTCTATGAATACTTGCATCCATGTTGAGTAGTCTGTGCTGATCATTAGAATTTGCTCTTGCTCTGTCTTCTTCTTCTCGTCTTCTTTTTCGTCTGACTTGATAGATGGTTTGTTTAATTCTTTTACAAAAACTCCAGCGGGTACTTTTGCCCTGTCTGAGCCTAGTTTGGCTAACACATCAGCTGCAACATTTGAATCTCGTAATATATGATGTATTTCTAGACCTTGAAAATTCTTCTCGAGTTTTCTGATTTCTGCGCAATAGGCGTCCATGTTTTCCTTGGTGCAATCCCATTCTTTATTGACTTGGTTGATTACTACTGCTGAATCTCCGTAGACTAGTAATCTTTTAATTCCAAGTGATGTTGCGACTTGTAGGCCGTGGATGAGTGCTTCGTACTACTGCTTCGTTGTTGGTAGCTTGCCATAAAATTTGTAGAACATATCTCGAGTTGTTTTCCATCAGTGCGATAAGTAGTACTCCCTGCTCCCGCCCCCTCCTAGTTTTAGAGATCCATCGAAGTACATTTTCCAATGGTCTAGGATGGCGTTTGGAGTAGGTTGTTGTATCTCGGTCCATTCCGCAATGAAGTCGGACAATGCTTGAGATTTAATTGCCTTTCTTGGTGTGAATTCTATCTTGAGTGCTCCGAGTTCAACTGCCCATTTTGAAATTCGTCCCCTGTTGAGTCTCGGTTTCTTAAGATGTCTTCGAAAGGAAAATCTGCATACGACGACTACTTTGTGACCTTCAAAATAATGCCCGAGCTTCCTTGAAGTTATAAGTATCGCGTAGAGTAGTTTTTGCACGTGAGGATATCTCACTTTTGATACTTGTGAGTACTTCACTTATGTAGTATACTGGCCTTTGTATTTTGTAGATGTGTCCTTGTTCTTCTCTTTTCGACCACAATAGCCGTGCTTACTACTTCAAGTAGTTGCGATAATGTAGAGCATAAGGTCTTCGTCTTTTTCTTTGGTGGTACTAATACTGAGATGTGCTGATGTATGCTTTTAGCTTGTCGAAGGCTTCTTGTGCTTCTTCGTTCGAGTAAATTTGTTCCGCTTTTTTAGTAATTTGAAAAAGGTAAGCCTTTTTCCCCCAGCCTAGAGATGAATCTGTTGAGTGCCGCCATGCAACCTGTTAGTTTCGTAGATCCTTGATATCTGCTGGGGGGCCCATGTCGGTTATTGCCTTGATTTGTTTTGTGCTTGCTTCAATTCCTCTTTGGTCGACCGTAAATCCGAGTAGTTGTCCCGACGATATGCCAAATACACATTTGTTGGGGTTAAGTTTCCACTTCCATCTTTTGAGATTGTTGAAAGTTTGTTGTAGATCTTCAATCGAGAGAATCTGGGGTTTTTTGTTTTGATGACTACGCCATCTACATATGCTTCCGTGTTTTGTCCAATTGATCTCCTAGACAAGTCCGGATTGCTCTTTGGTATGTTGCTCCCGCATTTTTGAGTCCAAAAGACATTGTTTTGTAACAATAAGCGCCGAAAGGTGTAATGAAAGAAGTTTTGCTTTGGTCTTCTTCTTTTTAGTGCGATCCGGTGATATCCCGAGTAGCAATCTAGAAAGGATAATAGAGTTGATCCCGCCGTTGAATCCACTATCCGATCAATTCTTGGTAATCCGAAAGGGTCCTTTGGACGGTGTTTGTTAAGGTCCGTGTAGTCGACACACATACGCCATTCATCTGTGTTCTTTTTTGTGTACCGAACAGGATTTGCCAACCAGATGCGGGTGTAAGATTTCTTTAATGAAACCTCGCCGCTAGTAGTCGGGCTATTTCTTTTTTTTGCTTGCTTCCTTCTTGTCCGGTGAAAAACGTCGTAGTCTTTGTTTGATCGGTCTTGCTCCTTTGTTGACTTCAATTTTGTGCTCAGCCAACTCCCTTAGGACTCCGGGCATATCTGCTGGTTTCCAGGCAAATATATCCTTGTTGTCCCGTAAGAAATTGGTGAGCGAGTTCCTATTTGATAGGCGGTGTGCACCGATTGTGGCGCCTTTGATGGATCACCTGTTCCTAGATCAATCTTTTGGTGCCCTCTCCTTCAGCCTGTGGTGAGTGTACTTTGTTTTTTGGCCGGTATCTCTAGTTCTTCTGTTCTTATTTCGCTCTTTGCCGAGTTGATTTCACCTTGTATTTTTGAGGATATCTGTATTGCTTGTACATCGCATTCGTAGGCTCTTTTTAGGTCTCCTCTGAGAGAAAGTACTTCGTGAGGTCCTGGCATCTTGAGTAGTAGATATGGATAGTGTGGTATAGCCAAGAATTTCGCTAGTGCTGGTCTTCCTAATATCGCATGATATGATGATTCAAAATCTGCAACTTCAAATTTGATGAGTTCTGTCCTCGTAATTTGTGGGAGTTCCAAATGTTACTGGAAGTGTAATCTGTCCAAGAGACATAGCTGGTCTCCCGGGTACTATCCCATAAAAAAGGTACGCTTGTAGGTGTGATCATTTTTGAGAATTCTGCTCCCATTTTCTTCGTGGTGTCTCGCAAATATGATGTTGAGTCCTGCCCCCCATCGATGAGTACTTTGTTATTGTTATAGCGGCAATTGTTGGTCCGAGTACTAATGGATATAGCCCCTGCGTTTCCAACACTTGTCCATTGGTCTTCCCGTGAGAACTGAATTAGATATTGTGACCGGTTTAAATATCCGGGTGTTGCTTTGGCTCTGCTGCCATGATTGTTCGCCGAAGCAAGCTTGTCTTCTTGTTTGCTCCTAGAACCGGGTACTCCCGAGAATATTACTCGATACCGTTGCTCTTGGATTTTAAAAACCGTTATCGGTTGTGTTGTTGTCTTCTTTTTTTTCTCTTTTATTTTCTTCCTTGTCTTGTTTGTCCTTTCTCATATATTTTTTTGAAAGATGCGACACTCCCCCATTGGGTGGATTCCTGTTGGATGATAGATGCATTTCATGTTTTCGAGGTCTTCAAATCTTCTTGCCGTAGAATTTCTTTCTTTCGGCGGATGCCACCATGTTGTCGAAATATCTCTTTTTTGTTGTGGAATTCTTGTCTGTTGTCTTGAATATTCCATCTTCTTGAGTTGTCTTGATATCTCGAGTTGTCTTGATAACCCGAGTTGTTTTGGTTGTTCCATCTTGTGTTGTTTTGATCGCTCGAGTTGTTTCTTCCGTCTGCGTGTTGTTTCTCCTTTCTCGAGTTGTTTCGTTTGTCCGGAAATCTTTCTCTTGTCTTCTCTTCTGCCGTGATCATCTTTTCAATCGTTCTTTTTGAATTCCTCGTTTGTCCGGGGTTTTTTTGCGAAAATTGTGAAACATCCATCTTACTTTTAGGCCATATGAAAATGCTTCTATTACTTCTCTCTCGGTGATGTCATGTACTTGTGCTCGAGTTCTCTAAATCTTCTATAGAAGTCTCTCGAGGCTTTCTCCCCGGATTTTGCTTTAAACCTTTCAACTCGGCTTGCGTTATTGGGTGGATCAAGTATTCCTGCAAAATTCTCGCAAAATGCTTTTTGGAGGTCGCCCCATGCTTTGATAGATCCGGTCGTAACTTATCGAACCACGGAGTGGTAATGTTTCCGTGGCCATCGGAAAAAAATAGTGCTTTTATATTGTCATCGCCTCCCGGCTAGTTCTATAGATTGAGAATAAATTCTAAGCCATTGCATTGGTTCGCCTTTGCCATCATATTTTGAATGATTGGATGGTTTAAATTTGTGAGGTAGTTTGACTCGTGAGTAGTCTTCTGCTGCTAAGCAAGAAAATCTGTCGGGTACTTTTTCCGGTCCGTAGTCGGAATCGCCTTTGGCCGTCGTATCTTGAAATAATTCTGTGGGGACTTCTGGGTGGTGTTGGAGATCTTCCCCTGTTTTCCCCTGTTTTTTCTGTCCAATCATGATGAGGTTGAGCTCTTCTCTGATGATTTGGAGTTGATAATCTTTCGAAAGCGGAAATCCTTCGAGTTCTTTGACTTGTCTGTTCAGATGATATGTGTCGGGGAGGTACTCGGTCGTCTTGTATTCTTTGCGCAGTATCTCTGAGTAGACTTCTAAGCCTGGCTTGTTCTTGACTTGGTCGTTGTATGGCGTCAATTTCATTAATTAATTCTTGTATTTTGTCGATAGGATCGAGCCTTGTCCTTGCCGCAGCTCGTCTTTCTTCGCCTTCTTTTTCGGCTCTTTTTTATTGTACTCGGCTAGCTCTTCTTCATATTTGCGCCATGCTTCTCTTCGCTCATGAACTCGGTTCCTTCTTCCTCCTTTTTTCTTGTTTCTTCTTTCTCTTGCTGCTTTCTGGCTGTCAGTCTCTCCTTCTCTCGTGACGGAATTTGCTGGAATATCAGCTTCTGATTCTTCTGATGATCTGTAGTCGGGTTGGACTGGTGGTACTAGAGGCTGCCTTATCATGAAGACTTCTTCGTGCATGTTGGGTGGATGGTCGAGTTCTTCTCCTTCTAGAGGTTTACCGTATTGAAAAGGAAGGAAGGTAGAGTACTTATCTTGTTTGAAGATGTTCCATTGGTCGAGGTCGTAAGATTCCATTGTCTTAAGGTGATACTCGATATATTCGTGCCGAGTTGTTGAAACCGTAGTGAAAAGAACTCGGCTTGTCTTGTATATTTGGGTTTTTAGCTTCCTCTGTGAGCTTGAGTCTTGAAAAAATCTCTTGTATCTTCGGCTCGGGTCCTTGAAGTAGTCGACCACGGAGAATTCCTTGTTAAATGCGCCACTCACCCGACTTCCCAAAACGGTTGATCCCGCCGAAAAATCATCATGTGTAGGTCCGTCGAGCCTTTGACGTTGATTTCACCGAAAAGCCCCTACCTAGCGCGCCCGGTGTCGGTGTTTGACCACCGATAGCCCGCCACGGGGTTCCCGCAGCCCGATTGATTCGGACCTCGGCGAACGACTAGAACTTCGGTGGTTTCACGTAAGAGACACACCTGTTTATCCTGGTTCGAGCCCTCGTCGTCGAGTAAAAGCTCTACTCCAGTTGGCCTTGGCCTTCTGCGTTGGATTGATGTATGATTGTGTGTTATTCGTTTGTTATAAAAGAGGGTGCTCTGGCTTCTTTTTATAGGAGGAAAAGAGCCAGAGCTATGGTTTCTAGTCCTAGTCAGATCCATAGGAAGTGTTCTTTTCTGATTACAGAGATTACTTTCTATTCGTCTAACTTGGATGGTCCGTATTCTACTCAGATCCGTCCTTCTTACTCTTGTCCTGACGGGAGCCGTGCTGGTGAGTAGCCGTCTACGTCCCGTATCGACATACCTCATCTATTATTCTTGATACAATATAAAGATGAACAGTCTTTCTAGTGGTTAAGTAGCTTTACTCTTTATCTCACAAGTTTAAATGTCATATTTATACTTCTAGTCCTCTCACCCGTGATATAAATGAACAATATGAATAATATCAATCTTATTGTGCTCAAGGTAAGAGGATGAATAAATTTCTAGTTCTGTTGGTGTTTTCCTACCAGCAGAGCCCATGCATTTGATCTCTACCTTGTCTTTATGGGTAGAACACACTTCAATTAAAGTGTAGGGAAACAATCCTCTAAATTCTATAAGTGAAAGTTCTCAACTAGTAATAATGATGCACATAAGATTGGCTTTGAGACGCCTACAACAGAAAGAAAGAAGGTGACACCACCATTAGGAGCCACTAGTGGAGGCACCACCTCAATCCTTACCCACAAGAGCAATTCGAAGTATTCAATGAACCACTGCAAGGAGAAGTCTAGTTTAAAGGACTAAAAATATTAAACCCTCGCCGTGAGGTAACACCGGTAGTTATCTATATCAACTTTCTTACATTGCATGAGTTAATTCCTATTTAGTATGTTTATTTTTCTATATTAGCAATGCATCAAAAATAATAAAAATAAATAGATATGCATTAGGCTGCATTCATGCATCTTAAAAACTCGAGGCCCTATGTGAAACCTTTGTAGTGTAAAAACTATATAGGAGTTCTCACCGTGGTGGCCCATAAAATAAAAATATATATCATGCATTTGTACTTTCTGCATGTAAACCTATAAAATCTAAAGAAAATATTAATTGAGCATCCTGCTGCAATATCGCTATCATAAAAATTTGAAACGACCACAACACCCAATCCTCTAAAAATGGCTAATCATTGATGTTTTATCCTAATATCATTCCACAAGTTTTGGTGTTTTGTGAGAGCTTTCTACATGATGACTCCAAGAGCCAGCTTATCTAGGAATCTTCATCTTCATCACTTGAAGTACACTTTTCTCGACATACAACTAACCCCTGTGTGAAGGAAGTAACTTCTTAGGTGATGAGACTGAAGTATTCCAGGCAACACTTGCTCTTATAAGCATGAGCTCCTCTGTGAGGACCACTCAGCTTCAACAATCAACCATAAGCAAACATCTAGCTTGGGGGAGAGCATCCCCTAGTTATCAGCATGGTTAGAAGCGTGGGAGAAAGAGAATAAAGCAAAAGAGACAGAAACGAGATGGAAGGAGGCACATGTGGCATCACCACGAAACGGGGAGTTGACAGAGGTTACCTCAGACGATGAACCCACTGAGTAAGTGTTCTCCTCTATCTAAGTCCTGTTGGTAGACTTTAAATTCCGTACCCTAGCCATAAGGTTAGAATGGTAGTTATCTCATTAAATGCGTTTGTAATTTATTTAGTAGAATAATTTTATTTACACACTAAAAGATATAAAAACAATAAAAATATTTACTTGCATTACTCATGGCATCACAAAGCCCCATGTGGATACCCTATGGTATTTTCCGAAGGAACATCCGCTGTAGTGGCATAAAATAAAAATGACAAAAATATAGCATTCATATTTAAATTCCTGCATCATAAATAGAAAATTTAAAAATAAGAGAAAAGTGAAATCCTGTTTAAATTAGACAATATTAAAGCTAGCTCATAAAGGTGATCAATTACTCTTTGGCTGACCGCTAACCCATTAACAAATTCGAGCCTCGAGTTTTGGTTTCTCTTTGTGGGGAGTATTTATGCAGGAATAACATCATAGCAACGAGAGAGTCTATTAGTGGCACCCACCAGGTCCGCTACTGGTTAACTCACTCTAAAGGACATCTACACCAAGTATTGCAACCATCCAAATTTTGGGGAGGAGCATCCCCTAGTTATCGGTGACTACACCTAGGCGATTATTAAATTTACTTGTTATATATATATTCATAAAATACCAAAAATATGTGGGCACATGAAGGTCCACTGTTGACACCTCTTAATGTTATCTCTAATAACGGCGCCAAAAATACTTGTGCAGCGTACCGCCACTAGAATGCCAAGTTGTCATCCCCAGCATAACACCAAGGGGTGTGGCATTAAATCATGCCACCATTTAGAATATAGAAATGTATCCGCAAGCGCACAAATCAATTACCATTATAGCATTTTACCCGCAGTATTACGGGTTGTCACTTATATTTTCCCAAAGGAAGGTCTACATGGCTGTGTAAAGGTAGTGTGTTGACCTAGAGTGTAATGAATAGGCTTAACCATGTCCTCGCTACTCAATGCAGGGGTAAGTCACAAGATAAATGATAAGGTAAGTATATAATCAACAGTATAAATAGATAGAGACTCCTAGCTATATCATTAGGGTTGCTAGTAGAAGATCAAGAGATATTCCTAGGTTATTCCTAGCTACATGTCAGTGCATATTATGGTTAGTGCAATACACCTAGTAGTCATGGCTAAGGTTAGCTTATATTTATTCATAGTAGACATACTAAGGAAGTTTGAGAACATAGCACGCCCTTCCTTCGTATACAAGCCCTACTGTGGCTATAAACAGGGTTTGGATTACATAGAACTCAACAGGAATGTCACACCCGTGATCTACCAAGCTCGGCTTATAGGGTGCATTCGCAGATAAACAACGTATAAGCACCATGCTTACACAATGTTTATCACTCACCCAACGATCAATTAGATGAGTGCTATACGAACCTATGGATAAGTATAATGTTAATCTAGCTATACTAAACATATAACCACAATAGACAAAGAACAAGATAACTATGAATATAAATAAATAAGTATTCATCAATTCAATTGTAGCAATCATATAACTATACAATGAAAGTGAACAAAGGCGAGAGGAGGTAAGAACTATACCAAATCTAAGCTCTTGATGGCTCCAGAATCCAAGCCTGCGCTTGCCTCCCTCTAGTTCTAATCTAGCTATCTAGGCCCTAGCTAAGGAGCTCTGATTAGGGTTTCTGGCTGATGATCGGACTTCGAATGAGAATGAATGAATGGGGGGCTCCTCCCATGGGGGGTGCCTCTCCTTTTATAGCCTTGGGCGATGATCGTGAGCCATCGGATCAAACCGATATTGGCGGGCGGCTGAGATCGATCCTCAAAGGCGGTGGAGCGAATCGGGCGAACCGGCCCCGACCGAGCTAGGGCCGAACCGCCGGCAGGGGTGGGACCGGCGGTCCCCACTGGTGGCCGCTGGCCCCCGGCTCGGCGTGGTGCCTTCTCGTTTCTTCCGGAATCTTCCCGTAGCCGTGGAGTCCGTTTTTTTACTTTTTCTTGTTCCGATAAGCTCTTATATTTACGCCTTTTCCGGTTTACGCCGCATAAATAGTGAAACACCAAAACTCGTGGAATTCGGTCAGTGTAAACCCTATGTCTACTTTGGTGATCATAGTTGCATCCTTTTCATGGCTAGTTGACGGTTGATTTCACACAATAATGGCCATCAATAACTCCCCCAAATTTAACCTTTGCTAGTCCCTTAGCAAAGAAAACTTAGAAAAGTTATTGAAGATATGTATATGTTTGAGCATTGTAGCCATCTCGGAGCAACTCTCTCTAAATATACCTGCAGTCAGATAGAAATTCTCCTCCAAGTTATGCAATAACTGAGCTGACCTTCAAGCTTACCCATATTACCTTTGACTGTGGGGCTTATTAGCTCTTCCTTGGGTCTTGAGCACTTGACAGACAGAAAGATATTATCTAAGCACTATGTCTCAAGGTCTTCGATCAACTATCATTCTGGAGTTTTTCTAAAGGTTTTCAAATAAAACTCAGAGCTTCCCATGTATGACACTCTCAGGTCTCTCGACATATGTGGTATTTGTGGATTCTCACCAAGACAGTGATGATGATTGCCTTTCTTTTCATCCTATAACTAAAGCTTATGTGGAGCTCATAGGTAAGGAGAAACTGAAAGAGCAAACTTGCAATGCATGTGTTGTTAAGTCAAGCAACGGATCCTAGAGAAACGAGTCATGCAGTTGAATCAAGATGTATAGGTGGATGCTGGATATATGGTGGAACCTAATTCTACTCAGCTCCTTGGATGCTTCTCTCTCCTTTAAAACTGGCCAGAGGTTATGAACTATCTTTTCTTTCTTCTTTTTCTCAGGGTGCATCTACGTACCTATTATTGCATTGGGACACTTATCCATCTTTCTTTTCTTCTCTCCTTTTCTCAAATATCTTTTTGCATAGCTCATAGCACTCCTTTTTGGCATTGATGGATTTAGAGAGATAACACAGGAACATGGAGCATTTATTGGGTGGCTAACCTAATGAAATATTTTTGGTGTTCTCTCCCAGTGTAGGAGGAAAACATTTTTGGAATGGATGTAGGTGGAATGGCATGTTGTTGCGCCTACTCCAGTGTAGAGTAGTGCATATGGAGGTGGATCTCGATTCAAGAGCATGATAAATCTCTCACAGGGTCACAAAGGTTGACAAAACTCAATGCAAGACAAGCCGCATATATGTGGAAGTTTAACTAGCCTATCTCGTCATGTTTGGCTCTGGTGGGAATGTAAGCTTTGTCATATAGGAACTCCTCATGTTTTTGTATTTTTCAAAAGATAAATCTTCAAAACTCTAGTGTCACTTAGAACAAGATAGATAGCAGCTCAGACTTTCTCAATCTTATCAATCAGGTACCTAGACTTAGTTCAAGTGTATGCAACCCACAAGTTTCAGGTTCAGAGCAAATTCTCATGTCAAAACAGTTGGAGCTAAACTTGAAAAAACTTTTGTCTAAACTCTAGGTATTTCAGAGGTGTTGTAACAGAGCAGCTTATCATCATTTTAAATCATTCAAGAGCTTCCTTTTTATTGACTCTAGACAGACAAACATTTTTATTTGGTTTTTCATTTTTTAAGGACTCAAACTATAAAACTCAAACGACTCTAAGGACTCTTAAAAAGCATGGACCTTCATCTGTCCACATATTTTTGGTATTTTTAAGTTTTCTTAGATACTATGGTGAACCTTCATGTGCTCACATATTTTTGGTATTTTTTTTTCATTTTTATGACTGACTCGATAATCGCGTAGGTACGCTTACCTGGGTACCTAGGGGATGCCTTCCCCCAAGCTGATTGTTGTTGTGGTTGAGCATTGAAGCTGAGCAGTCCTCTCAATGGAGCTCATGCTTGTAAGAGCTGGTGTAGCCGGGAACCTTCATCTCATCCAACAAGTTGCTTCCTTTACACAGTGGTTGGCTGTGTGTAGAGAAGGTATACTCCGAGTGATGATGATGATTCCAAGGTGGACTAGCTCTCAGAGTCATCCTGCAGCAAACATCTCACAAAACACCAAAACTCATGGAACGGATTAGGATAAACAGTTAGTGGTTAGCCATTTCATAGGTTAGTCGTGGTGAGAGGTTTTCAAAGGTTGTTACAGTGCATTCAATGTAGCAAGATGCTCAATGATTATTTTTGAATTTTTCTTTTATCAAACAGAATGAAAATATGTATACTAAAATTTATTTTATTTTTATGCCACCACAGTAAACACTCCTTTAGCTTGCACTATAGGTATGTCACATGGGGCCTTGGGGTTTTTCAAATGTTTTTGTGTTTTTCTATAAGGTGAAAATTAACTAAAATTTGAAAGTTCAAGAAAATAAATGGATAACTACCATGGTTACCTTATGGCAAGGGTTCGGAGTTTAGAGTCCTCCGGACAAGACTTCTCGTCGTCGTCACTCCTGGGGTGCTCTATCAGATCCCAAGGATGGGGACCCTGATGTTGGACCTTCTGGTAATGATGACTCAGTTGAGGAGGTTACCTTTTCTTTCCATACCTTTGTAGGTTGTTGCTTTGGTGCTATAGATTCTTCCTTGATTTCCTCCTCCTCAATATTGCTCTTTTGAGAGCGATTCCTCCAGCGCTGACGTCTTCTCTTGGACAGGGTAAAAGCTACTAATCCAGGAGAGTTATAATCTTTGAAATAACAATGTACCTCCTCTCCTGGAAATTGGAAGTGAACTTGGCCTGATCCATTGTAGATGATCACGTTGGTGGTGCTGAGGAACGGCCTTCCAAGTATGATGGGCGTCTCGTCTTCTTCTCCCATGTCTAGTATCATGAAGTCGGTCGGGACGTAGTGATTCTGGATCTTGACCATGATGTCTCTTGCTACTTCCTCTGGAAATCTTGTTGTATTATCCGCCAGCTGTAGCTGCATATAGGTAGGGTATAGAGGTGTATCGAATAGTAAATCATATACCTTTTTGGACACGATGTTGACAGCTGATCCGGTGTCGCAGAAAGCATTGTAGAATGAGCATTGTCCAATAGTGCAATCAATGGCTGGCATGCCTAGATCCTCTCTCTTGGCTAGGAATGGTGAAGCTAAGAGGTGGTCATGCTTGTACTCAACAGCCTTGACTACTTGGACTTGCTTTCTTACTTGTCTTCTATTCTTGTTCTTTCTCTTCCCATTTGAATTTCTCTTGATTCCTTTGTTTGTTGGCTTGACTGGGAAGTAGGCTCCTGTTGGATCTATAGGAGTCTCAAGGGTCTTGTTCTTGAAACTGAACCTCTCTTTATTGCCCTTGATGGTGAAACAAATGTTTGCACTGTCCGTGTAGATGACAGCCTTTGCAGTACTCAGGAATGGTCGGCCAAGAATGATTGGACTTTGGGATCTCTGCCGGTATCCAGGACTACAAAGTCCACAGGAACATATGATCTCCCGATTCGTATGCACATGTCATCTAACATTCCTTTGGGGTACTTGATCGTCTGGTCTGCAAGCTGCAAACACATATCTATGTACAACAAAGATGCCTATGGAAAGACTTGGTCGAAAATTACCTTAGGCATAATGTTGACACTGGCGCCTAGATCGCAGACAACTTCAGGGAAGTCATGCTGCCCAATAGAGATGGGGATCACAGGTCTCCCTGGATCTCCTCTCTTAGGTGGCATAGACTCATCCTTCTATCCTGATGATGCTTCAACATAGTAACCTGCATACACATCAACCAGATTCATGGTCTCGGGCTCTAGAGGTTGCTCTGAAATCTTACCTTCGTTGGTCGGTGGAATAGCGGCCGCCAGCTGAGCTAGTTGTTGTTCTATCATTTTATTAAAGCTAAGCTAGTTCTTAACAGCAGAGGTAAAGCTATCCATTTTGATGTTTATGTTTTCTAGCATTTTATCATTGGATGCTACCTTCCTAAATAAAGTCTCCATAATTTTATTTTAGTTGGAGATCACTTCTCTCAAAGGCAATTGAGCATAGTTATTGTAATTAGTGCCTTAAAAGTTACCTTGAAAGTTACCTTGGTAGTTGGGCCTTTGCTGATTCCATCCTTGATTTTGAGGACGATAGTTGTTGTTGTTGTTGATGAAGTTCACATCCTCACGGGTCTCAGGACAACTATTGCCTGAGTGTCCCATATTGCCACACACTTCACAAGTCATGCATGAGTCATTAATGTGCATGACATCTTGTCTTTGGCTCGTCTTGTCTTCCAGCTTCTTCATGAGTAGGTCTATCTTGGCAGATAGCATGTCTATCTCCTTGAGCTGGTGTATTCCTCCACTCCTCTTGCGGGTGGTCTGGCGCTCATCATTCCAATCTTGATTGGAGGCCATCTTCTCCATAAGAGCAGTAGCTTGTGGTATGGTTAGTGATATAAATGCACCTCCAGCAGCAGCATCAACGCTGTTACGAGTGCTGTTGGTAAGCCCATGATAGAAAGTTTGCATCAGGAGCCAATTCTCCATCCCGTGATGAGGATATTCTGATATATAATCTTGAAAGCGTTCCTATGCCTCAGGGACTAACTCATCATGTTATTGTTGGAAGCTTGAAATCTTCCCCCTTAGGGCACTTGTCTTGCCCATAGGAAAGAATCTTGACAGAAAAGCTGTGGAGCACTTATCCCAAGTTGTATGGTTGTCTTTGTTGGTGTAGAACCATTGCTTTGCTTTTCCCAACCGTGATAAAGGGAACAGGCGTAGCAGAACGGTATCCCTTGGTACATCTCTCAGCTTGAAAGTGCTGCAAATCTCTATGAAGTGTTGGAGATGAGCACTTGTATCTTCATGTGCTTTTCCATAGAATAGGTTGGCTTGCACCATGGTGATAAGAGACGGCTTGAGCTCAAATCCATTCTCCCCAACTTCGATGTTAGGTCCAGTGCGGATATTGTTGGTGTTCGGAGCGGAGAACTCGCGTAGTGACTTATCAGCCATTTCCTCAAAGACTTGTGCTAAGTTGCCCTCTTGTTGCTCTTCTTATTCACTTCTAGGAGCTTGCTCCTCCAAAGAACGAACCTCAGTAGTGGGTGTCTTTGATGGAGATTCAAAGATATCCCTCACTTGCTGGAATTTCCTCCTTCGAAAGAGTTTCTCTGGATTTTCAACGTAGTTATCTGGCAGATTAAAACCACTCATTCATTACCCTACATAAGATTTCACAAAGATAGAAAACACAAGGGTAAGCCTGCATTGAGTAGGGGTCTATGGTTTCCTCTATCTCATTAATTTGTTAGGTCAATTGCTATCCTTTTTAATTGCCAATTGCCTTCCCTGGCAATGGCACTAAAAATGCTTGTTGACACCTCTTAATGTTATCTCTAATAACGGTGCCAAAAATGCTTGTGCAGCGCGCACCGCCACTAGAATGCCAAGTTGTCATCCCCAGCATAACACCAAGGGGTGTGGTATTAAATCATGGCACCATTTAGAATATAGAAATGTATCCACAAGCGCACAGATCATATACCATTGTAGCATTTTACCCGGAGTATTACGGGTTATCATTTATATTTTCCCAAAGGAAGGTCTACATGGCTGTGTAAAGGTAGTGTGTTGACCTAGAGTGTAATGAATAGGCTTAACCATGTCCTCGCTACTCAATGTAGGGGTAAGTCACAAGATAAATGATAAGGTAAGTATATAATCATCAGCATAAACAGATAGAGACTCCTAGCTATATCATTAGGGTTGTTAGTAGAACATCAAGAGATATTCCTGGGTTATTCCTAGCTACATGTCAGTGCATATTATGGTTAGTGCAATACACCTAGTAGTCATGGCTAAGGTTAGTATTATATTTATTCATAGTGGACATACTAAGGAAGTTTGAGAACATAGCACGCCCTTCCTTCGTATACAAGCCCTACTGTGCCTATAAATAGGATTTGGATTACATAGGACTCAACAGAAATATCACACCCGCGATCTACCAAGCCCGGCTTATAGGGTGCATTCACAGATAAACAACGTATAAGCACCATGCTTACACAATGTTTATCACTCACCCAATGATCAATTAGATAAGTGCTATACGAACCTATGGATAAGTATAATGTTAATCTAGCTATACTAAGCATATAAGCACAATAGACAAAGTACAAGATAACTATGAATATAAGTAAATAAGTATTCATCAATTCAATTGTAGCAATCATATAACTATACAATGAAAGAGAATAAAGGCGAGAGGAGGTAGAACTATACCAAATCTAAGCTCTTGATGGCTCTAGAATCCAAGCCTGCGCTTGCCTCCCTCTAGTTCTAATCTAGCTATCTAGGCCCCAGCTAAGGAGATCTGATTAGGGTTTCTGGCTGATGATCGGACTTCGAATGAGAATGAATGAATGGGGGCTCCTCCCATGGGGGGTGCCTCTCCTTTTATAGCCTTGGGCGATGATCGTGAGCCATCGATCAAACCGACATTGGCGGGTGGTCGAGATCGATCCTCAAAGGCGGTGGAGCGAACCGGGCGAACCGGGCCCCGACCAGGAGCGGGGCGGGGCCGGCCGGTGCGGGGTGCGACCGGCCGGTCCCACCTGGTGGCCGCTGGCCCCTAGCTCGGCGTGGTGCCTTCTCGTTTCTTCTGAAATCTTCCCCGTAGCCGCGAGTCCGTTTTCCATTCTTGTTCCGATAAGCTCTTATGTTTGCACCTTTTCTCGGTTTACGCTTGCATAAATCGTGAAACCAAAACTCATGGAATTTGGTCGGTGTAAACCCTATGTCTACTTTGGTGATCACAGGTTGCATCCTTTTCATTGCTAGTTGACGTTTAATTTCATACAATAATGGCCGTCAACATCCACGCCTGTTGAGTCTTTTATGAGTCTGTGGTTAAATAAAATCTAAAAACCAATAAAAAGAAGTCTTAGTTCATATTAATTATATTAGAGTGTGCTTAGAGTCAATCTAGGCTAGAGTTAATTGAAAAAAAACTGATGAACATTAAAATTTTGTCTTGGAGATGATGAATAGTTGCTTTGTTGTAATTCCTTTCAAGTGCCTAGTTTTCAACCTTAAGTTCTACCAAGTTTTGGACATGACTGCTTTGATATAAAAATTTACTCTGAGCCTAAAACTTGTGGAGGCATATACTTGAGCTAAGTCTAGGTGATTGAGGGATATGATATAAGAGAGTCTGAGCTGCTATTTATCTTATTCCTAGCGATACTAAGTTCTAGAGATTTATTTTGAAAACACAAAATCTTACATGATGAGCTCTTGTATGACAAAGTATGAATTCCTACCAAAGCCATATATGATATACATTTAGATTAAGGAAACCTTTGCTCATTCATGCTTTGCTTGCGTTGCATTGAGTTCAGTCAACCTTTGTTGTATACCTTATGAGAGTCTTGTCATGCTTTTAAAATCAAGATCACTTACACACTCCATCCACATATGCATTACTCCTACTCTAGGAGTAAGCGCAACCTTTTTCCACTTCCATCTAGATCCACCTTAAAATTGTTTTTCTCCTACACTAGGAGTCAAACACCCAAAGATATATATAAACCCATCGGATAGCCTTTGTTTAATTGCTCTTAGTACTTATTGCTATCTCTCCAATTATATTTAAAGGATGCATGTGGCTATGCAAAAGGAAAGTTATTGAAAAAAAGGAGGGAGTAAAAGAAGGACAAGTGTCCTAGCAATTAAAACAATGGGTACTTAGTTGCCCGCCTCCCTGAAAGAAAAAAAAGAAAGAAAAAGAAGAGAAAACAAAATGAATAAAGATAGCCCATGTTTTTCCCGTGAAAAGTTCTAAGATTAAAAGAGAGATCTATCCTCTAGGAGCAAAAGTAGAATTAGAATTAGCCACTAAATACCTTATATACACCTATCCACCATATTCCATACACATGCACATCTTGATTTGATTGTATGCCTTGACTCTCTATGGATCCATTGTTTGACTTTACAATATATAAATTGCAAGTATGTTCATCCTTGTTATTGCCACTCCTATAAACTCCACTATTATCCTTAGTTGTAGGAAGGCATAACATCATTAACACCTCAGTGAGATCCATAAATACCATATAATAAGAGACTTGAGGGTGTCATACAATTAGCTTTGAGTTTTATTTTAAAAACTTACAAAACTCTAGAATATTGGTACTGTGAAGAATTTGAGACATAGTGCTTGACTTGATTGTTCTGTCTTTCGATTGCTCAAGACTTATGCAAAAGCTGTAAAGCCCTATAGTTAAAGGTAAAATGTGTGAGTTTGAAGGTTAGAACGATTCTTGTCTAATTCGAAGGAGAATCTATGTTTGAAAGCTTGTGTACCTTTGAGGAATAAAAGCATCGTAGCAACTCCCCGATCTAAATATATCAGTACTTAGGCTTAGTTTGTTTACCAAGGGACTCGCAAAAAAGTAAGCTTGGGGGAATTGTTGATGGTGGATAGCGTCAACTTTTATTAGAACTTTAGACATGAAAAGGATACATGATTACACACTAGTCTAGGGTTTTAACTGACAATTTCCATGAGTTTTGCATATTCTATATTTTCCAGGGATTATTCCAGAAAAGCTTAAAAGAGGGATTCAAGTGCATATTTACCACGAAACTTATCCGCCACGGAAATATCACAAACAGGACGTGGGAAGGATCTAGAAGACACCGGAAGCAACCGGGGGCCAAGACCCTGCTAGGTGGGGCCGACCGGCCCCACCCCTGCACCGGCTGGCCCCCAGCTGCTAGGGTTTGCCTCCCCCTTCTGGAAGCTTCCTCCACCGCCTCTCCTGATGCATCTCGACCATTGGTTACGTCGGTTTAATCCTGCGGCGCACATTGATCCCACCAGGCTATAAATAAAGGGGTAGACCCCTCCCTGGAGGCATCAAGTCATTTGGAGATCAATCCATCAAGAGCCTTCTCTAGTTCATCGAGCCTCTCTAGTTCATAGCTTTAGCCTAGTTAGATTAGAAGTAGAAGAGTTCTAGTTCTTCGGCGGGATCCGAGCCCCCGGTGTCCGCATGCAGCGCGGAGTTCGGTATAGTTCTAGTACTTTGCTCTTATTGTATTCAATATCATGATTCAGGTAACATTGTTCTTAATCTCTTATATATTCTTAATTGCAATAGTCATTGTCTACTTTGATTATATGTCTAGGATAGTTGGTTTGATCTTATTGAATTCATGTAATTGCTCGTATAGCATTTACCCAAGCGGCTGCTGGGTAGATGGTAGACAATATGTAGACGTGGTGTCTAGATATCTTATTTATCTGCGAGTGCACCCTGACGTGCTGGGACGTGTGGTAGTCCGTGCAGGTCAGCTGTGTTGGTTCCTCTGTAGTCCACCCTCCGTGCGTAGGACTAGCATGGGCACAAATCCACGAAGGAGGTGACCCTTGTGTCTTAATACCCTCATTAGTTGATGCCTCTTTACATGTGATAATGATGTAGGGTTAACTTAACAATGATTGCTAGATGTAGTTGCACTAATTAGAGTTATTCATTGATGTAGTTGTTGAATTACCGTAGTATTCCTGAGTTTATCTATTGGCTAGCTATTACTATGACTAGAAGAGCTCTAATATTTATTTATTTATGATGACTGATCATTATTTATCATATATCTTTTATCACGTGACTTTCCCTTGTTATGAGTAGGATTCTAGTTATGGTTTGTCTTTCACATCAATAGTATAAGTTATAGTTATAAGTCCTACATAGACCTTCCCAGTTGTATAAATATAAATCGATAACCCGGTAGAACTCACTAAGTAAAATGCTACAACGGTATAATTATCTGTCCGCTTGCGTAATCTATTTAGTTTATATTCTTATCCTTATATTCATATCTTTTATTTCTGCCTAGTCATATTGAATACATATAAATCTATAGTTATTTCTTAAGCAATATAATTAAGGATGACAACTTAATTCATGCTTAGGAATGATGTGATAAATAGGTGGCTAGTTGCTAATGACACGTTAATAATACCGAGTATTTTTTGCGCTATTGCTAGAGGTATTGTTTATCTCGATTTTTAGTAATGACGTTAGAAATGTCAACAATAGTTCTAGTTCTTACTTTCTTATTGTATTCATTATTCAGATTAGGGAGACTTTACTCTTAATAGTTCATATGTTCTTAATTGCAATAGTCATCATCTACTTTGATTATATGTCTAGTTTAGTTACTTTGATCTTATTGAATTCATGTAATTGCTCGTATAGCGTTTATCCAAATGTACACTGGGTAGATGATAGGCGATATGTAGACGTGGTGTCTAGATGTCTTGTTTATCTGCGATTGCACCCTGACATGCCGAGTCGTGTGGTAGTCTGCGTAGGTGACAACTACGTTAGTTCCTCTATAGTCCACCCTCCGTATGTAGGAGAGCAGGGCACGGTCGCGAAGTGGGATAATGTCTCTGCGCACATCCTTCCTAGTTGATGCCCCTTTGCATGTGATAATGCTTTAGGGCTAACTTAGCGATGATTACTAGATGTAGTTGCACTAATTAGAGTTATTCATTGATGTAGTTATAGAATTACCTTAGGCTTAACTCCCTAGTTTATCCAATGGCTAACTATGATTATGACTAGTAGATGCTCGATGATTATCTATAATTATGATACTTGATGATTATGCTATCACCTATATTTATCTATATTGATCTTGTGACCTCTGCCTGTTATGAATAGAGTAGATGATATTGGTAATATCTCTCATTCATGGTATATAGTTCCTTATCAATATAATAGATTAGAGTTTATTACATAGCTTTCCCTATGGTATAAATATAAATCGACAACCTGGATGAATTTCCTAGGTAAAATGCTACAACGGTATAATTATCTCGTCCGCTTGTAACCTGTTTAGTTTATATTCATATTATATTGATATATTTTATATCTGCCTAGTCACATTAGTACATGTAAATCTAAAGTTATTTTCTAGCAATATAATTAGGGATGACAACCTACTTCATGCCTAGGAATGTTAGTAATAAAGAAGTGGCTAGTTGCTAATGACAAGTTAATTACATACCGAAGCGTTTACGGCGTTGTTGCTAGGGGTAGGACTTATCTCTACCTTCTAAGTAATGACGGTAGTAAATGTCAACAAGCATTTTTGGCGCTGTTGCCGGAGAAGGCACAATAAACTTAGGAAATATTGATAACATATATACACATGGATAAAGTCATATTACCAATCGATCTCTAACTCAATCAGGTACACCCTTCGTTGTTATCATTTTCTTATCTTATGTAGGGTGATGAATGAATTGTTTTTCTCTTCCAAAGAACTTTACTGATGATCCTGAGAAACAACTTAGAAAGAAGAAGTTTATAGAAGCAAGGGACAAATTCGAGTCACCATCAAGAACACCCTTTGTTGCTCAAGCTAGCTTTTTAGAGGAGCCAGCTCCAACGCTGGAAGAGGAATTTGAAGAACAAGCAGAAGAGCAGTTAGGTGAAAACCTAGCTCCTGTGTTTGAAGACATGGCTGAGAAGACATTGCGAGAATTCTCTACCCCAACAACAGCAAACATCCAGACTGGACCAGCAGTCAATACTGGGGAGAATGGATTCGAGCTCAAGTCTGCTCTCATCACCACGGTTCAAGCCAGCCAATTCTATGGAAAAGGTCATGAAGATGCAAGTGCACACCTACAACACTTTCTAGAGATCTGCAGCACCTTCACGATCAGAGGAGTATCAAAAGATGCTATCTTACTCCGTCTTTTCCTGTTTCATTATTGGAGAAAGCCAAGCAGTGGTTCTACATCAACAAAGACTAACACAATACATGGGATCTATGCTCAACCGCTTTCCTGGCGAAATACTTTCCTACAGCCAAGACCAATGCTCTGCGTAGGAAGATTGCAAGTTTTCAACAACAACATGATGAATCATTCACTGAAGTATGGGAAAGATTTCAGAACTACATTGAAGACTGTCCTCATCATGGGATAGAGGAGTGGCTGTTAATACAGACTTTCTACCATGGGCTCATTTCTAGCACCCGTGAGTCTATTGATGCTGCAACTGGTGGAGCTTTCCTGTCACTTAAGCTCTCGGACGCTAAAGCACTTATTGAGAAGATGGCATCAAATTCAACATGCAATGAAGAACGTACTCAGCCTCACAAGAAAGGAGGAGGAATCCATCATCTCAAGGAAACTGACATAGTCACTGCCAAGCTAGACCTCATCATGAAGAAGCTCGACATAGAGAAGAAGGAAGTCATGCACATCAATGATTCCTATATGACATGTGAAGAATGTGGAGACTACGGGTACTCAGCTATCAGCTGCCCTACACTGCAAGAGGATGTGAACTTCATCAACAACAACACCTATTATCGTCCTCAACAAAATCAAGGGTGGAACCAACGACCTCGACAAGGTAATTACCAAGTTAACAACCAAGGTAACAACTTTAATAATTACCACCTTCCGTCTTTGAGAGAATTAGTTGCTAGTCAATCCAAACTGCTAGATCAAATGACTAGAAAACTAACATCAAATGATAAAACACTGGAAAACACAAACACTAGAATGGATACTTTTGCTTCGCTATAAAGAATCAAGCATAGTTTCAATAAAATGCTAGAATCACAATTAGCTCAGTTAGCTGCTGCTGTTCCTCCAATGGAGAAAGGTAAGATTCTAGGCCAAACAGAAGATTTAGAAACCGCTAACATTGTTGATATTCACAATGCAACCCAACATCATATTAAGCCTGCAGATGTACAGTAGATTGACTACTCTCTACCTCAGAAGATGGGAGACCCTGGAAGACCTGTCATTTTTATCTCTATAGGATGTCACAGCTTTCCAGAGGCTATCTGCGATTTCGGCGCAAGTGTCAACATCATGCCCAAGGTAATTTATGAGAAAATATTGAATGATCCCCTATTGTACATAAATATGCGTTTGCAACTTGCAGATCAGTCCATTTGCTACCCTGAGGGAGTACTAGAAGAAGTTGTCATTAGAGTGGGGCAATCATATGTCCCAGTTGACTTCGTGGTCATGGAGACAGGGGTAGATGAGAAGGCACCCATCATTCTGGGCAGACCATTCCTGTGCACAACAAAAGCCATCATCTATGTGGAATATGCTAATATCGTCCTATCCATCAAGGACAAGAAAGAAAGATTCACATTCAAGAACCGCGTCCTGAAAGCTCCTGCAGCCCCGAAGCAATTTCATCAACAAGAAGAGCAAGTACAGCAACCAATGCCAAAGAAGAAGAACAATAGAAACAACAGAAGGTGGAGGAGGACCAAGCATGCACCTGAGGAAACGACTCAACTAATCACTGCTCTCAACACAGAAAATGATCATATGCTACCCAAGCTATTTCCAATAAAGAGAGGTGATCCAGGTGTCCCAATCATTGAATGCACAATCAAAGACACCACCTTCGTCCACACCGTCTGTGACACCGGATCAGGATGCAACATAATGTCAAAACAGGTATATGATAAATTATTTGATTTACCTTTATACCCAACATGTATTCAGTTGCAGATGGCAGAATCACTAAGGTTTCCTGAAGGAGTGGTCAAGGATGTCATGGTAAGAATTCAAGGACAATATATACCTACAGATTTTCTAGTTCTTGATATACAGGGAGACAATGATTCCCCGATCCTGTTGGAAAGACCTTTCCTCTACACAGCCAATGCAAACATCTACATCGGGTCCGAGCAGATCCACTTCATTTTACCCTCTAGAAAGGTACACTGTCAATTTAGAACACTTAATAACCATGAGCAGATCAGGAAGCAACGCAACAGGAGAAGACAATAAGCCCACCGTCAGGCTGCCCAGCCTCATTGTGGATGGAAAGAATTTCCTGGCAAGATTGTAAAGTATGAAGATCATTACAAGGAGCAAGATGAGAACATGCGAGCACCTCGCTGGAGTGAGTGGGAAGAAGAAGCTGAAAGGATGGACCAGATCTCCAAGGAAGAAAAAGAGGAGATCCTAGCACGATTAGAAGCATGGCAGAAGGAGAACAAAGCTAAAGAGCTAGAACTAGAGAAGAAAGAAGCAAAAGAGACAGAAGCGAGATGGAAGGAGGCACGTGCATCGCCACAAGACGGGGAGTTGACTAAGGTTACCTCAGACGATGTACCCACTGAGTAAGTGTTCTCCTCTGTCTAAGTCCTGTTGGTAGACTTTAAATTCTGTACCCTAGCCATAAGGTTAGAATGATAGTTATCTCATTAAATGCATTAGTAATTTATTGTATTAATGTTTACATACTAAAATATAAAAAACAACAAAAATATTTATTGCAATATTCATGGCATCACAAAGCCTCATGTGGATACCCTATGGTATTTTTCGAAGGAATATCCGCTGTGGTGGCATAAAATAAAAATAATAAAAATAACAGCATTCATATTTAAATTCCTGCATCATAAAAAAACTCAAAAAAAGAAGAGAAATCCTGTTTAAAATAGATAACATTAAAGATAGCTCATAAAGGTGATCAATTACTCTTTGGCTGACCGCTAACCCATTATTAAATTTGAGCCTCAAGTTTTGTTTTTATGGAGTATTTATACAGGAAGAACATCATAGCTAAGGAGAGAGTCTATCAGTGGTAACCACCGGGTCCGCTACTAGCTAGCTCGCTCTGAAGGACATCTACATCAGATATTGCAAACATCCAGCTTGGGGGAGGAGCATCCCCTAGTTATCAGGTGACTACACTTAGGCGATTATTAAATTTACTTTATATATATTCATAAAATACCAAAAATATGTGGGCACATAAAGGTCCATGAAGTCATAGAGTCTTTGTTAGATGGTTAATTCAAAACGATAAAAAGATATATAATTCATTAAATCAAACAAATACTTAGTTACATAATAGAATATATTTCCAGGCTAGAGCTAATTAAAAAAATTGATGAACATTAAAATTGTCTTCAAGATGATGAATAGTTGCTCTATTACAATGCTTATCAAGTACCTAGCTGCCAAACTTAAATCTCCCTGGTTTTAAGCAATCGTTGGTTTAATTGGAGAATTTATTCTGAACCTTAGTTATGGAGGCATAGGTTTGCACTAAGTCTAGGTAGTTGATTGATATGATTCATGAGGGTTGAGCTGCTATTTATCTTATTCCTAGCATTGCTAAGTTCTAGAGGTTTATTTTTTAAAGCTAAAATTTACATGATGAGCTCTTGTATGACAAATATGAATTCCTACCAAAGCCAGAATTAATATCTTAGAGGATAGGAAAACCTTTTCACATTTAAACTGGTTGCTTTGCATTGAATTCAGTCAACCTGTGTTGTATACCTTATGAGAGTCTTGTTATACTTTTAAAACCAAGAAACACTTGCACACTCCAGTCCACATATGCATTATTCCCACTTTAGAAGTAATCGCAATCATTCACCATATTTCCATACATGTTCATCATAAAATGTTTTCCTCCTATATTGGGAGAGGACACAAAAATATACAATCACCCTATAGGATAACCCCTGTCTTTAATGCTCTAAGTCCTAACTATATCTCTCGATTCATTTATTGTATTCAAAGGATGCATGTGGCTATGCAAAAGAAAAAAAGAGAAAACAAGAGAAAAGAGAAAAGAGAAAGAAAAGGGAGTAAAAGATGGACAAGTGTCCTAACAATTAAAACAATGGGTACTAGAGCCCGCCTCCCCGAATAAAAATAAATAATAAAGATAGCCTATGTTTTTCCCTAAAAAAAGTTTCAATAGAGAGTTATTTTCAAAGAGCAACCTTAGAGATAGAAATTAGCCACAAATACCATATATTCACCTATCCACCATATTCCATACACATGCACATCTTGGTTTGATTTTATGCCTCGATACTCTGTGGATCCATTAGTTGACTTTAAATACATGTATTGCAAGTATGCCTATCCTTGTTATCGCTACTCCTATAAGCTCTACCATATATACCCCTAGCTATAGGAGGCATAACATTTACTGCTGTTCTGACGCAGTAAACAAGTAGAATATGACGTACTTCTTTCTCCTATAGCTCAATCAGACCATTCAAAAACAAATCTGATATTTTATTCCTTATTAAAAAAAATATCCTTCTGCTTCTAGTCTCCCGTGGAGAACAAATCTCTCTCCCCTTTATCCTCTTGCGGCAAATAAGACCCAGCAAAATCTTTTTGTTCACCGTCAAAACTCACAACTTGACAACTAGACAAGAACAAGATACGATGAACACAAAGACACGAAGGGACGGCCATTCAATAAAGCAATCTAAAATAAAAAATTGCAGAGGCGCAACGGGTGACAGGACTAGGAGAAAACAATGTGAACACAAATATTTTTATAGGGCAATTTTATGGATTTATGGGACGAAGCGAAAACACTCGAACTGGGGGATAGATGCGAACTTGACGGTATACCTTAAGCTCGAATACCACTTGATAGGGACGTGATTCCCGATCTTACATCGGAGTTCAAGATAACTATCGATTTGGTCGGAAAGCGACACACCGATCTGGCTTCAGATCATAAAGACCCAAACCCTGCAACCTTAGCACCACGTCTCCTATGGTTATCAACCGTGTCATAATCCAATTCACCACGCCAAGAAGGCTAATCTCTGCTATGAATCAAAGAACACAAGCAAGAATAAGATAATACGCAACTCAAGTGAAGTGACAATTGCAGATATATGATTAAGATCTCAACGTGGGGTTTTACAAACCGATAACGGCAACTGTTCGATGACAGATTGATCTAAAGCAAAATCCAAACCCTAATGAGAGCGGCAGCTACTGAATAAAAGGTCAAAGGATCATCGCTCCCCCTGGACACGCCCCCTAATGGGCTCAAACACGATACATGGCCCAACGGACCAAAAACGGTGATGCAGCACCAAGACAGATTCTGGACACTGAATTGTTTCGACGATTTCCATTGACTCCGATGAAATTTGGACCTCAAACTAAAACCATTAGTTAGCTTATGAAATTATCTTTCCATCCATATGTGGATCATTGAAAATGGAGTTCGGATGTGTCCTGGGCGTCCAATTTATCGCTCATTGGTCCTGAAGGCCGAGACTGACGCGAACTCGAGTTAGACTGGACCTCTGGCTTGGTTTGGACGTCCTTGCTTGCCCCCTAAGGTGGTGTCCAAAGAGGAGGACGTCCAAGGGCTTCCTTGGTGTGTTTTCCATCTTCTCAGAATATGCTCCAACTTGGGCTAGGGTCCCAAGTGTAAATATCAAGCCCATGACGATGATGTAGCTCCTGACAGCAATAGTGATAGAATGTCTTGATGATTTGGAGGTCTTGCCAATGTGATATTGAGATGGAACATGATTTATTTGAAAGCTTATCAAATAAGGTTTCCATCAAGTACTCATTGACCACAATCGCACTCCGGATGGTTGAGTTATGGCCTTTCCAGTGAGGTACTGTCAGGCCACCGATGAACCTTAATTGACTTGCACCTTAAGAAATATTTGTACCTACAAGAAAATACGGATATGTACATATGGAACCAAGTGAGTTGCACCAAAAATTACTGAACAAGCTCACCTTATAATCAATGGTTGTATCTGAATGGATCATGTCCTCATCAATTGCTGTGTGCTGATGTACACTTCCTCAATCCATGACTCACCTTATTGATTGGATTTAATTATCACAGCAACTCATCTTCTCTCTGTCCTACAAATCACTTATCCATTCTACCCTTTGTGCATAGATGTCAGATGATGGGAATGAGCTTGGGAAGGGGACTAAGAGGAAGAAAGATCAGTGTTTTAGACGAAGGAAACAGCCAGCTCGCCGTGGTGGCAAAGGAGGAATTAACATTGGAATGAATCCTCGTCAAGTGGCTCGGCAGTCCAAGTGCATTTACACAGTTTGAAAGTGCCTATATGAAGCCATATTCAGAGGATCTTAATGAGAGGAGGCCATAGGACAGATTAGAAAGGTAGAGAATCAGCTACAAAGGTGAGCACAAATCAGTTAGAGAGGCACGCTTTGCCTCTCCCTATTCAGTTCCAAGGGAAAGCCATGTGGATTATAGATTTTGGAACACCTTTCACTCTGATTATTATCTCTCTGTGCTTTACAACTCAAAGAAACCCAAGATTGTGCAGAGGCAGTATGTTGATTGGGATCACTTGGAAGGAAAGAGAGATAGAGACTTCAACAAAGCCATCGCTGCATGCAAGAAATACAAGATGTATGATCTGATGGGATTCAAGTATGACTGGAACACAGAAGTGCTGCTACAGTTCAGTGCCACATTCTATTGTGACAACAGGACCGAGACTATGCATTGGATGACTGAGGGTAGACACTACAAGGTCGATTTTGTTACCTTTGCTCGGTTGTTGGGATTTGATGCTACTGATAGGGGTATTTCTCAGATTCATGGTGAGCGCACCTTGCATGACAATGAGATAACTTGCCTGTATGAGGATCCTAGTGAGGCTGATGGTTCGACGAGTGGGCTTAAGCATAAATATTATATTCTCAATAACTTGTTCAGACACACTATTAATCCAAAGATTGGTTCAGCTACAAGTCTCCTTGAATATGCTAGGAACATTCTTGTGAGAATAAAAGAAAAAGACCCATTCTCAATTTCCTACTTCATTTGGCATCAGATTGGTGTTGCTTCTGAGGATGGTGTGAAGGCTTTACCCTATGCACCTTATATCATGTTCATTATTGAGAGAGTCATAGGGTATGTCTTCACCAAGGACACCTTACATGAGCCATATCGAGGAGAGAGGACTCATTCTAGGGCATCTAGTAAGGCTGTCCCAAAGCATACAAGAGCTGCAACTTCAAATATTCCTAAGTCATCCCACTCCACACAGAAGAGTGATAAAAGCAAGTGTTCTAGGTGGTTTCGACAGCTCTCTGGACAGTGTTCCTATGTAGCCACTACAGCCTACAAGGGTCGTCTGGAGATCAGAAAAATGCGTGAGGAGCAGGGCTTTACTTCACTTGAGCCACCTACACCTCCTCCAGTTTACAGTGACATTTCAGACTTCGGTAGTGATGATGAGATACCAGGGGATGAGCTCGAGTAGTAGGAGGAACCACAGCGTCGGTCGACTAGAGCGTCTTCTTCTCGCCACACTTCTACTACTCACCGACAGGGTCGTGCAGTGGTGTCTGAGGATGATGATAATGATGGCGACGATGACGACTTTGAGCAGGATGAGTGAAAGTTTGTGCCACTCTTTCTTCTTTTCTCTCTTTTTGGTGACTTGTTGCCAAAGGGGGAGAATTAGGATTAGAGGGGGGTACAACCTTTCTTTTCGACACCATGATGGAGTTGGAGGAGCAATAGCTGTGCAGCAGCATTTCATGTCCTATCCTTAGTTGTGAGAGTTAGTTGATTAGGTAGTGAGTTGAGTGTCGCCAAAAACTCTATTTTATTGTAATATTTGCTACCTATGTACTCTCTACATTTGGTGGATGTGGACATGTACTTTGTGATGATATTTAGCTTGTCATTTACTGCTTTCTTAGATATATATCATGTTAGCTTTGTGGTGGTGTTTGCTTTCGCTGTTGTCTTTGTCTAAAAAGGCGGGCGGCACTTACGCTCGGTGGGCGAAGTTACGCTCGGTGGCGGATTACGCTCGGTGGGCGTGTAGTGCTTGCTCTGTGTTTTTCAGCTTTATTTTCTAATGTGCATACCTATCATTTACATCACGTTTATCTGTATGACACTGTATGCAGCACCCCACAAAAGCAATGGATGTAGGGGGAGCCCTCACCTCACTTAACATGTGTGAATTTTGGTTTCTTACACCAAATTGGAAATTCAAATTCTGACTCACACATTCAGGGGGAGCTCCTACACCCAAGGCTTGAAAAATCTCAGTTATATTTATATCTTTTGTAAGCTCTAATTATGTTGTCATCAATCACCAAAAAGGGGGAGATTGTAAGTGCAATTAAACCCTATTGTGGGTTTTGGTGATAACGACCACACAATTAGAGGACTAATAAGACTTATTTGAGATGACAAGTAGGTGAAATAAATTTGAGGATGATATACATGATGGTGGAGCCCCCAATTACAAAAAAGGAGATGGCCATCGACTCAAAGGCATTTAAATTTATTCTATATTTTAAATTTGAGTATAGAAAAGCCGTACTATCATGGGGGATACAATACGCAAGCTTTTATGTGCAACCAAGTGCAATCTTTACCCACCAAAATATCATCAAACTCCTAGCCTTGGCAGCAAGTTTTCGCTCTTCGTTTTTTTTTGGTTGTCAAGGCGAGCGAAACTGCTGCTTTCGCGAGTAGAAGTTACGCTAGCTAAGCGACGCTGGCTGCTCAACGAGCGAGAAGTTCTACAACTTAAATCGACCGTTGGAAGAAGGGGTATTTCCTTCACCCCCTTCTCTCCAAACGGTCACCTACAACCATTTGCACCAGAACTCAACCAGAGAAGCTTTCCTCTCTCCCTCTCTCACCATTGGAGCACCTCAAACTTCTCCCTTCGATTCCCACTCAAATCCTTGAGAGATTGAGCCTCCAAACTGAAAAGGAAAGCTCTCCAACCTGTTCTTCATTGCCTACAGCACTTGGTTCACGTTCAAGCCAGTGGATTGTGTTCATTACTCTTGGAGCTTGCTCCTAGCCGGCTAGAGCGTCGCCTGTGGAGCTTGCCAACTTGTGTGGCAGCCCTAGGAGGTTTGTAATCACCCCAATCATCTAGTAAAAACCACTCGTCTCAAGAGTTAACTCTCTTGACTTGAGAACGAGGCAAGGAGGTGAAAGAGACTCCGACCTTTGTGGTCACCTCAACAACGGGGAGGTAGGCAAGCCTTAGTGGTGAGCTGAACCACGGGATAAATCCTTGTGTCACTTACATTCTTGCTGTTTTAGCTTGAATTACTTGTATATGTGGTGATTTTAGGGTTTGGTCCCGATCTACTTGCTTGAGCACTTTCTCCAAGATTGATGTGGTGAAACAGGGCAAATACCATCCTAGGAAGCTCAGTAATTTGCCCGATCTACTTTTCATTGGATATATTTTGAATTATATTCTTGGGTGTCCAGCAGAGCAGATCTTCTGCTCATCGAGCGAAAACCTGGCGGCGGCCCGATCTTTGCTTCCCGAACAGAAAGCTTGCCGCTCGGAGTCTAACTTTTGTTTGAGCTAAAATTTTACAGGCCTATTCACCCCCCTCTAGGCTTACCAGTGTCACAGAACCGACCAATTTATAAAAGCATAAGTGAAAAATCACTCGCTAGGCAAGCAACTATCACACTTAAGCCGTTATAAACCCGGTAGTCCGGAAATCTCGAAGGATTTCAAACCGAACATCATCAACCAAGATCATTCAAGTTTAGCGTCACCATTCGCACGTTACAACATTTCATAAATAGTTCGATAACATCAGAGTGCGGAAATAAAGTTATTACAAACCAAGTTCTTTAAGTCCAAGTAGCGAAAGCAAAGTAGTTTTAAAAGCTCAACCCACACACATAAACTTAAGTTTAATACAGTGCCAACTCGATAGCCAATCCGCAAAAGCAAGTGGGGAGAATATTAAGAACGACCATGCCCTTGGTACTTTAATCCACTGGATATAATCAGGTCTCACAATACCCGTGGTAGGTATGGCCATCTGCACAAACAACAAGCGGGAAAAACCCTGAGTACGAGAAGGTACTCAGCTAGACTTACCCGTCTGACTCAAAATAAAAGACTCCAAGGAGTAAGACAGGCTTTATCAGAGGATAGCTTGACTCTTTTGCATAAAAGCGGCAGTAACATTTAAAGCGATAGCTCAGCTTAACCATTCCTATTTATGCTAGGTTGGCACCTATACTATGCATCATTATAGTATATTAGTCATGATTAAGCAAACAAGTAGTAACCATAAGCATAATCATTAGCTTAACTCATCATCATCATTAACCACATTCCATAATCATTACTACGATGGTGCAGCTTAAGTCAAGTGTTCACTGTCCAGAAACGATGGCGATTCGAATCGATTACTACTGAGCTCAGAGGGTATTCCTCACACAAACCACACTCACCCGTCGGTGAGCTACAGATCACCGTGGCACATATCCGGAAAAAACAATTACGTGGACTCGCCGGAACCACGTACCGAGGGACCACCCGACGCCTTAGCCCGACCATGCTTTGGACCTCGGACTTACTCTTGGCCCCCTGTGGTCCCCCATCCATCTCGATGCGGTGCGAGCGGGTCGAGAACCGGCTTTGGATAGTGTTAGGCTTCGGCGGTCGGAAGTGCTTATCCGGCCCGGCTAAGTATGAGGCATGCGTTCAAAATGACTTACGGTACATCAGCAGTGCGGTCCTTAATCGACACAGACGGAATCACTATGGTCCAACAACCCCACAAGACTCTGTCCGGTCTCCATTTATCATAACCAAACCCTCAACCAGATGATATCAACATAAGCCTTTCCATCAATCATAAGTAACCACCTATACTTGCGGATGACAGGAAATCACCCGACTTCTACCGTCTAAGCAAGCTAAGCATAATACTCGCCCTAGACTAGCAGGGTATATCAAGGTGGGATAAATCAACGGTAAAGCAAGGATATTATGCATCAACGGTTGCACACAACTCCTATACTTAATGCAACAATCATAAAGCAGAATTAGACTGTTAGAAAGCATAGGTAAGTAGATGCTCCGGTGCTTGCCTTGTTCGAAGTCAGCTGCGCGGTGATTCGGACACTCGGGTAGATCTTCCTCGTCTCCTTCTGGTGGAACCTCCTGTTGGGGCTCCTCCTGATGACTCTCCTCGATCTCTGAAAGCTGGAGGTCCTCCTGCGAACCTGTATGATGCGATGCACATGCGTAAGTAGGGCGAATGCACAACATATGATGCTCATGGATGAAGACAATTAACATTTTATTTTACTGAGTAAGTGCATATCTCTTCTCTGTAAACAACTTTAACTTATTACTGAGTACGTGCAAATCTCTTCTCTAAACACTTAGAGAAGTGCATAAAGAAGAGTGGTGTGTCTAGGCACACACACACATACACACCTCACATAAATAAAGAGAGGTAGCACTATTCAAAGCTAAACAAGACATTTCAGTTATGGTACTGCACCCCATGACCAGCAAGCATAACATAATTAAAAGTACACAAGAAATAATATAGAACTCATTAAAGCATTTAATTCAAAGGCTTATCATTTCATGTGAAATAATAGGCTTGAACTGTGACCTCTGTCTAAACAGTCCAGAAAAATCTACAAAAATGACAGGAGCTACATCATGCTATAACAAGGCCATGATAAAAATTTTCATCACATTTCATCAAGTACAACAGCCTACACAAAAAGATGAAACAGCAGGACAGAAATGCATATTTAACAACTTTGTACTGTGAAAAGTATCAAACAACAGATTTCATATTTTTAACTAGAACTTCTTAGCACAAGAGCAGTCATCAAAAATTATCAAGGCATAATTCCTCATATTTAATTTACTAAAAAATCATTTTAGAATCAGCCCTAAAACATAATTAAATCACATCTCAATATTTTTACACAGTAACTGCATGGTATTCATTTTTCCCAGAAACTACATCACACATAGAGTCTAACAAAACAAGAACCATATTTTTCTAAGCTATATTTTATTTACTATGCATTTTACCATATTTCAGCCTTTTAAGCAATTAAATAAAACTATACAGAAAAGTATCTCAAAAATTGCATAACATATTTTTCTTAGAAGGAACCCAACAAAACAAACCCATCAAATTTGGATCACACATGCACCAGATATGAATTAAAAAGCATTTAAACTATTTTCTAGAAAAAGAAATAAAAGAAAAGGGCCGAGCCACGGGCTGCGTGGACTCGGTCCAGTGGACCCAGAGCCACGACAGGCGGCCCCCGCGGTCCACGGCCCCACTACCATTCAGCCGAGCGGGGGTGCACCGGCGGGCGATAGCTCTTCGGCGGTGAGCTCCCCGGCTCAACCGAGCACCGCCGTGCTCTACGCGACGAGGCGCACACGGTGATGCGTCGAGACGCGGGCGGAGGTGCTCCCCCTAGCCACGGGCGCGAGGTCGCGCGGCGGCGGCGGTGGAAGCGCATGTCACCACCGGTGACTGTTCCGCGATGGCGCGGTGTAGTGAGACGCGCGTGAGCTCCACGAGTGCGCGACGGAGCTAACCATGGGTTCGGCTGGCCCTATTGGCCACCCAGAGCCCATAGTTGAGCGGCATGGTGGTGCGGCGGCGCGGCGAACGGCGGCGTGCCTTGGCGCGGTGGAGCTAGGCTCCAAATTGGCCCCAACCAAGCTTGCCCCAGCTAGCCCTAACCCTAGCTGCTCCTCTGCTCACGAAGAGAAGGAAGGAGGAGGGGTGATGTAGCGACGGTGGCGCGGTGCACACTCTGCGGAGCTGCTCGCCGCAGGCGTGGAGAAGATGGCCAAATTGACCCTTACCAACGGTCGATGGCGCGATGTTAGAGCTACGGCGGGGTGGCGCCGCGCCGAGGAGAGCTCGTCTTGTGCGGTGGTGGGCGTAAACGCGGTGGCGCTGTGGAATGGCGGCTCGCCCGGGGAGGCGACGGCGACGCGGTGGCGGCTGCTGCCGCGCGGTGCGAGAGGGAGAGCGAGGCGAGAGAGTGAGCGAGCGAGTGGCCCCGGCGGGAGGGGCGTGTTCACACCGACCGGGGTGGAGGCCGACGGGGCGGCAGCGGCGGCGTACCCACAAGCCGGCCGGCGGCCACGGGCGCCCCGGCCAGAGGCATGGGCGCGCGCGGCGCGCATTCCCCTGGCGCGGTCGGCCACGACGCCGGCGGTGCGGCCCGCTGCGCGCCAAAAGACGGTAGAAGGGCCGCGAGGGCACAGCCGGGCCGCTTTCGGCCTCCTCGGTTCTTGGCATTTTCTCCTTTTTTTGAAATTTAAAACTGAATCAAAAGCTTTCTTTTGACAATTTTAAAAAGCAAATTCAAGGAATGTGCCCAAAATAAAAGTTGTAGAGAAATAAAAACTGAACAACTTTCATTTAAGGCTCAACTTAAAATTCCCAATAAATTTTAAACTACAAATTCATTTTGAATTTAGGCTTAAAAAGGAAATTTTCTAATTTAATTTCTTTTGCTCCAAAATCCACCAAAACTTTTGCAATAAATTTTGTTAAAACTTTTCAAATTGCTGGGCAAGGGATTCCAAACTTGACAAGTGATTTGCAAGGCAATTAATTAACTAGTTATGCAATCAAGCAAGCAATCAAGAATTTAAAAGCAAGCACATGAAATAATGAAATGCAACTAGGGTTTTGACTTGATGATGCTTATGCCATAATGATCATGTCATGATAATGATGCTGATGATTAATTAACCATGGTCTAATGCATGCTTAACACTTGAGGTGTTACAACCAGGGATCCTACAAGATAGCCCATGTTTTCCTGAGAAGTTCTAAAAAGCCTAAAGAAGAGATTCATTCTAAAGAGCAAAAGTAGAATTAGGATTAGCCACCACATATACACCTATCTACCATATTCCACACACATGCACATCTTGGTTTGATTGTATAACTTGATTCTCTATAAATCTATTGTTTGACTTTACAATATATGAATTGCAAGTATGTTTATCCTTGTTTAATGTCACTCCAATAAACTCCACTATAATCCCTAGAATTAGGAAGGCATGACATCATGGATGCCTCGGTGAGATCCACAAATACCACATACTTTGAGAGACTGATGGTGTCATACAATTAAAGCTCTGAGTTTTATTGTGAAAACTTACAAAACTCTAGAATACTAGTAAGTGAAGAATTTGAGACATAGTGCTTGACTTGATTGTTCTGTCTTTCAATTACTCAAGACCCACGTGAAGGTTAAAAGCTCTACGCTTAAAGGTAATATGGGTAAGTTTAAAAGTTAGAACAGTTTTGTCTAATATACAGAGGAAATTTTTGTTGAGAGCATGTGTACTGTTAGAATAAAAGCATTGTAGCAACTCCTGGTCCAACTCTAGGTTTTGCTAAGAGACTAGCAAAAAGGTAAGCTTGGGGGAGTTGTTGACGGTGGATAGCGTTAATATTTTATATATCAAAAGGCATGAAACATACATCAATATCTAGAAGGCTAGGGTTTTATCTAAAATTTCCACGAGTTTTGGTGATTTACCAGTTTTAGATTAATCCGAAAAACACCGTAAAAGGGGCAAAACTATAAATCTACACCACGTAATTGTCCCGAAACTTCGGGAATACGCCAAACTACTCTAGAAGGATCCGAGAAGACATCGGAGCGAAGGAGAGGAGGATCCACCTCTAGGTGGGGCTGGCCGGCCCCACCAGATATGCCGGGCGGGACCCCCTATGGGGCCCACATCCCATCTTCTGGAATGTTCCTCCACCGCCTTTGAGGATCAATCTCAGCCCTACGTGAAGTCGGTTTGATCAAATGGTTGTCGTGCATCCCAACGGGCTATATAAGCGGAGCCAAACCTCCCCCTAGAAACCCTAATTCATTCAACAACTCATTCATTCCATCTCAAGATATTTGAGGATCAAGACATCTAGAGCTTCAAGTTCTAGTTCCTTATAGCCTTCTAGTTCATAGTTTAGCCTAGTTAGATCTAGGTAGAGGAAGTCAAGTTCTTCATCGATCTTGGATTCTCGACGTTGTCAAGAAGAGAAGAGTCGGGTATAGTTCTTAAGCTTATCTTTCTTATTGTAATATCTATGTTCGTATGATCATTACTAGCAACATTATTCTTCATTATTATGTTCTTGATTGCATTGTTCATTGTCCACTTTGATATGTCTAGTATAGTTAGTTTGCTATTATATTCATGCACTGGTTCGTATAGCGTTCATCAATTCGACCGGTTGGTGAGTGGTAGGTTGTGTGTAGGCATGGTGCCTAGATGTAATACTTATCTGCGAGTATCCCCAGTCGTGCCGGGTAGTGAGGTAGATCGTGGGCGTGATAGACCCATTGAGTCCTTTGTAGGCCTTCCGCCGTACGGTGGATTGGTAGAGTGGGATTGTCAGGTTAAGAGGAGGTTCCTGTACTCATCTTCTCCTGTACATTGCTCGATGTGTCAGGGAACTATAGTAGTATAACTTAGCCATGATTGTTAGACATACTTGCACTAAATGGAGTAGCTTTGACTGTAGCTTGAATACATAGGAGTTATTTCTCTATTAAATGATTAGACGACATTAACATGTATAGGTTTGCTATGAGTGAATTAGTGTTATTAAGAGATGACTGATCATACTTATCATATTTATCATTTATCTATTGTTTATCTTGTGACACCTTCCTGTTATTGAGGAGAGTTGACATTGGCTACATATCTCTTATTTACGGCATATATAAGTGTTATCAATACTATAGAGTATCTTCTTAGCAATGCCTTCCTAGTGGTAGAATATAAATGACAATCTGGTAATACTCTAGGTAAAATGCTACAATGGTATAATTATCTGTCCGCTTGCAGAATCATTCTTAGTTTATAATCATCTTTATTCATTTCTGCCTAGTCACATAAAATGATAAGATTTAGTACCAGAGTTTATTTCTAGCTTTACAATTAGGGATGACAACCTAGTTTCATAGTTAGGAGTAAGGGTAAAGAGGCTAGTAGCTAGTTGCTAAAGGCAAGTTAATTAGTACCAATATTTCTAGTGTCATTGCGTAGAATAGGAAATTAAGGTTTATTGCAGTGACGTTAGAAATGCCAACACCCAGAGCGGCCGGTCTAGGCCCGCACCCGGTCGATCGGCCTGGTGGCCTCGGCCCCTCGCTTCGGTGTGTTGTCTTCCGGTCTCTTACGGAATCTTTCTATGTTGCCGTGGCGCCCGTTTACTGTTTCTATATCCCGATAAACTTCTAGAATTGCGTCTTTTCTAGTTTACACTTGTAGAAATAGTGAAACACCAAAACTCGTGGAATTCTATTAGTGCAAACCCTATATCTACTTTGGTGATCGTAATTGCATCCTTTTCCATGGCTAGTTGACGGTTGAATTTGTACATTAGCGACCATCAACAAGAGTATAAGAAGCCACACCGTGGTAATTTATATTCTTAAAAAATTATATAATAATAAAATAAAAATAGTAATAAAATAAATTAACTAATAAATCTAGCTTTCAAAAAAAGTTGTTTACTATTTTAGTTGAGAATTTGAATTCGAATAAAAGAGATTAAAAATTGGAAGGAAAAAGTTGGCGAAAAGGCGAGCTTGTGGGAGATGCTCCATATTTGCATAGTACATTAAATTCGATTTGATTACTTGATGTAATGGGTTTATTACTGAATTACTTTAAGAGAGTTGAAACTATTCATAATGCTTTGCCCACACTTGCTATACAATCTTTCACTTTCAAGTCTTGAGCATGGACTTTATTTCATTCTAAGTCAAAGGTTGATTGTGGGATTGCAAGTGCTAAAACCAAGTATAGGTTTTCTGTGAAATATGTTGTGCTATGAAGTTAGAATTATCTTCTCGCTTGTCTAAGGAATGGTTTGGGATACTCTAGAATTCTTTGTTTTGGAAATTACAAAATCCTCGCAATGTTTCTCATTAGTGAGAATTCCTACCAAAAAGCCAAATGCACTATGTCTTGAAAAAGTTAGAGCATCCACATAGCCACTAGTTTGAGTTAAGTTAGGTCAAATTGTGTAGATCTAGGTAGAGAAACTTGTCATGCCTTTTTGATCAAGATCACACACACATGCTGTTGCTTTCTCATTGGAAGTACGCAATTATCACCCGCTGTATCCACATTTCCACTCTGGAAATAGTCCTTGCCATTATTAATGCTCTTCATTATAAGAGACACAATTAAGAGACCTCTTCTATGCTTCTAAGAGAGAAAGATTGGGGAATGTCAAAAAGAGAGAGAGAAAATAGAGAGCAAAGCTCTCAAAGTTTAAAAAAAGAGAGAAATAAAGGCATCCCGCTTTCTCAAGCTAGAAGAGAGATGTTGATGCCACTGCTGGTGCTATGTTGATGGTCATTAAATACCAAATGTATAGGTCAACTAGACATCAAAGAGGGTACCATTGAGATCACTAATGTAGATGTTGATGCTCATTAAGTGCATATTTCATCCGTCAACAATGCAATGAAATGATTGAAAACAAGAAATGAAGTGTTGGAAAGCAGTTTATACTAACAGAATTCCACTTGTTCATGAATTCTATTTGAATGTAGGTATAATTCAAGAAATGATAGGAAAGGACACATTTGGAAGCTAACCAAGCAAAGAGGGCCCACATTGGCCACTTGGTGGCGTCAGCTAACCGTACCATAGGTCGGCCGATGTGCCACCTAGCCCTTCACATCACCATCCATGTGACCAGCCAGGAAACACACCTATCATCGGTTGCATGTCGGTTTGTCGGTTTGATCAAAGGATGCCTGTTGACACCTCTTAATGTTATCTCTAATAACGGCGCCAAGAATGCTAGAATAGCGCACCGCCACTAGAATGCCAAGTTGTCATCCCCAGCATAACACCAAGGGGTGTGGTATTAAATCATGCCACCATTTAGAATATAGAAATGTATCCGCAAGCGCACAGATCAAATACCATTGTAGCATTTTACCCGGAGTATTACGGGTTGTCATTTATATTTTCCCAAAGGAAGGTCTACATGGCTTGTGTAAAGGTATTGTGTTGACCTAGAGTGTAACGAATAGGCATAACCATGTCCTCGCTACTCAATGCAGGGGTAAGTCACAAAATAATAGATAAGATAAGTATATAATCATCAGCATAAACAGATAGAGACTCCAAGCTATATCATTAGGGTTACTAGTAGAACATCAAGAGATATTCCTGGGTTATTCCTAGCTACATGTCAATGTATATTATGGTTAGTGCAATACACCTAGTAATCATGGCTAAGGTTAGCATTACATTTATTCATAGTGGATATACTAAGGAGGTTTGAGAACATAGCTCGCCCTTCCGTCGTATACAAGCCCTACTGTGCCTATAAACGGGGTTCGGAGTACATAGGACTTAACAGGAATGTCACACCCGCGATCTACTAAACCCAGCCTATAGGGTGCATTCGCAGATAAACAACGTATAAGCACTACGCTTACACAATGTTTATCACTCACCCAATGATCAATTAGATGAGTGCTATACGAACCTATGGATAAACCTAATGTTAATCTAGCTATACTAAGCATATAACCATAGTAGACAAAGAACATAATAACTATGAATATAAGTAAATGAGAATTCATCAATTCAATTGTAGCAATCATATAACTATACAATGAAAGAGAACAAAGGCGAGAGGAGGTAAGAATTATACCAAATCCAAGCTCTTGATGGCTCCGGAATCCAAGCCTGCGCTTGCCTCCCTCTAGTTCTAATCTAGCTATCTAGGCCCTAGTTAAGGAGCTCTGATTAGGGTTTCTAGCTGATGATCGGACTTCCAAATGAGAATGAATGAATGGGGTCTCCTCTCCCCAGGGGGGTGCCTTTCCTTTTATAGCCCTGGGCGATGATCGTGAGCCATCGGATCAAACCGACATTGACGGGCGGCTAGGATCGATCCTCAAAGGCGGTGGAGCGAATCGGGCGAACCGGGACCCGGGGGCTAGCCCCGACCGGCCCAGCTCGGCCTGGACCGGCCGGTGCGGCCTGGTGGCCTCCGGGCCCCGGCTCGGCGTGGTGCCTTCTCGTCTCTTACGGAACTTTCTGTGTAGCCGTGGAGTCCGTTTTCCGTTTTCTTCTTCCGATAAGCTTGTATGTTTGCGCCTTTTCCGGTTTACGCTGCAAAAATAATGAAACACCAAAACTCGTGGAATTCGGTCGATTGTAAACCCTATATCTACTTTGGTGATCACATTTGCATCCTTTTCATGGCTAGTTGACGGTTGAATTAATACAATAGTGGCCATCAACAACTCCCCCAAGCTTAACCTTTGCTAGTCCCTTAGCAAAGAAAATTCGAAAAAAAGTTATTGAATATATGTGTACGTTAAGCATTGTAGCCATCTCGAAGCCACTCTCTCTCAAAATATACCTGCAATCAGGGCAAAATTCTCCTCCAAGTTATGCAATAACTGAGCTGACTTTCAAACTTACCCATATTACCTTGGACTGTGGGGCTTATTAGCTCTTCCTTGGGTCTTGAGCACTTGACAGACAGAAAAATCCCATCTAAGCACTATGTCTCAAGTTTTTTGATCAACTATTATTCTGGAGTTTTTAGAGGTTTTCAAATAAAACTCAGAACTTCCCATGTATGACACTCTCAAGTCTCTCATCGTATGTGGTATTTGTGGATTATCACCAAGGCAGTAATGATGATTGCCTTTCTTTTCATCCTATAACTAAGGCTTTTGTGGAGCTCATAGGTAAGGAGAAAACTGAAAGAGCAAACTTGCAATGCATGTGTTGTTAGGTCAAACAATGGATCCATGGAGAAACAAGTCATGCAGTCGAATCAAGATATATAGGTGGATGGATATGGTGGATATATGGTGGAACCTAATTCTACTCAGCTCCTTGAATGCTTCTCTCTCCTTTAAGACTAACCAGAGGTTATGAGCTATCTTTTTTTTCTTTCTCATTTTCTTTTTCTCTCTCTTTTTTTCATGGAGTCGGGTATCTAGTACCCATTGTTTTGCATTGGGACACTTGTCCATCTTTCTTTTCTTCTCCCTTTTTCTCAAATATCTTTTTGCATAGCTCATAGCACTCCTTTTGGTATTGATGGATTTAGAGAGATAACACAGGAATCATGGAGCATTTATTGGGTGGCTAACCTAATGGAATATTTTTTTTGTGTTCTCTCCCAGTGTAGGAGGAAAACATTTTTGGAATGGATGTAGGTGGAATGGAATGTTGTTGCGCCTACTCCAGTGTAGAGTAGGGCATATGAGGGTGAATCTTGATTCAAGAGCATGACAAATTTCTCACCAGGGTCACAAAGGTTGACAAAACTCAATGCAAGACAAACAGCATATATGTGGAAGTTGAACTAGCCTATCTCATCATATTAGCTCCGGTGGGAATGTAAGCTTTGTCATATAGAAACTCATCATGTTTTTGCATTTTTCAAAAGATAAATCTCCAGAACTTTAGTGTCACTTAGAACAAGATAGATAGCAGCTCAGACTTTCTCAATCTTATCAATCAGGCACCTAGACTTAGTTCAAGCATATGCAACCCACAAGTTTTAGGCTCAGAGCAAATTCTCTTGTCAAAACAGTTGGAGCTAAAACTTGGGAAAACTTTTGTCTAAACTCTAGGCATTTCGGAGGTGTTGTAACAGAGCAGCTTATCATCATTTCAATTCATTCAAGAGCTTCCTTTTATTGACTCTAAACAGACAAACATTTTTATTTGGTTTTTTATTTTTTAAAGACTCAAATTATAAAACTCAAAAGACTCTAAGGACCCTTTAAAAAGCATGGACCTTCATGTGCCCACATATTTTTGGTATATTTTTTTTTAAAAAAATTCTTAGATACTATGGTGAACCTTCATGTGCTCACATATTTTTGGTATTTTAAATTTTTATGACTGACTCGATAATCGCGTAGGTACACTTACCTGGGTACCTAGGAGATGCCTTCCCCCAAGCTAATTGTTGTCGTGGTTGAACATTGAAGCTGAGCAGTCCTCTCAATGGAGCTCATGCTTGTAAGAGCTGGTGTAGCTAAGAACCTTCATCTCATCCGACAAGAAGTTGCTTTCTCCACACAGTGGTTAGTTGTGCACAAGGAGATGTACTTCGAGTGATGAAGATGATGATTCCTAGGTGAACTAGCTCTCGAGTCATCTGCAAAGCAAACATCTCACAAAACACCAAAACTCGTGGAACGGATTAGGATAAGCAGTTAGTGGTTAGCCATTCGTGGGTTGGTTATTGTGAGAGGTTTCCAAAGGTTATTACAAATACATTCAATGCGACAGGATGCTCAATGATTATTTTTGGATTTTTTTTTTTCAAATGAAATGGAATATGTATGCTAATTTTTATTTTATTTTTATGCCACCACGGTGAACACTCCTTTAGCTTGCACTACAGGCATCACATGGGCTTTGATGTTTTTCAAATGTTTTTATGGTTTTCTATAAAGATTAACTATGAATTAAAAGTGCAAGAAAGTAAATGGATAACTACCATTGTTACCTTATGGCAAGGGTTCGAGTTTAAAGTCCTCCGGACAAGACTTCTCGTCTTCTTCACTCACGGGGTGCTTCATCGGATCCCGAGGATGTGGGCCACGATGTTAGACCTCCCGGTGATGATGACTCGGTTGAGGAGGTTACCTTTTCTTTCCATACTTTTTGTAGGTTGTTGCTTTGGTCTTTGTAGGTTCCTCCTTGATTTCCTCCTCCTCAACATTGCTCTTTTGAGAGCGATTCCCCGGCCCTGTCGTCTCCTCTTGGGCGGGTAAAAGCGCTAATCCGGAGAGTTATAATCTTTAAAATAACAGCATACCTTCTCTCACGGAAATTGGAAGTGGACTTGGCCTTGATCCATTGTAGATGATCGCATTTGTGGTCTTTGGAACGGCCTTCCAAGTATGATTGGCGTCTCGTCTTCTTCTCCCATGTCCAGTATCATGAAGTCGGTCGGGACGTAGTGGTCCCGGATCTTGACCATGATGTCTCTTGCTACTCCCTCAGAAAATCTCGTCGTATTGTCCGCCACTACAAGCCGCATATAGGTAGGGTATAGAGGTGTATCGAATAATAAATCATATACCTTTTTTTGACATTATGTTGACAAATTGATCCGGTATCACGAAGGCGTTGTAGAATGAGCACTTGCCCAATGGTGCAATCAATGGTGGCGTGCTGGATCCTCTTTCTTGGTTAAGAATGGTGAAGCTAAGAGGTGGTCATGCTTGTACTCAACAGCCTTGACTACTCGGACCTGCTTTCTCACTTGTCTTCTGTTCTTGTTCTTTCTCGTCCCATTTGAATTCCTCTTGGTTCCTTCGTTTGTTGGCTTGACTGGGAAGTAAGCTCCTCTTGGATCTATGGGAGCTTCAAGGGTCATGTTCTTGAAACTGAACTTCTCTTTATTGCCCTTGATGGTGAAGCAAATCTTAGCACTGTCAGGTGTAGATGACAGCTTTTTGCGAGTACTTAGGAATGGTCGGCCAAGAATGATTGGACTCTTGGGGTCTCTGGCGGTATCCGGGACTACAAAGTCTGAGGGACATATGATCTCCCAATTCGTATGCACACGTCATCTAAGATTCCCTTGGGGTACTTGATCGTCTGGTCTGCAAGCTGCAAACACATATCTGTGTACAACAAAGATGCCCATGGAAAGATTTGGTCGAAGATTACCTTAGGCATGATGTTGACCATGGCGCCTAGATCGCATACAACCCGGGGAAGTCATGCTTTGCCCAATAGAGATGGGGATCACAGGTCTCCCTGGATCTCCTCTCTTGGGTGGCATGGAGTCATCCTTCCATCCTGATGATGCTTCAACATAGTAACCTGCATACACATCAACAAGATTCGCGGTCTCGGGCTCTAGAGGTTGCCCTGGAATCTTACCTTCATTGGTCGGTGGAACAGCGGCCGCCAGCTGAGCTAATTGTTGTTCTATCATTTTGTTGAAGCTAAGCTGGTTCTTAACAAACAGAGGTAAAGCTATCCATTTTGATGTTTATGTTTTCTAGCATTTTATTATTGGATGCTACCTTCCTAGATAAAGTCTCCACAATTTTATTTTGGTTGGAGATCACTTCTCTTAAAGGCAATTGAGCATAGTTATTGTAATTAGTGCCTTGAAAGTTACCTTGGAAGTTACCTTGGTAGTTGGGCCTTTGCTTGGTTCTATCCTTGATTTTGAGGGCGATAGTTGTTGTTATTGTTGTTGATGAAGTTCACGTCCTCACGGGTCTCGGGGCAGTTTGTTGCCCTGAGTGTCCCATATTGCCACACACTTCACAAGTCATGCATGCATCATTAATGCGCATGACATCTTGTCTCGACTTCGTCTTGTCTTCCGGCTTCTTCATGAGCAAGTCTATCTTGGCGACAAAGATGTCTACCTCCTTGAGATGGTGCATTCCTCCACTCCACTTGTGGGTGGTGCAGGCGCTCATCATTCCAATCTTGATTGGAGGCCATCTTCTCCATAAGAGCAAAGTAGCTTGTGGTATGGTCAATGACATAAATGCACCTGCGGCAGCACAAAGATCAACATTGTTGTTTGGTGCTGTTGGTAAGCCCATGATAGAAAGTTTGCATCGAGGCCAATTCTCCATCCCATGATGAGGACATTCGATATGTAATCTTGAAAGCGTTCCCATGCCTCGGGGGACCGACTCATCATGTTGTTCTTTGGAAACTTGAGATTTTCTCTCTTAGGGCACTCGTCTTGCCCATAGGGAAGAATCTTGCTAGAAAAGCTGTGGAGCACTTGTCCCAAGTTGTATGGTTGTCTTTGTTGGCGTAGAACCATTGCTTTGCCTTTCCCAACAGGTGAGAATGAGAACAGACGCAGCAAGAATACGGTATCCTTTGGTACATCCTTCATCTTGAAAGTGCTTTGCAAATCTCCGTGAAGTGTTGGAGATGAGCACTTGCATCTTCATGTGCTTTCCCATAGAACAGGTTGGCTTGCACCATGGTGATAAGAGCTGGCTTGAGCTCGAATCCATTCTCCTCAACCGATGTTAGGTCTAGTGTGGATGTTGTTGGTGTTGGAGCGGAGAACTCACGCAGTGACTTATCGACCATTTCTTCGCGGTGCTAAGTTGCCCTCTTGTTGCTCTTCTTCTTCTTCTCTTGTAGGAGCTTGCTCCACCAAAGAACGAACCTCAGCAGTGGGTGTCCTTGATGGAGATTCAAACATGTCCCTCACTTGCTGGAATTTCTTCCTTCGAAAGAGTTTCTCTAGATTTTCAACATAGTTATCTGGCAGATCAAAACCACTCATTCATTACCCTGCATAAGATTTCACAAAGATAGAAAACACAAGGGTAAGCCTGCATTGAGTAGGGGTCTATGGGTTCCTCTAACTCATTAGTTTGTTAGGTCTATCGCTATCCTTTTTAATTGCCAATTGCCTTCCCCGGCAACGGCGCCAAAAATGCTTGTTGACACCTCTTAATGTTATCTCTAATAACAGCGCCAAGAATGCTAGAATAGCGCACCGCCACTAGAATGCCAAGTTGTCATCCCCAAATAACACCAAGGGGTGTGGTATTAAATCATGCCACCATTTAGAATATAGAAATGTATCCTTCTAAATTATATGGATCAAATACCATTGTAGCATTTTCCCTATTACGGGTTGTCATTTATATTTTCCCAAAGGAAGGTCTACATGGCTTGTATAAAGGTAGTGTGTTGACCTAGAGTGTAACGAATAGGCATAACCATGTCCTCGCTACTCAATGCAGGGGGGTAAGTCACAAAATAATAGATAAGATAAGTATATAATCATCGGCATAAACATTTAGAGACTCTTAGCTATATCATTAGGGTTGCTAGTAGAACATCAAGAGATATTCACTTAAACTTATTCCTAGCTACATGTCAATGTATATTATGGTTAGTGCAATACACCTAGTAATCATGGCTAAGGTTAGCATTACATTTATTTATAGTGGACATACTAAGGAGGTTTGAGAACATAGCTCGCCCTTCCGTCATACAAGCCCTACTTGTGCCTATAAACGGGGTTCGAGTACATAGGACTCAACAGAATGTCACACCCGCGATCTACCAAACCCGACCTATAAATTGCATTCGAGAAGATAAAACAACGTATAAGCACCAAGGTGAGGCTGTTTATCACTCACCCAACGATCAATTAGATGAGTGCTATACGAACCTATGGATAAACCTAATGTTAATCTAGCTATACTAAGCATATAACCATAGTAGACAAAGAACATAATAACTATGAATATAAGTAAATGAGAATTCATCAATTCAATTGTAGCAATCATATAACTATACAATGAAAGAGAACAAAGGCGAGAGGAGGTAAGAATTATACCAAATCCAAGCTTTGATGGCTCAAATCAAAGCCTGCGCTTGCCTCCCTCTAGTTCTAATCTAGCTATCTAGGCCCTAGCTAAGGAGCTCTGATTAGGGTTTCTAGCTGATGATCGGACTTCTAAATGAGAATAAATGAATGGGGTCTCCTCTCCCGAGGGGGGTGCCTCTCCTTTTATAGCCCTGGGCGATGATCGTGAGCCATCGGATCAAACCGACATTGACGGGCGGCTAACCTCGATCCTCAAAGGGCGGTGGAAACGAACGGGGCGAAACCGGACCGAAGGGGGCTAGCCCCAGCCCACCCCGGTCCAGGCCCATCCGGCCGGTGCAAGCCACTGGCCTCCCTCCCCCCGGCTCGGCGTGGTGCGTTCTCGTCTCTTCCCGGAACTTTCCCGTGTAACCGAATGGAGTCCGTTTTCCGTTTTTCTTCTTCCGATAAGCTTGTATGTTTGCGCCATTTCCGGTTTACGCTGCTCAAAATAATGAAACACCAAAACTCGTGGAATTCAGTCGGTGTAAACCCTATATCTACTTTGGTGATCACATTTGCATCCTTTTCATGGCTAGTTGACGGTTGAATTAATACAATAGTGGCCGTCAACAATGCCTCTTCCACTTCACTTGGATTCAGGGAGCCATTTGAACATGTGACAAGTCTCCACCGGGCTTGTAACCACCACCTTGGAGCCTACACAACCATCATGGAGGATGATTTAGCACCCAATGATGTAGAGACGGTGCATCAGAGGGTTGGCCAATTGTGACAGAACCGACCAATTTATATACGATCAAGCATGACGATCTCCGTTAATCACGTTGACACGCACATGCCATCACGCATATAAACCCGGTACTCTACCGAGAGTCACGAAGGACCTCGGTAAATCAACTTTACAACTAGGATCGTACTCGATTAAGCAAATACACATCACATACTCAGAGTTCGCAGCATAAGAGTTATTACAATAAGATAAAAAATAATAAATAAAAGTTTAGTTTCAAATCCATTGACAATAAAACAAAGTTTAAAATAATTACCAAATCAAAACTTGAGTGGTATTGCTAGCTTAATTGACATCCTCCGGTGAAATAAAGAAGAGAAATATTTTATGGAGTAGCCGTGCCCATCGGCTTTTAGTTAACATCATCCACGGACAAAGCAATTCACACAATAAAGAATTGGGATAAAACCCCGAGTACTCAATTGTACTCCGCAAGACTTACCCATCTAATTAGAAAAAAATAAAAGACATCAAGGATAATGATAGGCTATATATATGGAGTTTAATGGTTAGCATCATTTGCAAAACAACTTACTAATGTAATTCTTACATTAAGTTTTAGTAGCAAATATTAATGTTGAGCTACTTAGGACTACATTAGCATCTTTCTATATCGTATGATTTGATTCAAATAAAATTATCATCAATAATGGGATATCAACCATAATCCTTTCATCACTAGCCGATGTTCCATTTCTTACTACGTCTCTGCGAAAAGGTATGATTTTCTCAACGGCCCAGGGAGAGACAAATATTCGAATCGATTACACCCAGTGGGTAAAGCCCGTATCACACACTCTTGCGAGCTAAACCCCGGCTCGCTCGAAGTTCTTCCTCCTCGCTCTATTCGAAAGATAGGATTGGTCACACCGTGCAAAGCTCATGGTACCTCTCCTCGTCCTCGCCCAAACACCCCAACGACCTCTCATCCAACCGACCCGTGGCTGCGATTCTTCTTTGGGTCTTGAGACCAGTACCCTTCCACCGTCCGTTCGTCCCAGCAATGCATCAACGGTTCAGTAACTACCTCGAATAAGCTAATCAGCTTCACCGTCGAAACAAGTTATTCGACGGTTATGTGAAGGTATGTTCAATCTCATACCTAGATCCAGAATACGGCTCGGTCCTTAATCGACACATATGGAACTAGCACGACCAGGCAACCCTGTCGGCTTCCACTAGAACATAGCCCATGTTCCATCCGGTCTTCAATTAAGTTCATTGTCATGATTCAGGATAGCACATATATATCCCATAGTAATGAGTAACCATCCTATATCTCACGGGAGACAGGAAATCACCCAACTTCTACCGGTCTAAGCATGGCTAAGCATTTAAGGAGAACGTCCTACACATACTAGTGGGATAATATCTGGAAGTAACTGTAGATCAAGGTAATCATGCAAAGAACAACGGTTTCAACCAACTCCTATTTACTTAATGCACATTACACTAGACTTAAGGTGTAATAAAATATTTATAAAAGAGAGAAGTAGGTCATGCTCAGGGGCTTGCCTGTGTTGCGAGGAAGTTAGCGGTTAAATTTGTCACCGGTATCTTCCGTGGAATCCCTTTGTTGGGTTGGATCCTCCGGAGTCTCCTCCTCAGGCTTGATCATCTCGGACCTTCTCACTCACGTGCACTACACGTAACGAAATAATGCATGCTTAATGCTATGCGTGACATGATGTATGATGAGATGATTTGTCTGAATAATAACAAAGAAAAGCTACATAAGGTTCCATGTGTGCAATTCTCTTTCTCTGATGACAACACTTTTATTATCAAGTTTACTTTTAACTTTTATTGAGAAACGTGTATATCTCTTCTCCGAAAAGATATTATAATTACTTGCAAACAAACACATACTAGCTAATATAACCTATCATACTCTTTAGCATTAATAATCAAGTTGCCGAGGATCATTTGGGTTGCATGATCCAAGGTCTACAATGAATCCAAAAAGTCACATCGGTTATCACGTGAACCCTTTTCAAAAGTTAAAGCAAAAGAAGCATCAAGATCATTTATATGTTAACTAGTGAAATATTATTAGTATAAGTAGTATGTCATTTAACCAAGTTCAAGGTACCTCACTCATAATAGGAGTGCATCACGGAAGTCATTAACTAAACTTATGCACATAAATTTACAAGGATTGAAGCAATCAATTTCCATAGAATGCAGGGATAGGGCAGCAGCATAGCATCATCTTCTTTTTAACTATAACTGAAGATCAAGACACCCAATAAAAAGTCCTTAGGCTTTTTTGAAAAGCTTATAAAGTTGTCTACAACTTTGTTATTATCATCATAGATTGATTAAATCATTAAAAGGGTCAAACAATTCAAAGAGGCAATTCTGTCCAAAAGTTGGACAGAACTAGATCCTGAATTTTTTATTTTCATAGCTAGAGTTATAGAACACCAAAAATAGTGATCCAAGACATTTTTGAAAGCTTATGAAAAACACTACAACTTTCTAGTTATCATCAAAAGATGATTCACAAGCTAACTAGTCGATAGAGGCGGAGTGCCCGATCTTTCGGTGAGTGGAGATAATTTCGATTTGGTGGAAGTAGACCCTCACGATCCGACTACGACGAGCGAACCCGAAGCGCCAATGCAATCGCTGAACCAACTCCCTGTGGTTACCGACCTTGTTGAAGCAAGATCAGCCTGATCACGAAGATCAATTCCTGTGCGCAACCGAAGAACGAACAAGAATTCGAGGCGAGCAATCTATGTATTACTCGAAGGTGGAGTTCTGAATCACGTAGGACAACACGTATTTGTGCGTGGTCCGGTGTAGCTAAAGCTAGATGTAAAACAAAACTCAAGTTCTAAATGAAACAGGACTCGACTAATAAAGGGAAAAAAGGTGCGCCCTAGGGAAGGTGCGGCCAGGCAAGGGCGCCGCCCCGATGTCCAGGGTGTGGGGGCGCAGCCCTAGGCGCCCTTTGTTGGGCCAGCCCTAGGCGCCCACACACAAGGCCTCCCGTTGGGCGAGCCTTCGGTCTTACAGGCCTTCATTCTTCAAAGATCATGACGAAGTTCAACTCTCTTGCACGGGCCCGAGTAATTGGCCCGGAAGGTGGCGCTGAGGAGATGATGGCGCCTGCGGAGAAAAAATGTCGCTGGTGTAGATGTACTTGGTGTCGCTGGTGTAGATGCACTCGCTACTGTAGGTGGTGTCCTCATCATCCTCCCCTTCTTGAACTGAAGTCGCCCTCGACGGCAACTCCTCATCTTCACCCGCATACGGCGTCAAATCTGCAACATTAAAACTAGTGGAAACACCAAACTCCAGCAGGCAGGTCAAGAACATAAGCGTTAGCATTAATCTTGGTTAGTATCTTAAAAGGACCAGCAGCACGAGGCATCAATTTAGAACGGCGCAAAGTGGGAAATCGATCCTTTCTTAGATGCAACCAAACCATATCACCAGGTTCAAAAGTAACATGTTTTCTCCCTTTACTACCCGCAACCTGATATTTAGCATTAGCAGCAGCAATGTTGTGTTGAGTTTGCTCATGTAAGCTAATCATTTGTTCAACATGTGCAGCAAAGCAGCATCTATGTGTGGGGCGTCCTCGGCATCAAGTGCAAACAAATCAATAGGCGCCCGAGGAATATAGCCATAAACAACCTGAAAGGGACACATCTTTGTAGAAGAATGCGTTGCATGATTATAAGCAAACTCAACATGAGGCAAGCAATCTTCCCAACGTTTCAAGTTTTTATCTAAAAACAGCCCTAAGCATGGTTGACAAAGTGCGATTAACCACCTCGGTTTGGCCATCGGTCCGAGGGTGACAAGTTGTGCTAAACAGCAATTTAGTTCCCATTTTATTCCACAGTGATCTCCAAAAATGACTGAGAAATTTAGCATCACGATCGAGACTATTGTATTTGGAATACCGTGCAAACGAATAATCTCTCTAAAGAACAATTCAGCAACATTGCTAGCATCATCGGTCTTATGACAAGGTATAAAATGAGCCATTTTGGAGAAGCGATCAACAACTACAAAAAATACTGTCCCTCCCCTTCTTAGTTCTAGGCAATCCCCAAAACAAAGTCCATAGAAATATCAAGCCAAGGGGAAGTAGGGACAGGCAGAGGCATATACAAACCATGGTTGTTTAGTCGTGACTTAGCTTTCGACAAGTAGTGCAGCGGGCAACAAGGCGCTCAACATCACGGCATCCGGGGCCAAAAGAAGTGGGCAGCCAACACCTCATGCGTCTTATAAACGCCAAAGTGTCCCATGAGACCGCCTCCATGAGCTTCCTGTAACAACAAAAGACGAACCGAACTAGCTGGAACACACAAACTTGTTAGCGCGAAACAGAACCCATCCTGCATGTGAAATTTGCCCCATGGTTTCCCATTCATACAATTGACCAAAACATCTTTAAAATCAGCATCATTGGCATATTGATCTTTGATAGTTTGCAAGCCAAAGATTTTAAAATCTAACTGGGACAAAGATAGTATAGCGACGAGACAAAGCATCAGCAATGACATTTTCCTTCCCGTTCTTATGTTTAATGATGTAAGGGAAAAAGACTCAATGAATTCTACCCAATTAGCATGACGACGGTTCAGATTGGTTTGGGTCCGAATATGTTTTAAAGCCTCATGATCGAGTGAATAATAAACTCACGATGCCAAAGATAGTGCTGCCATGTTTGCAAAGTGCGCACTAAAGCATAAAGTTCCTTATCATAAGTAGAATATCTCAGGCTAGCACCGCTTAATTTCTCACTAAAATAAGCAACCGGTTTTCCTTCTTGTAACAAAACAAAGACCTAGTCCAATACCGCTAGCATCACATTCAAGCTCAAATATTTTCTCAAAATCAGGCAATTGCAAGAGAGGAGCATGTGTTAACTTATCTTTTAAAGTGCTGAACGCTACCTCTTGTGAATCACTCCAATTGAATGGCACACCTTTCTTTGTAAGCTCGTGTAGAGGGGCTGCAATGGAGCTGAAATCACGGACAAACCTGCGATAGAAACCCTGCGCAAGTCCAAGAAAGCTCCGAATCGTGTGACCGTCGTTGGTGTAGGCCACTCGCGAATGGCGTCGATCTTGCTGCTATCCACCTCAATGCCCCGTGGAGTAACAACATAGCCAAGAAACGAGACACGTTGTGTGCAAAAAATGCATTTGTCCATGTTACCAAACAAGTTAGCAGCACGCAACGTATCGAAAACAACACGCAAAAATGTTCTAAATGTTCTTCCATGGACTTGCTGTAAATCAGAATATCATCAAAATATACAACAACAAACAATCCGATGAAAGGTCTTAGAACTTCATTCATTAAGCGCATAAAGGTGCTTTGGGAGCATTAGTCAATCCAAACGGCATAACCAACCATTCATATAAACCAAATTTCGTTTTTAAAAGCCGTTTTCCATTCATCACCTAGTTTCATTCGAATCGGTGGTAACCACTACGCAAATCAATCTTAGTGAAAATAATGGCACCACTAAGCTCATCTAGCATATCATCAAGGCGTGGTATAGGGTATCGATAACGAATGGTGATGTTATTAATAGCACGACAATCTACACACATACGCCATGAGCCATCTTTCTTTGGAACAAGTAACACAGAACCGAGCAAGGGCTGAGAGACTCACGAATGTAACCCTTGTCAAGCAATGTCTGTACCGGGCGCTGGATCTCCTTCGCCTCATCGGGATTTGTACGGTGCGGTGCGCGATTCGAAGCTGTGGCGCCTGGAATGAGATCGATCTGGTGCTCAATGCCACGAAGTGGTGGAAGTCCCGTGGCAAATCTTTTGGAAAGACATCAGCGTACTCCTGCAAAATGTTAGCAACTACAGGGGGAATATCCAAAGATGGTGCAGCATCAAGTGAAACGAGCACACTAGAGCAGATAAGGGCATAGCATGGCAAAGGAGCATCGCGTAACTCATCGAAATCAGCACGTGTAGCAAGCAAAATAGGAGCATTCAACTTGATTTCAGAATTAACAGAGGTCGATGGTTCAAGTTGTTTAGCAATTTTAGCAGCTCTAGCAAGATCATCTTTAAGAATTTGTTCAGTGTCATTGGATGTATAATTATTTTCTGACCCTTAAACATGAAAGAATAATGATTCGAACGACCATGATGCAAGCTATCAAGATATCATATTGCCAAGGTCGACCAAGTAACAAAGAGCATGCTTCCATGGGAACAACATCACAATCAACAAAATCAGAATAAGCACCCATGGAGAAAGGAACACGTATCGAACGTGTCATTCTAATTTTCCCACCATCGTTAAGCCATTGAATGTGATATGGATGCGGATGCTTACGAGTGGGTAAGGACAAATTTTCAACCAGCGCCGTACTCGCCAAATTGTTGCAGCTGCCATCTGCCGATGATGATGCGAATCGACCGCTCCCCCGCACAACGCCCTTCGTGTGGAAAAGGGTGTGTCGCCGATTCTTCTCGGGCGGGCGACACATTATCGAGAACACGCCGCGCAACAAGACTTTCATACCTATCGGCGTCGCCTCGGGTTGACATGTACGTCCGCCTTTGCTGCATGGTCGGTGGCAAGCATAGCGTGTTGAATATCTTCGTAATCACTAGCGGAAGAATACTCACCATCGTCACGAATAAGCAAGACACGCTTGTTCGGACAGTCCCGAGACACGTGGCCAAATCCTTTGCAACGAAAAGCACCGAATATCCCGTGTGCGGCTTTGTGGAAGGTGCTTGCGCCGGGGACGGGGAGCACCTGCGCAGTGGCTGCCCGCCACGCGGTGTAGTGGCGGGCGTGGACGGTGCAGGGGGTGCCGGTGCTGGACCGGATGTCGAACTTCGTCCCCGCAAAAGAGTTAGAATATGGCTTCGAGCGGCGTCCCCTCGCATTTCACGTTCAGCTTTGCAAGCAAATTCAAACAATGTGGTGATATCATAATACTCCTTATAATCAAGTATATCCTGAATTTCACGGTTTAAACCACCACGAAATCGTGCCATAGCAGCGTCATTGTCCTCAACTAACCCACAACGAATCATGCCTTTTTGCAATTCCTGGTAATAGTCCTCTACAGATTGTGAACCTTGCTGAAAACGTTGCATTTTATTAAGCAAATCACGAGCATAATAAGAAGGTACAAATCTATGGCGCATAGCAACTTTTAATTGATCCCATGTGGTTGGAACTGTAGTGGGATGTTTTTGTTTATATTCACGCCACCAAATTAAAGCAAAATCAGTAAATTCACTAATAGCAGCTTTAACTTGAAAAGTAGTAGGAATATCATGGCATGCAAATTTCTGCTCGACTTCCAATTCCCAATCAAGATATGCAGCAGGATCATATTTGCCATTGAAAGATGGAATTTTAAATTTTATCTTAGCAAAAGAATCATTACCGTGGTGGCGTAGCACACGGCGAGCACGGCCTGGACGGTGTCCACCGCCCCGCCCCGTCACCACCGTAATCCTTCGAGATCTGCGGACCATCGTGCTCAAAGCATCGAGGCGTGACATGATGGTGTCGAGCGTGGTTTTAGTGGTCGTCTGCGCGAGGTCAAGCTGATCGAACCGCTGCGCTCGCCGTAGTGACCGTGGAATCCATCCGCTCATGCATCGCCTTGATGTCTCCGACAAGTCCATCAATCTGCGGTCCGCATGTCCTGCAATCTGTTCATCCTTTTTTCGTCGCCGTCGCCGCCATGGTTAGCGCAAACACAAAAACAAAGACGACGACAAAATAGGGGTGGAACGGCTCACAAGGCGCCACACTAGTGCTTTGTTATCAAATTCTGATCCGTTCTTACCACGCACACAGGGGCGAATCGCAAACCAACCGGTGGAACTCGCGAAAGATTGGCGGAGCGATTGCACGAGAACAAAATCTGCTCGTCGTAGAATTATGTGGAGTTCTGGGTAGGCTGCACTCAATTGAAGGATTAGCACAATCAAACAATAATGCAAAGTTGAATTATAGTGCTAAACACGAAACAACGCCGCTGGAAACAAGTGGGAACAAAGGAGGTAAAGAAAGAGGAAGAGGGTGCGGCTAAAAATGCAAATTCTTGATTTTTTTTTTTTTTTTTTTGGATTTTTTTTTTTTTTTGAGTCCTCAAAGACCGATAATATGAACACAGAGGATCTCAAAAAGCAAAAAACGGCACACACTTTTTTCCGAAAAGTGGTGAACAAGAGGGGATATTCCGGTAAGAAGAAGAAAAAACGGGAGATAGGCGAGATAGGGAGATGAACAAAGGAGGGCAATGTATGCGTGGGGTGCGAGTGGCCCCGGAGGGTCGCGACCAGGGGGGTTCACGGCGCGCAAGGGAAACTTTCCACCGAACCAAACCGGATCACCTTCCTTCTTCCCCGTTGCCTTTTTTTGTCTTTTTTTTGTCTCTTTTTTTTTGCACTTTCCTTTTTTTTTTTTTTTTTTCTTTCTATCTTTGTTTTGGACAGGGAGGGGGCGATCGGAGGGGTGGAATGCGGCGGCGCAGTGGTCCGATCACGACCAAGGCGGGTATTCGCGCGAGGGTGGAGGGGGTTGCGCGTGGCGTGGAACGGCGGCGGCGAAACTAGGGTTAGAAGAAAAACAAGAAACAAGAGATCAAACACAAGTAACCAGCAACAATTGAAATGTAAAGCACACAAATTCAACAACGCAAAGTATTGAAAGAATTGTGCGAGGCTAAAAAGGTTGCCGGGGACAAGATCTAACCTGAAAATATTTTTTTTTGTTTGGGTTTTTGTGGACTGTAGGAAGGAAAAACACTCGATAAACTCACCGATCAACCCGGAAAGCCGATACCACTTGATAGAGGCGGAGTGCCCGATCTTTCGGTGAGTGGAGATAATTTCGATTTGGTGGAAGTAGACCCTCACGATCCGACTACGACGAGCGAACCCGAAGCGCCAATGCAATCGCTGAACCAACTCCCTCGTGGTTACCGACCTTGTTGAAGCAAGATCAGCCTGATCACGAAGATCAATTCCCTCAGACGCAACCGAAGAACGAACAAGAATTCGAGGCGAGCAATCTATGTATTACTCGAAGGTGGAGTTCGAATCACGAGGACAGCACGTATTTGTGCGTGGTCCGTGTAGCTAAAGCTAGATGTAAAACAAAACTCAAGTTCTAAATGAAACAGGACTCGACTAATAAAGGGAAAAAAAAGGTGCGCCCTAGGGAAGGTGCGGCCAGCAAGGGGCGCCGCCCCGATGTCCAGGGGTGTGGGGGCGCAGCCCTAGGCGCCCTTTGTTGGGCCAGCCCTAGGCGCCCACACACAAGGCCTCCCGTTGGGCGAGCCTTCGCCTCTTCTGGGCCTTCATTCTTCAAAGATCATGACGGTTCAACTCTCTTGCACAAAGGCCCGAGTAATTGGCCCGCAAGGTGGCGCCTGAGGAGATGATGGCGCCCGCTCGAGAAAATGTCGCCGGTGTAGATGTACTTGGTGTCGCTGGTGTAGATGCACTTTCCTTGCTGTAGGTGGTGTCCTCATCATAGTCCAAACAAACCGATCTTTCAAGACTGCACAACAAAGGGACAGAAATTTATTGGCATCTTGTCAAATTTATAACGCCCAATTTTGTTGTCCTAAAATCATGAAATTTTAGGAAAAAATCAGATATGAGAATTATCTATAACTTTTGTAATCAACACTATCTCAAGAAATATCATTATCACTATGAAGTGATCACCACAACAGAAACTGTGCTAGTAGCTATTTTCAGCACACGTGGAAGATAATTGTTTATTTGCTTCCCAAGCAAGATCATACATGCATGTCAACCACTTGGTTCATAATAACATTAATCTAGTAAAATGACCTTAGTTATAGTTAATATACTAGCACCTATATACATATTTGAAGGAGAGCTAAAGCAATAATCAGAAACTTGCATAATCAACTTAATCACTAGTTATGATAATAGGGAGCACACATCCAATTTATCTCAAAGCTCACTATTACCAAAAGAACTTGACAGCATTCCACTTGGCTAAGGAATAGTAGAAGCATCACAAGAAATATGTATATGCGCACTAAATAATTAACTCTTCCTACTTTCTATTTATAAAGGCCTATATATAAATTTTAGGTGATGTTTCAAACACTCCATTTTGGGTTGATATTTTTACAGATGAAAGGTAGTATCAAAGTAGTACTACTGCTAGAAGATCATATGCTCAGGTTGTATAGATTAATTACTATGAAAAAGACAAATCCTGATTGCATTTAAGCATCCGAGAGCAACTTAAATCTAAAACTATACCTTTCTGTAAACGCATGGCTATATTAATGGTTCTTAGGGTACAACATTAACATGCAAAGGTAGTGGAAGCATATTTTCCATTTTTTAAAATTTTATTTTTTAATTCTAAACTATTTAAAACCACTTGAAAGGCATTAAGCAAGGTAGTTCAATAACTCAGTGATACATGCTCAATAAATCCTGAAATTTTTACCCAGGCATAAGCATCACATGAATAGCCTACCATAAAATTTTCACACCAATTAGTGCACTACACAAAAAGTTATGAAATTAACAAGAGCATACCTTATTTAACAAAGAATTAAAGTTACAGCAAAAACTTTGAACTTAAACATACCATATTATGATTTCACTGCATAGATCTTCTCACAAGGATTCCAAAACATCCTCAGTTACTATTTTATGATTTTTCTATGAATTGTTATGAATTTCTAAAGTTTCAAATAGAAAACACATAAAAGAAAAAAGAAAAACCCCTGTAGCGCACTATTCACCTGAGTCTACGGCTGTGCAGAAAGGCTCTGGAAAAGCTTCTATTTCAACCCGAGGTCCCTGGTCGCGAATTCAGGAACAGAGGGAGCCGGGAAATGGCAAATTTCGCCGGAGGCGATCACCGGCGGCGAAGCCGGTGTTAGAGCATCGTGGGGTACGCGCACACTCTTTTGGAAAGGAGGAGGTTCGGAGGACGAGCGAGAGTGGTAGCAAGAAGCTTGGCCGGCGGCCATGGGCGGCATGCGCGAAAGCAGAAAAAGAAAAGAAGAACACGGCGGCGGTCTGTGCAAGCTATTTAAAGGCGTGGCAAGCTCGGAGGATTGGCCAGCGAAGTTCGCGAGCCCGACCACGCGGATAGCAGCGTGGTTCTCGGCCGTTGAGTTTACTCTTTTTGTTGCGTGTGTATGTGTGCGTGGGTTTATCTTCAGCATGTAGTGGGGTGAGCGCGGCGCTTCTTTCGCGTCGTGTGCATGTGTGTGTGTGGGCGGGACTTGGTCACCCGGCAATGGCGCCCACGTCGAGCGGCCGTGGGATGGCACAGCCAGAAAGCACGGAGCGTGGGCGGTACTGAGGAGTGCCAAGTCTTGCGTGTAATCGGGATCAATAAATAGAAGGAAAAAAAAAGCGAAAAAAAAGCAGTTCGTTGCGCCGCACCAATCCTCCTCTCCCACCGAAGTTCATCGATTCGTTCTTGGCGTTCGTCGAGCTTGAGAGTGAGAGAGAGAGAGACAAGAGCGTTCCGGCGAGATTGATCCCCGTCCGTTTACAACAACCGGCATCGAGCTAGATTTCCGTCGCTGGGATCGTCACCGAGCCATCACCGCCGCGTTCATGCCTCGCGACAAGTCGACATCGCCGCGGCGCCGGCGCGATCGTGGTCGCCCTCCGGCACCGCCAAGAGGGAGGGGCGGGAGGGACCGCGGCAATCGTGCTTCACCGCACGGTCAAGGAAATCGGCAACGCGGGGTGGCCTATGTTGACGAAGACGAACTACACCGACTGGGCGGCGTTGATGCGCGTCATGTTGCAAGGGCGGCAGCTTTGGGACGCGATCCACGCCGGCGCCGTCGACTACACCGACGACCGCAACGCACTCGAGGCGCTGTGCAAGGCGGTCCCGGAGGAGTTGAGGGGGAGCATCGCCAACAAAGCCACGGCCAAGGCGGCGTGGGAATCGCTCAAGACCCGGTACATCGGCGTCGACCGGGTGCGGAAGGCGAAGGCGAAGACACTGCGCCGCGAATTCGACGGCATCACCTTCAAGGAAGGCGAGTCCATCGACGACTTCGCGAGCCGCATCACCAAGATCACCGATCAGCTCGCAATCCTGGGAGAGGAGCACGCGGAGGAGGAAATCGTGCGTAAGTTCCCCGGAGGCTCTCCCCGATCGTTTTGAGCAGATTGCGGTGGCAATTGAGACGCCTCGATCTTGAGGACGTGTCTCGGACGAGTTGGTTGGGCGGCTCAAGGCGACGGAGGAGCGCTGAACCGCCGGGGGGGAGAGGGGCGGATCGGATCGGGCGGCGGCGTGCCGCAAGGAGATCGACGGCAAGCTGTACTTCACCGAGGAGCGGTGATCGCCTGCCTCGCGTCGCGCCTCAACATCAACTCGACGGATCGCGGCGCGCGACAAAGCGTCGTCGGTCCCGGCAAACGCCGCGACACGGGCGTTCATGGCAAGGAGCGCAGCAAGGAGACGCGCTCGGGACCGCCGAAAGGCGGCGGCTTTGGCGAGGACGACAACGCCCGCCACTATCGGGGTAAGACCGCACCGGAAGCGGGAGTGCCGGAAGAAGAAACGAGACGAGGAGAAGGCAACCGCGGCGGCGGCGGCCGCGAACCAGCCCACAAGCGAACCTGGCTCAGCGAACGGGAGATGCCTGCTCAGCACATGGTCGTGACACCGCCTGAGGCGGCTATCCACCTGGCGGGCGGCGCACCGAGCACGCCTTCCTCAACGAGCACAAGGTTGTGGCGGAGCTGACGGCGACGGCGAGCGTGGGAGATGCAATGGTATCTTGATACCGGCGCGTCAAACCACATGACCGGGCGACGCGTCCGTCTTCTCCGAGCTGAACCCCGGCGTTCTCGGCTCGGTGAGGTTTGGAGATGGCTCGCCGCGGGAGATCGCCGGGCGGGCACGGTGCTGTTCAAGGTCCAAGGACGGCGGACACCGAAGCTTTCCACGATGTCTACCACATCCCTCGACTCGGAGCAGATCCTCGGCATCGGGCAACTTGATGAACACGGCCGCAAGATCGAGATCGAAGAAGGGGTCCTCCGTATGTGGGATCGGGCGCCTCGTGAGCTGCTCGCCAAGGTAAAGCGTACGCCTAACCGTCGTACATCCTGCCTTTGAAGCCAACACCGCCGGTGTGCCTGGCTGCCATGTACGGCGACGCGGAGTGGAAGTGGCATGCCCGGTTCGGGCATTTGGGCTTTCAGGCACTGAAGAAGATGGGGCACGACGGCATGGTGAGAGGCCTGCCGCAGATCGAACACGTCGAGCACGTCTGTGACGCCTGCCTGGCCGGGAAGCAGCGTCGAGCGCCGTTCCCACAGGAGGCGAACTACAGTGCCACCAAGCCTCTAGAGCTGATCCACGGGGATCTCTGCGGCCCCATCACACCTGCAACACCCGGCGGCAAGCGGTACCTGATGCTGGTCGTCGACGACATGTCGAGGTACATGTGGGCGATTCTACTCGCCAACAAGTCCGACGCCGAGGACGCGTTCCGTAAGCTGCGCGCCGGCGTCGAGGTGGAGTCCGGGCGGAAGATCAAGGCGTTCCGCACCGATCGTGGGGGGGAGTTCACGTCAGTGAGCTTCCTCGAGTACTGCTCCGAGCGCGGGATCAAACGGCATCTCACCGCGCCGTATTCCCCGCAACAGAACGGCGTGGTGGAGCGCCGTAATCAGACCGTGCTCGCCATGGCACGGAGCATGATGAAGGCCAAGGCGGTTCCGGCATGGTTGTGGGGAGAGGCTGTGATGACGGCCGTCTTCCTACTCAATCGCGCCCCGACGAGAAGCTTGGTGGGGCGCACACCGTACGAGGCCTGGTACGGCGAGAAGCCGGCCGTCCACTTCCTGCGCGTCTTCGGGTGTGTGGCGCACGTGAAGGTCACCAAGCCGAATGCGGGGAAGCTCGATGACCGGAGTGTGAGGATGGTGATGATCGGCTACGAGCCCGGGTCGAAAGCATATCGGGTGTTCGACCCCGTAGGCAACCGGGTGCACGTCACTCGCGATGCCGTGTTCGAGGAGGACGCTGCCTGGGACTGGAGCGCGTCGGACAATGGTGGCGGCACTGACGGTGTCACATACAGTGCTGGCCAAGATACCCTTGTGGTGGAGGACGATTGGGCCGAGGAAGAGACTGGAGGGCATGCTGACACCTTCTCAGGTGGCCAGGGCTCCGTCGTCGCCCTCGACGGGAGGGGCGATCGCAGCACGACGCAGCCAGCATCCACGGCGTCATCGAGTCCTGCAACATCATCACCGTTGTCGCCGCGTACACCGTGAGTACAAGGCGGCCCCGTTCCATGGCAAGGTGAGCTGCCGAAGAAGGGTTCAATGCCGCTGCGATTCGTGTCTCCTACGACAGGTGCAATGAGGCGCCGGACGCGACGATGAGGAGGAGGCCGCGCACCGGTTCAGAGTCGTCGACAACCTCTTGTACGACGATGACGACCTGGTGGCGGATGGCGACCTGCTCCTTGCCGCGGACGCGGAGCCGTCCACGGTCGACGAGGCGGCAGGACATGAAGAGTGGAGGAAGGCCATGTCGGAGGAGCTCAAGTCCATCACTGACAACAAGACGTGGACGCTCACCGACGCGCCCCCTGGAATGAAACCCATCGGCCTCAAATGGGTCTTCAAGATCAAGCGCGACGCTGACGGAAACATCACCAGCACAAGGCGCGCCTCGGTGGCGAAGGGGCACGCCGGGCCAAGGCGTCGACTTCGATGAGGTGTTCGCGCCGGTGGCACGCATGGAATCCGTGCGGTTCCTCCTCGCCATCGCCGCGCACTACGGGTGGACGGTGCACCACCGATGTGAAGTCGGCGTTCCTCAATGGAGACTGGCGGAAGAGGTGTACGCCGAACGCCGCCGGGTTATGCAATCCGAGGGAAGGAGCGCAAGGTGTACAGGCTTCACAAGGCCCTGTACGGGCTTCGGCAAGCGCCCAGGGCTTGAACGCGAAGTTGGACAGCTCACTGCGGTCTCTTGGGTTCAGATGCAGGAAGCCGAGCACGCGGTGTACGCGTCTTGGGGCTCGCGGAAATTTGCTGCTCGTCGGAGTGTATGTCGATGATCTCGTCGTGGTTGGAGCAAACCCGACGGAGGTCGATCGCTTCAAGAAGGAGATGGCCCGGCTCTTCAAGATGAGCGATCTCGGATCGCTGCACTACTACCTCGGCATTGAAGTTCATCGGGCGCAAAAGGCATCACGCCGTGCCAAAGTGCCTATGCTTGACAAGATCATCGAGAAGGCCGGGCTTACAGGGGTGCAATCCCCGCAAAGCACCCGATGGAGCCAAGACTCAAGCCGAGCAAGACGAGCTCGAATCCCCGGTGGACAAGACCCCATACCCGCAGCGTCGTCGGGAGCCCGAGGTACTTGGTCCATACGCGCCCTGGATATAGCATTCGCAATTGGCTATGTAAGTCGCTTCATGGAGGCGCCTACCACCGAGCACCGGAGTGCTGTCAAGCATCTGCCGAGGTACATCGCCGGGACGAGGTCCTACGGCCGTGTTTACCGGCGAGGGAAGGAGCTCGAACTGATCGGGTTCGGTGGCTGGATGCCGATCATGCCGGGGACAGTGGCGATCGGAAGAGCACTTCGGGGTGTTCTTCTTCCTCGGCCGAGCCCGGTCGGTGGCAATCGCGTAGAAGCAGCGTGGTGGCATTGTCATCGTGCGAGGCGGAGTACATCGCCGGTGCTACCGCGGCGTGTCGGGGAGTGTGGCTATCACGCCTACTCGCTGATCCGGTGAACGCTAAGGTTATCGCGCCGCTGCTCTACATCGACAACAAGTCGGCATTGGCGGCTAAGAATCCGGTGCTCCATGAGAGGAGCAAACACATTGACGTCCGGTTTCACTTCATCCGTGATCGCGTGAGCTCCCGGCGTCATTGAAACAGACTACATCGGGGCGGTGACCAGGTGGCGGACCTGCTCACCAAGCCACCGCCCGCGAACGTCTTACGGAGGCTGCGTGGTCGGAGTGGCGTCGTCAAGATCAGTCCGGCGCAACAGAATTAGGGGGAGTGTGTTGAGTTTACTCTTTCTCATTGCGTGTGTATGTGTGCGTGGGTTTATCTTCAGCATGTAGTGGGGTGAGCGCGGCGCTTCTTTTCGTCGTGTGCATGTGTGTGTGGGGGCGGGACTTGGTCACCCGGCAATGGTGCCCACGCCGAAGCGGCCGTGGGATGGCACAGCGTAGAAGCGCGGAGCGTGGGCGGTACCGAGGAGTGCCAAGTCTTGCGTGTAATCAGGGATCAATAAATAGAAGAAAAAAAAAAAGAAAAGCAGCAGTTCGTTGCGCTGCACCAATCCTCTGTCCCACCGAGTTCATCGATTCGTTCTTGGCGTTCGTCGAGCTTGAGAGTGAGAGAGAGAGAGACAATGAGCGTTCCGGCGAGATTGATCCTGTCCAGTTTACAACACTCGCATGCGTGGAGCCCGGACAGCCGTTGCCGTGGCGTCGGTGATCGCGAACGAAGAAAGGCGACGGCGGCGAGCCGGGCGGGCTCGTAGCGGTGGCATGGCGACGGCATGGGCATGGCACGGTTTCTCCACTCTCCTCACTCCAAAGACGACGCGAGTTAAAGCTCAAATGAGGCATGGCAACGGCGACCAAGCAGCGGGCAGCACGTCGGGCGGCGACGGAAAAAGTGCTATTCCTATTGCCATGCAAAGGATGAAACCGTCAAGTTCATCGCCCCCAAAATCCCTAATCTGGACGCCAAATTGCAAACCAATTTCACCACTACAATCTCCTATAGATACACTTCAACTTTGGTTTAAGGACCAAGGACTAAAACACGATGGTTTTTTTAAATATACACTGCTAAACATCACTAAAAGTAAACTGCAAACACAGATTCAGTTAAGCAGTAAACTACATACAGCAAGTAGCAATATTTAGCATTTAATTAAGGAAAAACCAATTACCACCAAGCTCAACCAATTCCATGATATGAAAGTGCAAACTTTATACTAACAAGCTATGCAATTGGTCCCAAGATTTTGTTCATGGAAAAACTATTTAAACCAGCCCCAAAACTGAATTAAATTAACTACACTTCCAGACTTAGAAAAATCTAAGGTAATTCTAAGGAAATGCTGAATTCAAATTTTAAGCAATTTACTAATGGCTAACCAATCATAGAACAAGCCAACCAATAGCATGATGTCAAAGTATAGACTTTATATTATCAAACAGTGAATTATTTTACAGAGTTATATTTGTGAAAAATTATTTAAATCAGCCCTAGAAATTGAGTTAAGTTACTGAAAACTGGCACTTAGAATTTTTCCAAGTCACTTTCCTAATCCATTTCAAATTCAACTTTGAGTCCGCTTTTTGAGCAAGTTAAAGTGGGATTTAGCCCTGGACCCTTAAATAAAGATTGTAGCATAGAATCCATACTATAACTTTTATTTAGAGCCCAACACCAAAAACTGGATAAAACATATAGTTATACTTTAGGATATTTAGCATTATGATAAAGGCGTAATGACATTATATATCACGTTAAAAAGCATATGTTGGCAAAAAGGTAAATATAAACCCTAACTCTTATTTAATTTTAAAACATTCTAAGCCATTTTTGGGATTATTTATCAAACATGTACATTGCACACATAGACCTTGCATTGTTATATGCTCATAAATGAATGCATAATGATGCATTGTGCTTAATGAAATGCAAAGCAAAAATGCTTAACACCTAGGGTGTTACACCAATCTCCCCCTAGGTCGGTCGTTCCCCCCAAATCACCATTGTTGCCCATCTTTGCCTACAAGAACCCCCACTGCCCATTAGTGCTATAAATAGTAGTGCTCACCTTAGTTGTAATCAAGAAGTAGAGAAAGGAATAAATACATTAGTCACTTACTTACTAGTCCATCCAAGAGTAGTAGTAGTACTGGAGTGAGAGTGAGAGTAAAGAGCTAGGAGTCTTCGAAAGTCTATGGTATTAGCTCTTGTAATTCCTCTCTTGTGAGATACTTTGCGATATATTTTCTTACCTTCAGCATTAATTTTGATGAGGACATCAACAACAACAGTGCATCCCCACCAACACCAGTAGCTATTGCTAGTCCTCTTACTCGTGCTCGTGCTCATCAACTTAATCATCAAGTGAGTTCTCTTTTGAGTTCCTGTCCATCTTGTTTAGATTTTGAAGACGCATGTACTCTTGTTTTGATTAGGAACCAAGGAGAATATCAAAAGAGAGGACTCACGCAGGCGAGATTCGGACTGCAGCAAAGCACATAGTTATGACAGTTACCACGATTGCGTATAGAGTTAGGTTCGGGCGTTTCAGGACTTGTTGGAAAGTTTATCAAGTCTACATTCATATGAATCCAGCCTCATGTCCATATCTTCTCAAAGGCAGCTACAATGACCCAAATAATGCCGATAGGTTTTTCTGTCCAGGGTGTTGTGTCACCTTATTTTTGCCCGTTGGGGTGTGTATCGTTTTAAGGTTCATTAGGGACATGTCGTAGGGTTGGAGCACAACCCAAACACCTTGTGGTTGTCCTCCCCATGTCATATACCCGATGGCCGCCGCCAGGAACACTCGGGTTTTGTTTAGATCAAGTTTAGCTTTCGCTACTTGCTTGTAAGCACATGTGCTGGATTAGCCGCCCATCTTCTTGTCTCTGGAACACTACCCATTAAAGTTTTTTGAAACCTTCATTTTTCATCTTGTAATTCAGTACTTGTTCTACTTGTTCTTGCTGGTTCTTCAACTGCTTGCAGGACGAGTGCCCTAGTGGCTGAGTGTCGTGCTCCATAAGATCATGACAGCCATTGGGAAGGTGTATCAGATGCTAAGGCATAGTCTTGGAAGGTTGTAGTCGAGCCGTGAATGTCATCTCCACTCACCAGTTGAGTTATTCCACGCCTCCCATTGAAAGATCGGGCAAAAACCCTAACGAGTTCACATCAGTTGGTAATTAGAGCAAGGTTTATCAGTGAGAGACTTTCAATCCTTCGCGTTTCATTTTTTCCTTTCATTTTTTTCCTGTAGTCCAGAAAAGCAAAAAAATAGATTAGTTTTCCATAATCCTATAAAACATTTGTCCCATGGCTAGTACTACTTACTTAGGGCTTGCTGAGTTTGTGTTTACTTCAATCGTGTCCAGTGCTAGTTTTTAGTTATATTCTTTTAGAGTTTCATGTTCTTGTCACCATCTAGTCATAGCCATGTATCACCATATCTCCTCTCCATCCAATCCATGGTGAAGCTCTAAACAAACTCTTGGTTTAGGTCAAGATCGAATTGCATCCAATCTGAGTTGGGTTGGAACCCCGCCTTTGCGATAGAAGTTTTGCCTCAACAGAAGTTTTGAGGTTTTCTTGGTCGATGGTGCTGATTGGTTTCTTAGGAGTTGGTGGCTTCCGGTGGCACAAGTATTTCAAGGTGTTACCTAGATCTTCAAAGAGATCATCCTCGAAAAACGAAAGGTCCGAAGGTTGCAAACTTTCCTCTGGGCTCGTGTTCAGCTGAGGGTCTCTCTGTGGGTGGTAAAGGTTCAGCTTTAGCTGAAGAGACTTCCTCTTGGCATGGTTCGGCCTACACTAGGAGGGGTTCTGGCGGAGGGGTGTTTTTTGAGATACGGTTTAGGAGTGTTTCTCCCTCCTCTATGGTTAGGTGTGTGAACGAACCTCCGGTGGCTATATTGAGATGTAGGGCAGCTTCCTTTCTAAGCCCTAACCAAAAATGTTGTAATAGCACATGGTTGGGTATAGATAGGTCTAGGCCTGATCATGATAGGATTAGGAATCTATCCCAGGCTGCACCTAAGGTTTCCTTCTCATTTTGTTGGAAGTTGAGTATTTCTTATCGTAGGGCGGCTATCCGGGATATCGGGAAGAACATAAGACAATTTATTCCTCAATTCCTCCCAATCCCCTGATACTTCTCCCACGTTTTGGGTTTTGGGTGTACCATTGTTGTTCTCTCTCATTTAGAGAAAAGGGAAACAATTTCCACCTTAATATTTTTTGTGACATGCCTGCTATGGTTAGGCATGCACAGAGTTGCTCAAACTCCTGTAAGTGGTGGTAAGGATTTTCGTAATCTAACCCTAAGAAAGTTTGTTCGCGAACCATGGCTATAAAGCCAGGACGAAGTTTGTAGTTTGTAGTTGTGATTGGCTTTGATGATTGTGGTGGCTCTATGAACTCGCCCTTAGGAGCAGAAAAGTTTTGGATTGAAATATTCTCCATATTTTTTTAGAAAAGGTATTTCAGAAAAGGTAAAATAAAGAACACATGGGTACGACTAGGTTCAAAGACTAAAACGACAACCACTCCCCGGCAACGACGCTAGAAATGCTTGTTGGTATTTCTTAGCGAAAGCAGCCAAGTTCGCAAGCGCACGGAATTATCGTCATAGCACTTCACCCGGTGATGAACAGGGTATCATATTTTCACGATGAACGGTTGTGTCTAGTCAATAGGCTTAGTCCCCCCTAGAGGGTTGAAGGAGGGATAACTTGGGTAGTGAGATTTTTCTACGGTTTAGGTTCTCTATACGAAGATAATCTCGCCTACTACACTCTTGCTTCGGGCACCGGATCGCACCTAGTTTGCTAAGTGATGCCGGCCAATAACTCTACGCCACACCCGAACATGGGGGAATACAAGGTATGCTAGGGCTGTCACCACCTAACACCTACCCCTCACCCATGGAGTGTGAGGCAAACAAGGGTAACCTATAACTTGGACACCATGTCTATGTTATCGATTACTATTCTAGCATTGGCCAGGAACATCCGTCTTTATCAGAAGTCCTCTACTAGAATATTCACGACTAAGGCAAGTAACGAATAACGAACCCGCAAGAATGTAATACACAAGAAAACACAAAATAGAGACTCACCACCGTAGTAGAACATGGACCTTATACTCCAAGCAATATACGGCCGTAGAGGTACACGTCGAGGGAAGCTGACACATCCGGCACTCCGCCACCTCAACCCGGAGATACCGATCCGAGACAAGAGATGGCAGACACGTCCGAACCTCCTCTACTTTCCCTCTCTCACTCCTTACATTAAACTAGCTAGGCTAGAATGGAATTTGAGCTTGGCCTTCTTCTTCTTCTTCTTCTTCTCCACTTGAGTGTTGTTCCTTGAGAGGGGGTGAGGGTCTTCTTATATAGTACTTGGAGGTCGGTTTGGAGGGGTATTGATCACAATGACCATCATGAACCGCCTCTGGGTGTCATCAATGTACCGCTAGAGAAAGGTCGGTCAGAGAGACGGTAAGGGGGGTGCGGGCGCACCAGGGGAGGCTCGTCCTACCACCGCCTTTCTCTGGTCGGTTGCTAGTTGGGCCTAGATGCATGCCCTGTGTGGTGCTCGGCCCAATCATGCATCTATATTTGGGTTCCTTTGGATTGCCTTTGTTCTTGGGCCAGTTTCTAGATTTTTGATATGCTTTCGGCCCTTCTTGATGTTCTTTCATGGTTGACCTGTAAAACAAGTATATTCACCAAAACTATGGAATTTGTTAGTGTATAGACCCTATATTCTAGTTATGGTGGTGTTTCATCTCTCTTTTATGTATAGGTTGGCAGTATATGATGTGAGTTAAGCACTACCAACAGGCATACAAGGTAAACCCTCATAATAATAATACTTTTAGCAAGATTAAATTTAAAATCCCTCCTTTTGATGGTAAGTATGACCTAGATGCATACATTACTTGGGAGATTGTTGTTGATCAAAAGTTTGCATGTCACAATTTTTCTGAGGATACTCGTGTTAGGGCTGCTACTAGTGAGTTTACTGATTTTGCTTCTGTTTGGTAGATAGAACATAGCAAGAAAAATTCTAATAACATACCTCGAACTTGGGATGTATTGAAACGAGTTATGAGGGCTAGATTTGTTCCTTCTTACTAAGCACGTGATATGTTAAATAAGATGCAATAATTGAGACAAGGTACTAAAAGTGTAGAAGAATATTATCAGGAATTGCAAATGGGTATGCTACGATGTAACTTAGAGGGGAGGAAGGAATCTGCTATGGCTAGATTTTTGGGCGAGTTAAATCATGAAATCTAAGACATCATTGCTTATAAAGATTATACTAATATAACCCGTTTGTTTCATCTTGCTTGTAAAGCTAAAAGGGAAGTGCAGGGACGACATTCTAGTGCCAAAGTCTAACATTTCTGTAGGGAAATCTATATCATGGTAGCAACGCACATCTACTTCTGTGTCGAGTCGTGCACCTCCCCCAACAAGTCGATCAACACCGCCACCACCTTTCTCCAGCGATAAACCACGTGATTCGTCCATAAATTCAGTAACCAAATCTGTTCAGAAACCAGGTGCAAGTGCCACTTTGGTTGTCTCCACGGAAAAGAACAAGGGATGTCTAGTGTCATCGATGCAAGCGCTATGGACACATGCATCGTGATAGCCCTAACAAGCGTGTTTGGTGGTCAATGCTGATGGTGGATACTCCTCTGCTAGTGATTTTGATGATGATACATGTGCTTTGCTTGCTGCAAACGATCTAGGTAATGACGATGCAAAAGAGCAGACTAGTGCTGAGATGCGAAGCACTATGAGAGTCTTATTGTGTAGCATGTGCTTAGCGCTCAAGTGGAGAAGACAGAGCAGAATCAGCGACATACATTGTTTCAAACAAAATGTGTTGTTAAGGAGCATTCTTGTCGTTTGATTATTGATGGAGGTAGCTGCAACAACTTGGTTAGCAGCGACATGGTGGAGAAGCTTGCACTTACAACCAAACCTCATCTGCATCCGTATCACATCTCATCCCAATTGAGCAATCAATAACAGAAGAATTTTGATTTACTAGTGCTGGTTTAGAATTTTGATTTCGAGAAACATCTACAACTGTTCTTGCCATTTAGTTTGTTTTTTCTAAATATGACAAATATCATGACAAAACTACTGATGTGCTTGCAAAAAATCTATGGTATTGTTTGAATTGCAGACCACAGCTTTTTGCCTCATTTTATATTCACTTGTGATAGAAGGGCATCGACTGGAAGATGCAATAGAAGATCAAGAGAAATATAAGTGACAAGATGCTCTGGCCGTTTTTAACTGTCTCCAAGATTTCTTAACTTTGTAGAACTTTGTTTATCAAGGGATATATGTTTGCCATCTGGTTGTTTGGAATCCATAAACAACTCAAAAATGTTTGCTATATAACTAGAATGCTAGAACATTCAGTTTATGTTCATGCTGCGAGATATGTTCGGCGGCATCTACATTGCTTTTGCAGAAACTGCTTTAAAGAAACACAAAAGATGATTGCAGAGAAATTCCTTATAGGAATGACACCTTATCTAGATGCAAATGTTTTTTTTTTTTTTTTTACTCATGTGGATTTTCTTTTTTTTTTGGCAAAAAAATGTGCTGATGTTATTTAATTCTCAATGAAATAAAACAAACTGGACCTTATTCTCATAAGCTACTATGATGTAAAAAAGATAGATGAGTTTATTCTTTATCTCAGTTTATTGTATCAGTTTACTCACAATACATTTAATTTAGATGAGCTAGCATGTAATAATTTGTTGTATGGATGAATTGTTTGACTCAAAATAGTGCATTGTCATGGGAACTGCCAATGTATTTTGTACGTCAATGGATTGATAAGTTTGTGTTCTTACTGGTATGGATTGATGAGCCTATGTTCTTACTAGTTGGCTAATTATCATCATCTACGAATGTTAATTTGTGTGGGTTTGTGCTTTGATGGGTGGTGTTTGGTACAAGTGCTTACTAATAAAAAAATAACTCGACGATAAATAAGTGAAGTTAAGACTAAAAACAAAAATAAAAATAATTATATAAAAAATGTTGTTGGACTCGAAGACTGAAAAAATGTTTTATACAGTTTTCTACTTAAGAAATTTTAAGCTCTTGAAGCAACACACTCAAACAATTTTATTTTAATAATAGTACAAAAATATACATTCAAACTTATTAAAATTATAATGACATCAGGATCCTATGCTTTTTAAGGCTTGTGACCAAAACATAATTTTAAGATTAGTTGAGAAACAAGACATAGCCTCTCTTGTTCCATACTCCCCTCCGTTCCAAATTATAGTTCGTTTAACTTTTTTTGACCCCAAGTTTGACCGCTCGTCTTATTCAAAAAATTTGTACGAATATAATTAAATTTAAGTCATTCTTAAAGAACTTATATTAATAAAGCAAGCCACAACAAAAAAGTATAATATTTTGGACAATTTTTTTTGAATAAAACGAGTGGTCAAACTTGAGGTCAAAAAAAAGTCAAACGAACTATAATTTGGGACGAAGGGAGTATGTTAAAACAAGGTGTATCAAGGCATAATATAAAGTCTGGTTCTAATGTGTTCGAACATAGAATTTTTAAACTATAAATTATCTAGTTATCGATTCTGAATTCTATTACAACGCATACGAACATTTCAAATAATCAAGCTCCAAGTACTGTGAAATCTATTTATAGATCCAGCCCCAATTAGAGTCTGTTTGGATCCAATAAACTAATAACTACTTCCTCCGGTCCTTAATAAGTGGCGCGGGGAGGGGAATCACAGAGACCAAGACGCGATTAATTGCAGCCGTGGGAAGTAATTAATCCGCTTGATTAGGCTCCGTGCCACTGGCCATGCAGTCCCTCCGTATTTTTCTCAACCAACCGATGAACCCAATTTGCGCCACGCTTCGTATTATCGTATCTCATCACTGGTATAGAAGATCAAAAGGCAACTGACCTGCATAGCTGACATGCATGCATGTAACTCTTCATTGCCCAGAATTGCTTATTAATTAGCCTCGGTATTCTGCTTACGTCAGATAAAATGGCCAAATAAAAAAACTGGAGTACGCCATATATTAAGGACTAGAGAGAGTAGTTCACTAGTAGTTTAACTATAACTAGTTGAGTTTTATATATCAGTGAACTAATAATTAGTTAGGTCTTAAGATTAGTCATTAGTTTATCTACTAGTTTGTCTATTTGAATTCTTGTAAATTAATTATTAGTTGACTAGTAGTTACTACTTGATAGGATCCAAATAGAACTTTACATGCACTACAAACAATTTAACAGTGACCTATCTATAGACACACCCTTATGTCTAGCCCTGTTCATGGGCTGGTTTATGCGGTTTTTGGTTTGCTTCCAAACCAAACCAAGCTCAGTAGAGTGGTGTGGTTACGGACTGATTTCCGGCGGGTTAGCATGATTTTGATTAGTTTATTGGGTTGGATTAGTCAACCGGTTATTATGGGTTCTTCTTTGCTTTCAGTCATACTCGTACAGGCACTAGCGGCTTCTTTGCAAAGTAGTATACACTATACACCGCAGCCTTCCAAGAAGTGCCCTTGTGGTACGCGTGAGCATCTTGAGCCTGCTCATGGCGGCGGGGGCGACGGGCGGGGCGAAAGCACACGTCGGCGGCGCAGATGGCGTTGGCTCACACAACACGCCGCGCCCGGTGCCGCCAATGCCGATTCCACCACCGCCATGGCGCTCGCGCCCACCCGCTTCCACGCTTCGAGGACAACACGCTTCGCCCGATGCGCCCGTATGCGCGCTCGGCTGCCGCGACCTGCGATGCTGCACTTTCGCGCTCACGCCCGCCCGCTGCGACCTCGGTGCCGCGCTTGCGCGCGACTTCCGGCGGTGCTCGCGCTCACGCCCGCCGCCGCCGCGACCTCCGGTGCGCGCTGCGTAGGCTACGACCTCCAGTAGCGCTCGCGCTCACGCCCACCGCCGCGACCTCGATGCCGCGCTTCGCGGCGCGACCTGCGGTAGCCGCTTCGCGCTCACGGCGCCACTCGCGACCTTCGGCAGCTGCTCACGCCCACCACCGCGACCTCCGTGCCGCTCGCGCTCACGCCCGCCGCCGCGCCTCGATGCAGCGCTCGCGGCGCGAGCGGTAGCCGCTTCGCGCTCACGGCCGCCACTGCGACCTCCGGCAGCTGCTCACGCCCACCACCGCGACCTCCGGCGGCCGCTCGCGCTCACGCCCGTCGCCGCCGCGACCTCACGGGTACCACGCTTCGCGGCGCGACCTCCGGCGGCCTTTCGCGCTCACGCCCGCCCGCCCGCGACCTCTCGGTCTTGCGCTTCGCGGCTACGACCTCCGGCGGCCGCTTCGCGCTCACGCCCGCCCGCCCGCGACCTCCGGTAGCGCTTACGCCCACCACCGCGACCTCCGGCGGCCGCTTCGCGCCCGCCCCCGCCATCGTAGCATAGGGTTCTTATTGGGTTTCGTTGGTTTGTTTGGCTTCTACCCGTGACAGGATAGGAAGTCTCCAAGTCTTCGGTGGGTTGACGTGTTCCAGCCTAGACCGGAATTTACCTGTCGTGCTGGTTTCCCTAGGCTGGTTACGGGCTGGTACTCGGTTTGGTGAAACCGATGAACAGGGTTACTTATGTCCATACATACATTGGTGGTGCTCTTAGCAGCTGATGAGCTGGGCCCATCTCCCACTGGGAAACGGACCTCTCGCTTCGCTCCCAGCTGCAGATAGCGCTAGCAGCCGCACCGCGCTAGGCGAGGAATGGAAGCCGCGACAGCAGCCATGGCGGCGCTCCCGGCGGCTCCCTGCACTTCCTTCTCTCCGTCCGGGTTCCTCACTCCCTGTCCCTCGAGTGGCCGGAGCACTGCGCCAAGGGCGGCGGCGGTTTGCGGATCGGCGGCGACGTGGGCCCAGCGGACGCTCTCCGCTAGGTGGGTCCCATCCGGGCTGGCGGTGGCGAGGCCGGCAGCCAGGAAGGCGCGCCTAGAGGAGCTTGATACAACCAACGTGCTCCTTCGCCAGCGCATCGTCTTCCTCGGTTCCCCGGTTAGATCTTTGATCCGTTTCTTCTGCAAAATTTCAAGGTCTCTGTATTCTTGTTTTTATTCGTTAGATAGTTGAACCCGATTTCCTCGCTGACACTAGCTAAAGATCGTAACATAAAAGAAAATGTGGCATTACTTTACTTCTAATACTCAACTGAAGACCAATGGAGGTTGCAACCTAATATATGTGTGTGAGAGAGAGAGACTAGCAGACGTGCCGTGTGTTGCAATACAACTTGGAGATTTGTAGGTGAAGGACCGAAAACGGCGACCAGAGGGGGGTGAATGGGAGCCTCAAATTTCTTTCGAAACTTTCGACCGCTGTCCCAAAATCGAACCCCAAAAGTAAAACCACAAGCGAGCGGTAAGATCACGACCTAACAGGTAGGTGGATACCCTTGGAAATGTCCAAGAGGTACAAAATGATCAACCGAGGAAGATCGGGACACGAGCACTCGACGAAACTCCAAAAGCGACACACTCAATTCCTATAGAGAAGGAGAGAGTGGCCAATCCAAAATACTCAAGCCAACTTGTGACAAGAGTACTTGGATACGAAGCACGTGATGCTACAAATCCAACGCAACAAACGGAACTCAAATCGGACCTCGGACGGTCAAGAAGCCAACAACTCAGCGAAACAAACCTTGAGACCCTCATACCGGACCTCATACCGGACGTGTCCGGTATTCACGGCTTCGGACCGGACACACTCAGTCATCACCGGACCTCATATGCGGACGCGTCCGGTATGCACCGGACCTCAGCCAGCAGCCAGAGCGACTTTGGGAGAAAAATCAAAAACCTAATCAAACGATGTCCAAAAATCGTGAAATTTTAACCCTAGAAACTAGACACACAGAAGAAGGTCTCCACAAAATTTCAGCTCAAAATTCCAAAGTTAAGTCTACCGGACGTGTCCGGTATGCACACCGGACGTGTCCGGTATTTGCGACAGAACCCTGGAAATTTTGATTCCAAAGCCAAAACTCAATCAAATCAACTCGGATTGACCTGAGATTTTGCAGAGGGGTTTCACAAGGTAGTTCTAAGACTAATCCATGAAGATCACAACCCCAAACTCACTGCAACTTCGAAATCGACGAAATTCAGTTCTAGGTCAAGTTTTCCCCGAAATTCTTGATTCTACCCGATCTGTGGATTCGTGAGGATTCAGATGAAATCCTTCGGTGAAAAGGATCAACCCACGACCATGATCAAGTAGAAACAAGTGGTTTGCAAAGAGATGCACCACGGCTCGAGAAATCAACTCGGGAACAAGTGGGGAGAAAGGGAAAACGAAGAACACGAAGAACAACAATCAAAAATGCGAATCAACACATCAATCTGACCCCACGAGGAAACATGGAGGATTCGGGACCTCCATTCCCATGAGTAAACTTGGTTCTTACACTAATTGCAAAGATTAGTGGACCTCTCTCTCACTTAGCACCTAGGAGAAGGAAAACCCTAGAAGGGATGAAGGAAAATGCAAATGGGAGAGGTGAGGGAGATGGGGCTCCCTCCACCTTACTTATCGACCGGGCTTATTTCATTTTCCGTTTTTGCCCCCGATACAACTCGAGCAAACCGCCTAGCCCTAGGGACATTGCGGTCCAACTCGAACCGACTTCGATGCAATTCTTGATCCGACGGCCACCGCGCCTTCTCACCGGTAGCCGCCTCGACGCGACCTCCCGATGCCGCCACGTGCCGTCCGTCCGCCTCGGGACCTCCGCCCGGGGTTTTGTGGCTCAACCCGAAAACCCGCCGGGTGGTTTTGAGGCCCAAACCACCGAAACCCTCCACCGTTGGTTTTGAGGCCCAAACCAACAAACCGGCCCATGTCCATGCACTTGTCGAAGCCAAGTGCCGCCAACGCGATCCCGCCCGGCGATTCCGGGTCCCTCGCCCAAGTCTCGATCGTCCGCCCCTTTCACCGCTCCGGTCCATTCGGGCGCGGCCCGCCATCACTTGACCTTCACCTCGCCGTCGGCCATCGCCTCCATGCTCGACACACGCACAACACAAGCCAAGGTACATGTGGAACTCGTGGCTTTCACCACCATCGATAGCACCCCATCCGAGATGCTAGTAGTTGAATCAATCACTCATCATCACAACCGAACCACAAGTATGAACCTTGTGTTCGCAATCTCCCCTTGATGAGTGCATTGTTCAACACCAACACACCACGGCTGAGAAAAAGAAATAGAAGAAGAAGAAAAAAGGAAGAAAGCTCACCAAACGACCAAAAGCCAAAGAGAAGCCAATTGAGGTCATTTGAAGCAAGCACAACTTGGTCCCCAAAGACATGGGCAACGGCTCGACGCAACCAAGCAAAACATGGCTAGCCCTCAAGAAGAGGCAGAAAGCGGGCTCAACACCGCTAGCCAAGCAAGAAGCACTCGAAATGCTAGATCCTCCAGAAAGAGGCAAAGCCAAGCAAGAAGCACTCGAAATGCTAGATCCTCCAGAAAGAGGCAAAGGCTCAACACATCTAGCAATAAGCAATGCAAAACAACTCCCCGAGCAAATGCATACATGAGTGCACACAATCTTCTCCCCTTCTCCCTTTGAGAACTAGTCTCACCCAATCGAGAAGACAACCAAACAAGACATGTCAAGTGACTTCCCTTGACATAAGCATGTGATGTGTCGCATATGTGTGTGTGTGTCAAATTTCTCCCCTTGTTGAATAATGCACACAAAGAAGCTTAAAATGCAATGACATGCACAAATGCGAGAAGCTTCGTGTATATAGCAATCGAGTGAAAAGATGCTCTAGCCGGTAAGACAAATGAGTATAGCAATAATATACAAGTGCTAGCAAATGCTCAAACCGATCAACTAATATGAAATATAAAGTGTAAGCGATTTTGAGCAGTTTTCAAGCATATCAAAGAGGGTTCACCACCAAAGATAGCACATAGCAAGCATAAGTTTGGAAATCAACCTAGTGCTAACAAGGATATACAAGGTGAACTACCCCAAACAATGGTCACACATCATGTCAAAGACGAACCTAAGACTTGTGTTTTTCATTAAATTTTATCGAGTTTGCAGCTTAGCACAAGAATTAGTCAAAACATGTGTGTGCGAGAGGTTATCTGTATTGTCAAGCCTAACTTTTCAACCAAGCGGAGCCTATGTCAAAAGACAATCGGGAGCTCAAAGCAATGGCTTCGGTCATCCACTACAAGGCTCAAGTTCATCCAAATGTGCAATTGGAAGCGCCTCGATACCTTGATGTGGGACAATACGTAACCCATCTCGATCTTTTCATCTCACTTAGCTTAGTTATCAAATTTTAGCACAAGTAAAGTGTCTAAGCAAGTGAATGACTCAAAGCATGAGACATAGCAACCTAGCATATACAAGACAAAGATAAAGGGATTTCAACATCCTACACATGCTAGGTACCATCTCAAGCGGTGAACATTTTCGATTTCAAGAAGCTTAATCAAGTTCACATTAGAAAATCATGCTCAACTCATAACATATACCGGATGATCAATAAGAGCCTAAGTCGACAAGCACCATAAAGTACTCACAAGGCATACTAACAAGAGCATAGTTTCATTCCAAATGTTATATACATGAAGCTCAAAATGCAAGTATATCACAAAATGCAATGCAAATGCACTATCATACAAAGACAAATCAAAATCTAGACTACAAAAGAAACTAAAACTAGTGTACAACAAACAAAGTGCTTCCCTCCTCTAAAAAAGGGAAACACACACCCATTCACCTCGCAAGCAAGCGAGCAAAAGTCGCTTGATCGAGGGGCTTAGTGAGAAGATCCGCAAGCGATCCCGGGTGGCTACGTGATGCAACTCAATGTCGCCTTTCTCTTGGTGATCACGGAGAAAGTGAAAGCGAACATCTATGTGCTTGGTCTTGGAGTGAAGTACCGGGTTTTTAGCAACACCGATGGCACTAGTACTATCACACAATAAGGGCACTCTAGAGAACTCAAGACCAAAATCACGTAGGGTGGCTATCATCCAAAGCAAATTGGGAACAACAAGCGGCCAGCAAAGAACATACTCGGCCTTACGTGGTGGATTGTGCAACGCTAGATCGCTTCGGGATGACCAAGACACAAGGGACGAACCCAAAAACCGACAAGTCCCCGACGGACTTCCTATCTAAGCGGCGGCCGAGAAAATCAGCATCCGAATAACCGCAAAGAGAGAGCGAGGAAGAAGCGAGTACCAAAGTCCAAACTCGAGTGAAGCGGAGGTACCTCATGATGCGTTTCACCGCCTCGACGGTGAGAGGTGCGCCGGCGACGCTGAAAGCGTGCCAGGGCACACAAAGAACCGGATGTCGGGTCTTGTCGCCGTCAGTAAAGAACGATCCGATCATACTCCCACTCCTTCCGACGATCGCTTCTCCATCCTCATCGGCGTCGAGGGTCGTCGTAGTCGACATGGGCGCCGAAAAGAGGCTTGGCCTCGCCCATGTCAAACTTCTTCAGACATCCTTTGTGTACTTGCCTTGATGCACAAATGTCCCATCCCGTGTTTGCTTGATTTGAAGGCCGAGGAAGAAAGTCAACTCGCCCATCAAGCTCATCTCAAACTCCCCGCTCATGAACTCGCAAACTTGGCATTCAAAGCGTGAGAAGAGCCACCAAAGATAATATCATCCACGTATATCTGAACCAAGAGAAGGTCACCGCCTTGCTTGAGGAGAAACAAAGTCTTATCTACCGATCCCATCCTAAACCCCTTCTTAAGCAAAAAAAAAAAAAGTTTAGCCTATCATACCATGCTCTAGGGCCTTGCTTAAGACCATACAAAGCTTTATGCAACTTGAAGACATGGTTAGGATACTTGGGATTTTCAAAACCCAGGGGTTGTCTAACATACACTTCCTCCTCAATGTACCCATTCGAAAAAGCTCTTGACATCCATCCGAAACAACTTAAAGCCCTTAGCAAAGCCAAATGAACGCTAACGAACGCGGATTGCCTCTAAGCGAGCTACAGGGAGCGAAGGTTTCCTCAAAGTCTATCCCTTCTTTTCGGCAATACCCTTGAGCAACAAGTCTAGCCTTATTCCTAACAACCACCCCATCCTCACTCGCTTGTTCTTAAACACCCACTTTGTACCTATGGGATGACACTGGGAGGTGGAGGAACTAAGACCCGCACTTGGTTTCTCTCAAAGTTCTCTAACTCCTCATGCATGGCATTAACCCAATCGATCGATAAAGCGTGTCCAATATCTCGGGCTCAAAAGAAGCAACAAATGCGTAATGAGCGGCGAGAGATGTGATATGACTGGACCGCGTGACTCGCCGGGTCAATATCGCCAATCATCGCTCGAGCGGGTGGCGACGCCGAATGTGTCGTGGAGCCTCTCGAAGAAGTCGCCTCCCCTCAACGCCACCGGTGCCTCCCTCGTGTGCCCGGTGCAGCCGAGGAAGCTGCTCGAACGGTCCCCAAGAAGTGGAGGTAGAGGGTCCGGACCGTGAGCTGAAGTAGTCGCCGCAGGCTCGATAGGGGCAGCCGGTGGGAGTCGGCTCGGGATCACCCCAATCGGCATCGCCCCGCTCCTCCTCCACAAAAAAATGCTTTCACCAAGCTCTTCATCACCGCACGCCAAAGACGGGGTTGTACAAGGCATAGTTTCATCGAATGTGACCTCACAGTCTCCACAACACGGTTAGTTTCAAGGTTAAGTACTCGATAAAGCTCTAGAATGCAAAGCATAACCAAGAAAGATACCGTCGGAGGACCTGGACTCAAACTTGTCCAAATTACCTTGTTTCAAGATGAAGCACTTACACCCAAACACCCCGAAATGACTTACCTTGGGTAGCCTCCCAAATCGCAACTCATAAGAAGTTTTCTTCGTAAAAGCACGGAGAAAGATGCGATTGGAAACATGACAAGCAAAGTGTTGATTGCTTCGCCCAAAACCTCCTAGGAGTCCTATGCTCATCGAGCATCGCCCTAGCCATCTCAACAAGGGTCCGATTCTTGCGCTCAACAATACCATTCTCAAGGAACATAAGGTGAGGAAAAACCGGTGCTCAAGGCCCAAAGACTTACAAAAGGTTTCAAAATGAGTGTTCTTGAATTCTGTGCCATTATCACTACGAATAGCTCTCATGGCATTCTTAGGGAACTCATTTCTCAACCGAAGAATCAAATCTCGAGCATGTGAAAAAAGCCTCATCCTTACTCTCCATGAAAAACACCCAAGAGTATCTCGAAAAGTCATCCACAATCACTAGCACATACCACTTCCCACCTTCCCGACCGAACCCGAAGCCGGACCAACTCGTGTCCATGTGAAGTAGCTCGCCGGGTTCCTTGGTCATGATTTGATTCACAGTGGGTGAGAAGCGGCTACCATCTTTCCATGACGACAAGGGTGGCAAACAAGATCCTTCTCGAATTTCAACTTGGGCAATCCTTGGATTAAGCCAAGTGAACTCAACCTAGCAAGAAGGTCAAAGCTCGATGACCAAGTCTCCTATGCCACTTCCAAAGCTCGGAAGAGGATCCGCCCACCAAACAAATGGGAAGAGCCAAAAAGAGTGAGAAAAATCAGCTCGAAAGACACGGCCAAATGGGACGATCCGACAAACAAGATCTCCCCGAGAATCGAGAACTCGAGAAAAACCATGTTTAAAGCGCACTTCAAAGCCATCCTCAAGGAGTTGCGAAACAGAGAGCAAATTAAAATGCAAGTTCGAGACCAAAGCAACATCCTTGAGAACAAAGCTCTCGTTAACCCGAATGGTTCCACGAGAGACCACTTTACCTCTACTATTATCCCCGAATGTGATGTACTCTTTGTGTTGCACGGGGTCGAGGCCGAGAACCATTTAGAACTTCCGGTCATGTGGCGCGAACATCCGGAATCAATGAGCCATGTGTTCTCCAAGCCTCCATCCTACATCAATAGAAAGACATAGGATGAGCAAATGGCACACCACCACCGGGTTAGTAAACCGAGAAGGATACCGGTGATGCATCATTTGCCCCGAAAAAGTGTTAGGAAAAACACCAAACATGCCATGTCCCATTTGAGGAAAGCGATCACCACGAGAGGGAAAAACGTGGTCCGCTAGAGCCGTGGGACTCAAAAGCACCGCCGTGAGGTTCATAGTCGTATTGACCACGACCTGAACCCCGCCGTGCACGACCACCACGTGGTCTCGCAACCCGAGGCCTGGGCCTAGCACCTTGAGGCATTGCACCTCTAGGCCTAGTAGTGCGCCTCAAGCAGGCGGTACATGTACGCCATGGGGAGGGCGGTACATGTTCGGTTGTTCAACTCAAACTCACGCTTCTCATCTCTCTTCCTCCTAAAGCAAAACTCAACCAAGTGACCATCCCTATGACAATACTCACAATGGTACACCTCTCTCTTAGGTGTTTGGCTCACTTTCTTGTGGGTATGGTTCACTCTTGGAGGTGGCTTGGCTTTAGGAAGGGGTTCCTCGAGAGATGGAAGGGAGTGTGTCAAGTGGGTTCCTTAGATGGTTCGGTTTTGGAATCCACACTTGTTTTCGAGGTGGAGCTTTTGGAGGTTCTTCAAATACTCCATCCTTGGTGGGAGACACAAGTGGCTTAGATGGTGTGATTTTGAGAAGCTTGGGAGTAGTGGTAGGTTTTTCACTCGGGAGCACACCACTACACTCACCAACTTTGCCATAAAGATCATCACCCTTTCCACCGAAGCAAAGCCTAATCCCGGTCCACCAATTCCCCTCCCGAATTGGTTAACCATCATGCCAAGTTGCGGCTCACCGCAAGACACCCAACTCAAGATGGTCCGAAGGTATGTGTTTTCCTCCTCGATGCGCACCTTGTCATGCCGGCAATTTGCAATCTCTAGCTCCAAACCCTCACAAAGTGCACACTTAGCCACACTAGTGCTATCCGAGTTGGCCTTTTCAAACAAAGCAAGTTTGGCATTCTTCTCTGCCAACTCAGTTGCAAGTCCGAGCAAGACTTGCACGCACTCAACGTAATTGAAGCACGCACACTATCAAAATCATCAACCAACTTAGCGTGCTTGGACTGCAGACTAGCAAGATCAGCCATGTAAACGCTACAAAACTCACACTGGCTCGTCGGACACTATGAGAGTGTTCTTAACTAGCTCAAGCTCCTTAAGCGCATCTTCTAGCTTAGCCTTGTACTCTTTTCTATCCCTAGCAGATGCTTAAGCAACTTATCTTGACGAAGCAAAGTGGCGGTCAAGTCATCAACCTCAGCGACAAGAGCATCGACGGAAGGTGATACCTTAGATGGGTCGTTAGGTAAGCTGCCGCCGGGAGCATCGCCGTTGCCGCTCTCCACCTCGTCACCAAGTGCCATGGTGCGAAGCCTCCGTGGGTGGAGTCGGCGAGGAAGCGTAGTCCGCTCAGCTTGTCCTCGACCTTCCTCTCGGACTCGCTCGTCCGCCGAAGAGGAGGAAGCATGCTCGTTGTCGGAGTCGAGGTCGCCGAGGGAGGCGAGGAAGGCGCGCTCTTTGCCTTGAACTTCTTCACGAACTTGCGCTTCATCGCTTCCTTGTCAAAGCCTCCCTTGGACTTGTACTTGCCGGAGGTGTACTCGCGCTTCTCCTTGTGCTTATCGGAGGTGGACTTGCCGAAGGAGTGCTTGTTTCGCTTGGGGACGGTTGGCGATTTAAGTGGTCGGGGTCACCGCATCCATAGCATCCATCCTTCGGTCCACCTCGCCGACGATTCAAGCGGTTGTTGTGGAACCGCGAGAACCGGCCGATGACGAGGGCCAGCTCATCGCCTCCGAAAGCACGTCCCAACTGCTCCTCATCACTTTGATCAACGAAGACAAGGCAAACATCGCAGAGGAGGGGTTAGGCAAGAACTAGTGACACCGTTACGACACCCGCCATAGTCGGAAAGGAGGGGTTGTGAAGTTTGGCCCGATCCGGTGGTCGATCTCACCGGACTTCAGCTTGCCGAAGAGCTCGTCCCACGTGAGGGGTCTCGTAGTTCTGCGACTCGAGAAGAGCTTGCACCTTCGCATCCCAAACCCTCCGATCAAGAGCATGTAACAACTTCAAAGCTCTCTCATGATCGTCATAGGGCAAGTTTGGCTTGTTCGCACGCATCTTGTTGACAATGGTCCGAAAGCGTGAGAACATAGAATCGATGGTCTCGCCATCAAGCTGCCGGAAACTCTCATACTCCTGCTTGTATGTGTCAAAGAGTCTGGTCTTAATTTGGGGAGTCCCCTCGTGATAGCTCTGTAGCTTCACCTGCACCTCTCTAGCAAAGAGTCAAGTGTCCGACACGCTCAAACTCGGACTTCGAAAAGACTCGAGAAGAGAGCATTACGTGCCTCGCTATTGGCATCGTGTTGTTCCATTTGCTCCCGACCAACACGGCGGGGAGAACAACGTAAGCCTCATTCTCACAAATTTCCCATACCCTCGCACCGAGACTGCGGAGATATCGCGACATCCGAATCTTCCAAAGACGGGTAATTGGTTCCATCGAAAAACGGTGGCTTCCCCTGAACCACGAGCCATGTCGCCTTCATGGGATCAAGAACCGGTTAAGGTGGAATGATCCTTAACCTTGCTCGATACCAATTGAAGGACCGAAAACGGCGACGGAGGGGGTGAATGGGAGCCTCAAATTTCTTTTCGAAACTTTCGGCCGCTGTCCCAAAAATCGAACCCCAAAAGTAAAACCACAAGCGGCGGTAAGATCACGACCTAACAGGTAGGTGGATACCCTTGGAAATGTCCAAGAGGTACACGGCGGATCAACCGAGGAAGATCGGACCACGAGCACTCGATTTAAACTCCAAAAGCGACACACTCAATTCCTATAGAGAGGAGAGAGTGGCCAATCCAAAATACTCAAGCCAACTTGTGACAAGAGTACTTGGATACGAAGCAACGTGATGCTACAAACCCAACGCAACAAACGGAACTCAAATCGGACCTCGGACGGTCAAGAAGCGAACAACTCAGCGAAACAGCCTTGAGACCCTCATACCGGACCTCATACGGGACGTGTCCGGTATTCACGGCTTCGGACCGGACACACTCGGGTCATACCGGACCTCATACGGGACGCGTCCGGTATGCACCGGACCTCAGTTTCAGCACAGAGCGACTTTGGGAGAAAAATCAAAAACCTAATCAAACGATGTCCAAAAATCGTGAAATTTTAACCCTAGAAACTAGACACACGTAAGAAGGTCTCCACAAAATTTCAGCTCAAAATTCCAAAGTTAAGTCTACCGGATGTGTCCGGTATGCACACCGGGCGTGTCCGGTATTTGCGAGACAGAACCCCGGAAATTTTGATTCCAAAGCCAAAACTCAATCAAATCAACTCGGATTGACCTGAGATTTTGCGAGAGGGTTTCACAAGGTAGTTCTAAGACTAATCCATGAAGATCACAACCCCAAACTCACTTTGCAACTTCGAAATCGACGAAATTCAGTTCTAGGTCAAGTTTTCCCCGAAATTCTTGATTCTACCCGATCCGTGGATTCGTGAGGATTCGGATGAAATCCTTCGGTGAAAAGGATCAACCCACGACCATGATCAAGTAGAAACAAGTGGTTTGCAAAGAGATGCACCACAGCTCGAGAAATCAACTCGGGAACAAGTGGGGAGAAAGGGAAAAACGAAGAACACGAAGAACAACAATCAAAACGCGAATCAACACATCAATCTGACCCCACGAGGAAACATGGAGGATTCGGGACCTCCATTCCCATGAGTAAACTTGGTTCTTACACTAATTGCAAAGATTAGTGGACCTCTCTCTCACTTAGCACCTAGGAGAAGGAAAACCTAGAAGGGATGAAGGAAAATGCAAATGGGAGAGGTGAGGGAGATGGGGCTCCCTCCACCTTACTTATCGGCCAGGGCTTATTTCATTTTCCGGTTTTTGCCCCCGATACAACTCGAGCAAACCGCCTAGCCCTAGGGACATTGCGGTCCAACTCGAACCGACTTCGATGCAATTCTTGATCCGACGGCCACCGCGCCTTCTCACGGTAGCCGCCTCGGCGCGACCTCCCGATGCCGCCCGCGTGTGCCGTCCGTCCGCCTCGGGACCTCCGCCCGGGGTTTTGTGGCTCAACCCGAAACCAGCCGGGTGGTTTTGAGGCCCGAACCACCGAAACCCTCCACCGTTGGTTTTGAGGCCCAAACCAACAAACCGGCCCATGTCCATGCACTTGTCGAAGCCAAGTGCCGGCAACGCGATCCCGCCCGGCGATTCCGGGTCCCTCGGTCCAAGTCTCGATCGTCCGCCCTTTCACCGCTCCCGGTCCATTCGGTAGCGGCCCGCCATCACTTGACCTTCACCTCGCCCGTCGGCCATCGCCTCCATGCTCGACACACTCACAAACACAAGCCAAGGTACATGTGGAACTCGTGGCTTTCACCACCATCAGTAGCACCCCATCCGAGATGCTAGTAGTTGAATCAATCACTCATCATCACAACTGAACCACAAGTATGAACCTTGTGTTCGCAGTAGGACCTATTTGCGGCTTGGAGATTTATGTCATTTGTTGCCATACAACTTGGAAAGGGCTTAGTTTGGGTATTGCATACTGCTGCTGGACATGTCTTGGAATCAAACGCTGTACTATGGCTTGATGCATGTTTTGTAACTCATACGAGCATGCGTAGAGTACAGATTACAGACTTATTAAGAGGGAGGGGTGTGTCAGGAGCAAGCACTGGCTGAAGCGGATGAAGATTGTATTGTGGAATGGCACTGTTGGGTATCCAAGAATACAGGCTTTGGTGAGAAGACATTGTCTGACATTGGGGTAACATTGTCATTCAGTAATAGAGGATTAGAGCGCCGTTGGTCCTAGCTGTAATCTGTTGGTGTTGGTGTGTGGACAGCGGCGGAGGACGAAATATACTTGAGGTATGGCAAGTTGATAGCGTAAATTGAGCTTTCTAAACTGAATAGAAATGAACAAACAACAGTTCATCAAGAGGCAGCAGAAGGGTTTATTCTCGGTGCTCTCTTTTGAAGAAAGAACATTAAATAATAAACCACTGAATCGAACAAAAACAATAATTAAATAGGTTTGTGACTTCGTGTGATGTTAGCATCTTGCGGCTTGCAGAGCTAGGGAGGCAGCACCAGGCTCTAGCTTGACATGAATGGCTAACTAGTACACTGCAAAGCACCAGAATGGCGCCAGCTATTTTGGAGGGGCATACGCTGCCGGAGTTGAGGTATGGCGAGGGCCATACCTCGCCCTACCAAGTCCTCCGCCACTGTGTGTGGACCTGAGATAAAAGGTCCTATAATCAACCTGTGTTCAGTTACCGAATAGAAACTAAAATCCTGACTATTCTATCTCTGTTCTGAACTCCCTCTATTCTTCTCTGAACTATCCCCAATTTTTCTTCAATCCTCCCCAAACTCCCCTTAGTTACCCGACGATTCCTTCCAGGATTGTTACATTTGGTATCAAAGCCTTCATCAATCTCACGGGGCTGGCGCCAAAGAAGAAATTCTCAAAGGCGCAGCAGGAGATGGCGGCTTCCATTGAGCACCTGACGACCAAGTTCGAGGAGCTCACGAAGCAATTCGATGGATTCCAGGACTCGCTCTGCAGCATGGAGAAGCGACAAGCAGCCACCGATGGGGTGCTCGTGGAATTGCATCTGTGCTCGAAAGCTGCAAAGACGGCGATGGACACGGTGACTTCTCGGGTGGATCGCACAGCAACGTGGCTCGATGATTTGGAGAGCGTGAACGTCGTGGTGGGCATCCCATAGGGAAAGATGGGAGGCAGGGAGGCCAGCGCCGTTGGTTGGGGTGGCGGCAGCGGTGTCATCTGCAGGGCAGCACTTGTATCGCGGCCACCGAGCAGTCGAGTTTGACGATCGCCATCGTCATCTGATGATCTGATCCGGCGACATGACTGGAGGCGCACGCGGTGTCAAAAATGCCGGCATGGACGCGGTGGGGGCGACCAAGGAGGAGGTGGAGGTTGGCGGCAGGGTGGTGGAGGGTGGTAGTGGTGGCAAGGTGCTGGTGGGAGGCAAACCTGACATCGCTGATACCAGATTCATAGGATTACGGATCCTACCAGGTATAGAACGCAGGTTGTAAAGGTGAGAGGGACCTGGGCGAGTGCGCTGCTGGCGAGGTTGGCAGATTGGCACCGTGTTCACGGCGCAAGGGGAATAGGATAAGGCGGCTAGGGCTCCCTGAGGAAGCCGGCAATCCAATAGATTGCTTCTGATTAATCTCCACGATAATGCTTACAGGATATTTATACCTCTGTTAAGTAAATCTATTTAGGAAAATAACTAAACTATCAAAGATAAATAACAAATAAGGATAACTGGGCTCTAAGCCATCTAAACCCGACGCCGGCAAGCCTAGCGCCTCCTAGCCACCTGTAGGGTGCTGACGCCTGGCATATTGGAAGCCGATCATAACACATGTCCTCTTGGTGGGCTTGTTTTGACAGTGGCAAATGGAATTGAGCAATCACTGTGTTGTTCTCTAGAAACTTTGCCACTGAAAGGCATTTATCTTTTGCATAAGAATATAATCTGGGGAATTTTTGTTGGAGAAGTTTGTTGTTCAAAACATCAGACCATAAGAGAACCGTTGAGCCATTTCCAACTATGCAGCTTGAAATTCCTATAAACATGTCACAAAGTTTCAGAAGATCCGTCCACTAAAAGGAGCCTTTATCTGTGGTACCATGCCACCATGGGGTATTTGACCATTTTGATAGTGAGCATTCCAGACAAGCTTAACCCAAGGGACCTCTTTTGGGATCTGTAATTTATCTAGGTGGTTCATTAACAATGCATAGTTTTGGCTCCTCAAGTTGATTATTCCAAGCCCACCTTTCTTCTTTAGTTTACAACATTTCTTCCATGCAACCAGTGGTTTCATTTTTACATTGCTCTCAGAACCTCTCCATAGGCAGTGCTGTCTAGCTCTATCAAGAACACCAACTGGGACTTGAAGAGTACACATAGCATATGCAGGGAGGGATGATAGAACAGAGTTACTAATTCCAATCTTCCAGCATGGGTTAGAAAATTAGAAACTTCAGAGAGCCTCCTTTCAGTTCTATTCATGATTGTCCCATTGTGCTCCACTCTTGGCTTTGTACTTCCCACTGGCAAGCCAAGCTATGTAAAAGTTAGGGACTCCAGCTTGCATCCAAAAACTCCTGCCAGTAGCTGAGCTTTGTCATTTGTCGTGTTGAGGGGTACCATGCAAGATTTTCCATAGTTAACTCTCAAACCTGTGGACTGAGAAAAGGATTCAAGCAGCCCCTTTAGAATGAAAAGTTCCCTTCGACAGACTTTCATAACCTATTGGATATCCAGTGCCCTCATAGGCAGGAATTGGCAGCTCAAACAGCCCCTCTAGGTGGGCCTTGTTGACTATGCACTGTAAGAGGTCAGCAGCCATTAAATAGAAGAGGTGAGAGAGGGTCACACCTGCCTCACCCTCGTTTGCATTGGAACTGTTTGCTAGGAATTCCATTGAGAAGAATAGCAGAAGAACCAGAGCCTAGTATTTTTTGTGTCCAGAATCTCCATTTATCATCAAAACCCATATGCTTCATCATTTCAAAGGATGGTGTTATGCTGTCTCAAAAGCTTTTGTGAAATCTAGCTTCAAGATGATTATTTCCCTTTTGGAGTGCTGACATTGGTGAATGTATTCATATGCCCAAGCCAAGCAATCCCGAATTGTTCTAGACTTAATGAATCCATATTGATTTGTATGAATCAATTTAGTGATTACTGATTGGACTCTATTTGCCATTGGCTTGGTGATTATTTAAGCACACAGTTCATCAGTATGCGGGTCTAAAGTCATTTACATTTGTTGGATTGTGGAACTTGGGAATCAAAGTGATGATGGAATTGTTGATGGCCTGTATGTTCAAATCGCCATTGAAGAAGTCAAAACACAAGCTGTAGACATCTTCCTTTATAATGTGCCAGCAGGATTTGATGAAGAGCCCATTAAAGCCGTTAGAGCCAGGAGATTTGTCAGATGGCATTTGCTTTACAATTTTATCAATTTCCTCTGTTGTGAAAAGAGTTGACATGTGCTCCATGTTGTCGGTCGTTCCTCTGAACTAGCTGCTCAAGATTATATAGCATGGACGATGTTGTGGAATAACCCACTCTACCTTTGTATTCTTCCAGAAGAATAGCAGCCTTCCCATGATGATAAAAAATGTCTCTGCCATCTTCTGCAACCAAGCTTGTGATAGTGTTAATCGATATCTTTCAGTAGCAGCAGCCTGAAAGAAGCTTGTACTTTCATCTCCAGATTTGGTCCACCTGATGGTATATCTCTTTTTCCAATATTCTTTTTTTGTATCTCAGCAGTTTTAAGATATGCTCCTTCAGAATGAGTCTGAAGTTGTACCCTTGTAAGTAAAGAGGTCTTTGTTCTTCCAAGGCATCTAAAGTTTCAAAGATAGAGTTAGTTCTTGATTGTACTGCTAAGATTAGATAAATTTTTACTCCATTTCTTAAGATCTTGCCTTAGAAGTTTAAACTTGGCTGAGATTCTAGTAGCACTATTGGTTGCTCTAACATTGATGTTCCAGATCGATTGAACAAGATAAAAAAATCCTGGGTGTTGTATCCAAAAATTCTCAAGTCTAAACTCTTCTGATTTCGAGATTGAGGTTCCAGTCTGGACTTTGCAAGGAATGTGGTCTGATATTGGCCTTGCTTTGGAAGCGTCAGCGTATTAGGGTAAGTGGAGATCCAATTTGTGGAGGTGAAGACCCAATCTATTTGTTCAAGCAGAGGAGTAGACTGGATATTACTCCATATGAAGTTTCTACCTTTTAAGGGAATTTCCAGGAGTCCCAGATTACTAATTATTTCGTTGAAAACCATGATTTCGTTCATGTTACCACCATCTCTGTTCCTATTTGACAGGCTTCTGTAAAAATTAAAGTCCCCAAGGATCATCCAGTTTTCTTTGTCATCAGGATCACTGAGCACAGCACACACACACATACACAAGGTAAATGCTCTGCACTTTCCTGGATGCTGCTGCTGCTGTTGCTCTGAAGTGAACAGCACTCACACACACACAGCAGTACAGCACACAGACGAGCAGCAGCTCTGAAAGCTGCTCTCTGAAAACTGAATGTTGCAAATGCGGAACTGCCTATTACATTACCATGGATACCTATTTATATATAGAGGTGGGTTCAGTTTGTGTATGAACTGAAACCAGTGGAGGTGGGCTGCTGAAATGCAGTCTAAGTATACTGCCCTAGCTGCAGGATAAGCCTGCAATATTTATTAGCTAAGGGACACTATAGCCTACCAAAATTCTGAGTCTAGTGTTCCCACTACAGCTTTGCTGCAGTTCAAACTTCTGCAGTTTCAGACTTCCTAGTCTAGTGTTCTCACCAAGCTGCAGTCTTGACTGAAGATTGGTCTGCAGTTGCAGACTTTGGTGCAAGAGCAGCAGCAAATTATTCAACGTTGTAATCATACTTTCTATGTCTGTCATGTGTCTTATGAGTCACGATTATTGTGAAAACCTGAAATCAAATAGTATGAACTACTTCCTCGTATATAGTACTGCACTTCTTTATGAACATTGGTCTTTTCACAAATAAATTTATAGAAATGCTATTTATTTGAGATTTCTGACTGCATGAATTCTGTTTTTTATTGATTGGGATAGTTAGTATGAATGACTTTCATTACTTTTTTTTCTGGAATTGACTCATTTATTATTAGAAAAATGTGTTTGGTGTTTGAAGAACTGGATGCTATTATTTACTTGGAGTAAAGTGCATCAGCGCTCAGCTGTTCCTAAACTTGTTTGGGGTTGTCATCAGTATCCCTGAACGTACTAAGTGGATCATTCATGGTCCAAACCTCTTTAATTAGTGTTAATCAACCTGCTTGTCCAATCTGGCATCTATGTGATCAAAATTTTTCCTATTCATCACTCATAACAGTCTTTCTCAGATGGCCATGCAAGTATGTTGCACGGACAATTATTTGCTTATATTAATGATATTTGAACCTTTAGTGGCACAATTAATAAGTTTAGGGATAGATTATCTGTAGATCTGTAGGGAATTGTGACACCCCTGAGCGAGTATGAGGGCCTCTGGTGCACTTTGCCTTTACCTGGGTGTACCCAGTACCGTAGGCTTCCCGCACTGTGCAAGGTCTGGGGAAGGGATGTCAGCGCCAAGCCTTACCCTGTGCAATGTGCGGAGGCTGGTCTCAAACCCTGGACCTTACGGTTACAGGCGGTAAAGCTCTACCGCTTGCACCAGGGCCGCACTTCGACTTGGCCTTTACATGCATCCTGAAAATTTGCTTTTGACTTTCTGTGCTTTCATTTATTAGCCAATTTTATTCTAGGGAGCTTTTCTTTGTATCTTCAGTATGATCTAAATAGATTTCAAACTTTATTTATGGATGTGTTAGGATGACTTATACTATGTAGGTGGATGATGCAAGTGCTGATCTCGTTATTAGCCAGCTCCTACTATTGGATGCAGAGGACCAAACTAAAGATATTAAATTGTTTATCAACTCACCTGGGGGCTCTATAACTGCAGGTGTGTTTTCTCATTTTGTCATTGCAAGAGCTTATTTTAGAGATCTCGGGTTGAACAGTTGAACTTTTCAGAATGAATTTGTTGAACTTCAATAAACTGGTCTCTTCTCTTATTTCTTATCGGGTCTGGTTCATTCACCATGTGGCTCATGCCAAAACTGAGCCAATCACTATATGAAAAATTGGAGCTCTCAAGCTATGGACCAACTACAGTAAGGTCACTGTATGTTGTCCTTAAAAGTTATCCCTGCATGGAACATGTTCAATTTGTCGTGAACCATAAATACGTCTGAAATTTCTTGTATAATGAAATTAAACCTAATTATAAAATTGCATATATTTGAGACAGTTCAATCGGCAGCAAAAATCTTTCTATTGTCATATCAAAGATTGGAACAAACTATAACAAGGAGAAAATGTTTAGAAGAGACAAAGAATTTTTTTCTGTGTTATAGTTTGTGGCAAAGATTGTCATATCAACGATGCGCTTGGCGTAGGCGGTCTGTCGAAGCGTGATCCCGGAGTCATCCTGGTGCACCTCGATCCCCAGGCGGAAGAAGAGAGGCCCAAGATCACTCATCTGGAAGGTGGCCTTCATCTCCTCCTTGAATGCCGCCACCTCCGCCTCCTTTGTGCCGGTGATCACCAAGTCGTCGACGTAGACACCCACCGCAAGGCATTTCTCCACGCCCGCCGGTAGATGGTCGCCTCGTGCGGGCTTTGCTCAAAGCCCATCCCCTTGAGCGTGGAATCCGGTTTGGCATTCCACGCCCTCGGTGCCCGCCCGCCGCAAGCCATAGGGGCCTTGGCGCAGCGGCACCTTGCCCTCCTTGCCGGGGATCGCAAAACCCGGCCGGGCCGATGCACGTAAACTTCCTCCTTCAACCGTTAAGAAACGCCGACTTGACATCCATGTGATGAACGCGCCCGACCCTCCCGGGCGGCTAAGCGCAGGAGAAGTCGCACGGACTCCATCCGTGCCACGGGAGCAAAGGCGTCGTCGGGTCGATCCCCCTCGCTGCACGAAACCTCGCGCCACCAAGCGAGCCTTGTGCTTGACAATGGCGCCGGCTTCATCCCTCTTCAGCCTTGAACACCCACTTAAGGGTGATCGCGGTGACCACGGGAAGATCCGCCAAGCTCCCAAGTGCGGTTCCTCTCAACCGCATCCATCTCCAACTGCATCGCGGCACGCCATGCCGCGCCTCTCTCGGCCTCTCGCAAAGGACCGAGGCTCGCCCGTCGTCACACGCAAGGTTAATCAGGCCTCCAAGTCGTGTGACACCAGTCCCGGCACCGGGCCGGTCACCGAGAAGGTCCTCCATTGTACGATACCGCAGCAGCTCGCCGTCGTAGCACGCATCGATGCGCCCTCGTCGTGGAGAGAGTGGAGAAGCGAACTCCACCGGGCCGTGCTCGACGTGAGTCTTTGGAGTAGACGCGTGCCCGAAGGAGCGGCCGCCGATGATGGAGTACGTGGCGACGCCGGGCCGTGGTGGAGTCGGTGAGGTACTGCCGCAGCTGAAGTCATGGCCGGAGAGCGGGTGTTGCCGGTGTAGCGTACACTAGGGTCGATGGAGATTGGGGACCGAGGTAGGCATGCTCGGCGAAGAAGAGCTGCCTACTCCCCCCCTCCCTCGAAGTGGACGTGCTCGATGGTGAAGTCATCATATGTCGGAGTCGAGCCGTCGCCCACCGCCTTGCCCCCACACCCATCCTCGTCCTTTGTCGAACACAACGCCTCGTCTTTGTGCGCACGTTGTGTGTGTTCGGGTCGAGGATGCGGTAGGCCTTGAGCCCTCCGCGCGTAGCCGATGAACACTCTGGAGTGCTCCCGCCATCTAGCTTGCCGATGTGGCCAAGCTCCTTGGCGAACGCGAGGCACCAAGACCCGTGGGTGGGAGACCGCCCGGCTTGCGCCCATGCCAAGCTTGACGGCATCCTGCCGCCGAGGGCCTTGGCGGCGAGCGGTTGAGGATGTAGACGGCTGTCACCACCGCCTCCCCCCCGTAAGACACCGCCATCCCCCTCGCTTGAGAAGGGCCCGAGCCATCCCCACAACCGCCCTCTGTTTTTGCCGCTGACGCCTGCTCGCCGCTGGCCGTACGGGCGCGGGAGTAGTGGCGTGAATGCCCTCATCGCAGCAGAAGATGCGGCGCCAATTCAGCTGCCGTGAATTCCGCCGCCGTTGTTCGGTCGGTCAAGAAGACGCCGCCTTTGCGGCGTCGCACTCCGCCTCCGCCAGCCGCGCGGCGACGATGGCGCCCGCAGCCTCCCTTGCTTGCTGCCAAGAATCATCACCCACATGTAGCGGGAGAGATCGCCGACGAGCGGTAGGAAGTAGCGTCGTCCTCCCGGTGTGGCCCGGTGTCACGGGCCACACAAGTCCTGCACGAAGCTCGAGCCTCTCCTTGGCTCTAAGCTCGCTTCGCTTGGGAAAGGGAGTCGCCTCGCTTCAATACGCACGCCGCAGAATCGCCCGTATGGTCAAGGCATGGCAGGCCTCGCACCATCTCCTTGTTGCCGAGCTGCTTTAGGGCCTCGGGGGTTGAGGTGCCCAAAGCGCTCATGCCACCAAGTGTCGTCGTTGCGGCGGGCTGCAAGACACACGGGCTGCACCACCGCACATGAAGAATGTAGAGGTGGTTGGCGCCCCTTTCACCTTGGCGAGAAGAGAATGGTGGCGATCCTGGATCCGCAAGACACCGTGCTTTCGATCTCCACGCTACGAGCCTTTCTCATCCAAATTGTCCCAAGCCGATGATGGAGTTCCTCGCGGGGGATGTAGTAGACACCGGTGAGCAGCCGGTGCTCGCCCCGTCTTGGCGGTGAAGACGGCGGAGCCGACGCCCTTGATCTCCACAAAGGAGGCGTCCCCCGAACTTGACGGAGCCTCGAACGCTGGAGTCTAGCTCGGAGAAGAAGTCCCGCCGCCGGTCATGTGGTGAGTGGCGCCAAGTGTCGAGGCACCATCCGTCGATCTTGTCGCCGCCGCCGACCCGTTGCCGAGGAGGGCATGTGCCTTGGGCTCGTCAAGGTGGAGGAGAGCCGCTGCGCTTGATGCCGTTGAGGTAGCTCGATGCTTGCATGGTGCTATGAACAGGGGGCCGGCTCCTCCTCCTCCTCTTTGTCGACATGGGCCCGGCCACGTGGTGGTGTCGACAGCCCCTTGGCCCAAAGGCCAAGCCGCCGCCGCTTGTGGCGGGCGTTGTCTTGTGCCGGCTTGGGCTTGCCGGCCACGCCGCCAGGCACCTCCGCTGGCGTCACCTTCAAAGATGTCCTCGCGCCCCGGCGGGCGTCTTTGCGCACCTTGCGCTGCTTGCCACGCTTGCGGCCGCCCTTCGTGGAAGAAGGCTCCCCTTTTCTTCCTATCACCTTGGCGTGGCATCCCAATCGCTCTCGAGTGAGAAGGAGCTTCCAATCAACGGTGACGGGCCCCGAGAGAGACCGTGGCTCATCGTTGTCGACGACCTTGAGGCGACCTATCGCCTCCCCGATCGACATCGTGGAGAGGTCCAGCAAGGCCTCGATAGAGCGAGCCATACCGCTTGTACTTCTCGGGGGGCGCAAATGAAAGAGCTTTGTCGACAGACTCTCTCGTCGTCGAAGGTGTCGTCGCCGAACTGAATCAACTTCTGCGGCCAGGTGTTGAGGCGAAGAGCAAAGTCATCAATGTCCTTACCGGCTTGAAGGCCGGGTTCCCCCACTCCTGCGGCGTTGCTGCCGGTGTGGACTTGCGGGCGCGGTCGGCCGCCGATGCGTCTTTGCGGTAATGGCGTCCCAAAACCCTCCTTGGCAGTCCGCTTGTTGGAAAGCGAAGAACGCATCTCGGACGGGACTGCAGCGATGAGAGCATCCATCGCCCGTCGATCCTGGTCGTAGTCGGCGTCGCCGTACCGGACTGCCTCCCACATGTGCCGCACTTGAGCCTCACCTTCATCACCGCAGCCCACTCGGCGTAGTTGGTCTTGGTGAGGGTAGGCCACCCGCCGCCCGGGGCCAACATCCCGACAACAGCACGGAAACCGTGGTAATCACGGTACCGGGTCCGGGGAGAGAGCCACGCTGCTCGCGAAGGCCGCGCTCTCCATCGGCGCCGTCCACCGCCACCGCTGCGCGCCCTCCTCTAGGGCGCCACCGCCCGTCTTGGCGCCTCCTCCCGAGGCGCCACCCGGTAGCGTCCGCGCCTGTCCGGGCTGCCGCCACGCTCGTGGCGTGCGCAGCCCCACTCGCTGCCCGCCCTCGCTGTGCCTCCCTCTCCAGCAGGTCGAGGTCCTCGTCGGCGCTATCACCACCCGAGATGGAGCTAGTGATGCTGCCAGCGCCAAGACCCTCGACCTCTGCTGCCGCTACCGCGCTGCATCCGCCCGTATCGCTGCTTCCACCTCCGCTCGGCTGCTGCCAGCTCCGCTGCAGCCAGCCTCGACGCCCTCGCTGCTGCCGCAGCGATCTCTGCTACCCGATCGCTCGCGTTCCTTTGCCGCAGCGAGCTCGGCCTGCTGCTGGCGCCCGCGTGCTCGAGGCGACCAAAGGCTGAGACTGTCCCTGCGGACATGGCGGCGCTATCGGGGGGGGAGCTGCTGCGTGGGGCTGCTGCGTGGAGGGGAGTATGCAGGGGCAGCCGGAGCTGCTGCAACTACCGGTGGGGGGGCTGCTGCAAGGCCGGGAAAGAAGGTGAGCAGGAGATGCTCAAAGCTACAGGATAGCGAGGCTCGATACCACTTGTTAGTCGCTGAATTCTAGCTCTTGGTAGGAGTAGAATCCTTATTCTCATCGAGGGAGAGGATGACACTAGAGTTGGGGCAATTTTCTGGTTTATTTCTCACACAATGCCATGCCAACCTGAGGGGTTGGGGATATATATTTAAAGGCTGCTAACCAGCCAAGAAGATGCCTAGATGCTAGTCTAAGATGCTAGTCTAAGATGCTGTCCTAACTAGTCTAAGATGCTGTCCTTACTGCTGTCCTAAAAGCAGTCAAGGAGATGCTAAAGTAGATGCTGTCCTAGATGCTAACTGCTGTCCTAAAAGCAGTCAAGGATGCAGGGTACAAGGACTACAAGGACCATGTGCTGCAGTCCCACAAAGACCAGCCACACCACGCTGTTGTGCTGTGGCGAGTAGTGTGCCGTGAGGTGCCAGTGCATCCCCTCTTTTGCACAGTAGGAGGCGAACTCCACCGCCGTGAATTCGCTGCCGCGGTCCGTTCGGAGTACATGCAGCTTCTTCCTGGATTCCGCGTCGGCTTGTGCCTTGACCCGCTTGATGGCCTCTGCCGCCTTGTCATTGCTTGTTAGGAGCTGCAGCCACATATAGTGGCTGCGGTCGTCGACGAGTAGGAGGAAGTACCTCTGGCCGTCGTGTGTTGCTGGTGAAATCGGCCCGCAAAGGTCCACATGGACCACCTCGAGCGGATCCGCCGCGCGATACTTCGCCGTCTTGGGAATGGCTCCAGCCAGGCAGCTGTCGCAGAGCTTGCTGGCGTGCTTGAGCCATGGCTGCCTGATCACCAGGGCGTCGAAGCTGAGGTGCCTGAGTTGGCCATGCCACAGCCACGACTCCTCTAAGCACTGCGCCGCCAGGCACACCGGCTGCTCTACCTTCAAATCCAAGAGGTAAAGCCAGTTACGGGAGGGCGTTACCTTGGTGAGAAGACGCTGCTCCCTGTCCCTGATCTACAACACACCGTCGCAAATCAGCACCTCGCTGCCGCGCTCATCCAACTGTCCCAAACTAATAATGCTCGAGCGCAGCTGTGGAATGTAGTAGACATCCGTCAGCACGCGGTGCTTGCTGTTCCGACACCGGAAGAGGACGGTGCCACGACCATGGATGTGCACTCTGGAGCCGTCGCCGAACTTGACGCTCCCGGTGGCCACTCGAAGAAGGCAGCGCGGCAACCAGTCATATGGGTGCTCGCGACGGAGTTGAGGTACCACCTTTGCTCCAGCTCGTCGCCAACCGCGCCCCGCTGGACTGCTTGGCCTTGGCTTGTCAAGCTTCGACCGTCCGCCTCCCCCCTCGCCGCCATCCTGCGGTCGCGATGCTCCACCATCATGAGCGCAAGCTCGTCGTCGCTGTCTGCTTGGGCTAGGTGAGCCTCCTTCTCCGGCTTGTTCTCCGGGCGCTAGCACACCCAGTGCCCCACCTTTCCCGCAACGCCTGCAAGCGTTGGGTCGGTGTTCTTGTCCGCCGGCACCTTCCCACGCCACTTGTCTCCGCGGTAGTAACCGCGCTGGATCCTTCCCGGTCTACCGCCGTCGTGGAGAGGTCAAGCATCGTATCGATGGAGAGTGCGAGCTGGGCGTACATGTCCGGGACGACTCGGAGGAGCTTGGAGACGATTTCTTCCTCGTCTATCGCCTTGCGAAGCGCGGCCATTTGGCTGACCAGCAACTGCAGTGAAATTTGAGGTCGTCAAACTGGCGACACAGCTACTGTACCTTCGCTTTCTTGGCCCACCTTCGCTTCCTCATCCACATTGCCAGTGTCCGCGGCTTGCTAGCACTTGTAGGCATGCAACTTCCACTTCATTTGCACTGCTCACTCGCCATAGTTGCTGCGGGTGAGCTGTGGCCATGAGGTGCCACCCACCTCGCACCGTGTGCACCTCCACCTTGGTCTGGGCAACCGCGATCTCCTTGTCCTTGGAGTCGCTGGCTCCCTTGCTGCCCTGTGGATTGTTGTCACCCATCGCCGGCGATCAAGCACAGCGACAACAACCTCTCCGCATCATTTTCTATATTTAACCTATCGAATTCGTATTTTTTTGTCTGGCTTTATCATTTTTCTTTTCGTATTTCAGATGTTTTGTATTTCAAATATAAAAGTAGAAAACGGTTTAGACATTTTTCAACCGTTTTGTACTTTTGTACTTTTAATTCGATATTTTTTGAATTCAAAATTCGGTTTAAACCGAATCTGGTTGACTGCACATGTGACGCAGCCCAATTACAGCCTGCTTACCACGCAGTTACGTTCTTTCTACTGTTGGCCAGTTGCCCTTTCTTATATTAGACGGTGCCTAGCCTTATTTTCATTCACTGTGCACTTATTAATTATTATATACACTTGAACTTGATCATATATGTACTTAGTCATGTACTTGGTCGTGCGGGTTGGTATTCCGTATTGAGTTTTCATATATCAACTGTGTTCGACATAAATCCGCTCGAATTGGTTCGTTTTCGAAATTCCCGATATTTCATAAGTTTGTGTTCATTTTCATGTCCGACTTTACCGTTTCGTTTTCATTTTCGTATTTCAAATGTAAAAGTAGAAAACAATTTAGGTGTTTTTCGACCATTTCCGACTGTTTTCATCCTTACTACCAACTATAAGGTACAAGATGGTATGGCTGAGTATAGCCCCATCTCCCTAGTACAATACATGCAAGGTTCTACCAACTCTGATTATGCAAAATTCTTCCCCTAATTCTTTTGCTGTCCCTGGACCTCCACCATGCCAATCAAGCCTCTCAGCTCTAGGAACCGAAGGCGCCCAAGTGGCTTGGTGAGGATGTCAGCGAGTTGCCGCCCGGTCTCGACGAACTTGATGAAAAGGTGTCCTTGATCGACGCAGTCTCTCAGGAAGTGGAACTTCACGTCGATCTGCTTGCTCCGGTCGTGGAGCACGGGGTTCTTTGCCAGCACGATGGCTGGCTTGTTGTCAACCTTGAGAGCTGGCGGCTGAGCTTCAATGCCAGTGAGCTCGGTCAGCAACCAGCGGAGCGAGACCACCTGACATGCTGCAGTGGCCGCCGTGACATACTCTGCTTCGCACGTCGACAGCGCCACCATCTTCTGCTTCAGCGACTGCCAGGCGATTGGTGCCGCACCGAGGAAGACGAGCACGCCGGAGGTGCTTTGTCATCCGTCTACATTGCCCATCCACATCGTCCATACACTGCTGCACTGCAGCTTGCTCCTCTGATGATGGCCATGTGATGGTCCTGGAGATAACAGCCGGACGCTTCTTCCCACACGTGCTGCTGCCTGTAGGAGTCCTGCCGCCATCGTTCATTGATAGACCTATGTCTTGTGCCTACCTTAGGAGTTGTTAGTCAGGCGCCCTTTGGGCTGGCCATATGGCGCCTATGCCTAGTTAGCCTGGGCTGCCCTCTACGGATTTATAGTAGATGGACTACTGAATAGGCAAGGATCTCTTGATTGGGTGTATTCTATAAACCCTTCATGATCCTTGCCTATATATTGTACCCTCTTGTACCCTTTCACTCTAATCTACTATTCCCTGTGCCTATCCTGACTTACATGGTATAGCCGCCTAGGACCTCTCTCTTCCGCTGCCCTAGCTCGCGCACCGGCCTCTCCACCATGCAGCGCCACCATGCCACTGTCCAGGATGAGGAAGTTAAGAGAACCTTCGTGCTCTCCTGACAAACCACACCTGGGATCTTGTGCCTCGTCCTTCCCCGGCCAACATCGTCACTGGGAAGTGGATCTTCAAGCACAAGCTTCAGTCTGACGGCTCGCTCGAGCGTTACAAGGCGCGCTGGGTTCTCCGGGGTCACACAGTGGTCCGGTGTTGACTTTGGTGAGACTTTTAGTCCTGTGGTGAAGCCTGCTACCGTTCGCACTGTGCTTTCTTTGGCCCTCTCCCGTCAGTGGCCTGTGCACCAGCTCGATGTGAAGAATGCATTCCTACATGGCACCCTATTTGAGTATGTATACTGTCAGGCGCCGTCTGGTTTTGAGGACTCAGCCCATCCGGATTTTGTCTGTCGCCTGAACAAATCCCTATATGGTCTAAAACAGGCTCCCCATGCTTGGTACAGTCGGTTTGCTACCTACTTGCTCTCTGTTGGGTTCATTGAAGCCAATTCAGACGCCTCGCTCTTTGTTTATCAGCATGGATCAGACACTGCCTTTCTGATGACATTGTCCTCAGCCTCCCCTGTTGGCCTCCTTCGACGGATTATCTCAGCCCTTCAGTGAGAGTTCGCCATGAAGGACCTTGGTGAGTTGCACCATTTCCTTGGTATGCAGGTTCAGTGTTGTGGTGATGGACTTCTTTCTCAGCGACAATATATGGTTGATATTCTGGATCGCGCTGGCATGGCAGAGTGCAAGCCGTGCTCCGCTCCTGTAGACACCAATCCCAAGGTTGCCGCAGCAGATCTGACGCTTCAGATTTTCGCAGTCTTGCTGGACAGCTGGAGAACTGCAGTACTTGATATTCACCCGGCCAGATATTGCCTACGCTGTGGAGCAGGTGTGTCTTCAAATGCACGACCCCCGTGAGCCTCTTCTGGCAGCTCTTAAGCGGATCCTCCGCTGAGTTCGAGGCACTCTCCACCTTGGTCTACTGCTGCGACTGTCTGCGTCGACTGATCTTGTGGTCTACACTGATTGGGCTGGCTGTCCAGACACATGCAAGTCCACCTCGGGCTATGCTGTCCAGACACACACAAGTCCACCTCGGGCTATGCGGAGTACCTTGGCGACAACCTCGTTTCCTGGTCCTTTAGCGTCAATCCACAAAGGTGAAGATCCAGCGCTGAAGCCGAATATCGTGTTGTGGCCAATGTAGTCGCCAAGGTCACCTCCTCCAGAGCTCCACGCCCCTCAGGCGCGCCACACTGGTGTTCTGTGACAATGTCAATGCCGCCTATATGACTTCCAATCCAGTTCAGCATCAGCGCACTAAACACATCGAGATTGATCACTTCGTCCAAGAGCTAGTTGCCGTTGGTGATCTTCGTGTACTTCATGTTCCCACAAGTATGCGGGACATCTTCACCAAAGGGCTTCCCTCTGTTTTCATGGAGTTCAAGTCCAGTCTGAACGTGCGAGTAGCTGACAATCCGACTACGGGGGCATGTTAGACAGGCACCCTTTGGGCTGGCCATATGGGCCTTGCGCCTATGCCTTGCTAGGCTGGGCTGCCCTCTAGGGATATATAGTAGATGGATTACTGATTAGGCAAGGACCTCTTGATTGAGGTGTATTCTATAAACCCTTCATGATCCTTGCCTATATATTTGTACCCTTTTGTACCCTTTCAATCTAATCTACTATTCCCTGTGCCTATCCTGACTTACAGGAGTAGATGGTGCAATATCAGCACCTTATCTTTTAGCATCTACTTTTAGCACCTGGAATATGCTGTAGCAGCATCTTATCTCTAGGCTTATCTCCTACTTTAGTTGATCTTATCTCCTGTAACAACCGGACCACTTGGTCCTATATGTGGTACCCTGCCATGTTTTGGCAAGGCTAATGGAATTTGAAATCTAGCCCCAAACCTGTGCTTTGGTTCCAACATCCATATTCTCCCGTTGCCTTGAGCAACACCATGATGCGATCCAGTGTTGTGGACATATGATGGAGCTGCTCAGACATGTGATGATGCCCCACAGCAAGGGGTGCGTAAAGCGTTGGCAGCAGAAGCCATGGGAATGGATCGAAACCAAATTGATACCAGATGTTAAGATCCTTAGATCATTTTGGTATAACAATTGCCGGGAAGATAGCTGGGCAAAGTTAGCATGGAGGGAGACCGGAGACTAGAGTATTTGGGGGGATTAGATTGTTTATTCTTTCTTCCTTTTTCTTGGTACATCACCTCTCTCCTGACCACCTAAGGAAGGCCCAATCAAATCATAACAAATCATATCCAATCATATCTCTACTTGAACCAAATCTAATCCTATCTCTAACTGATCAAATCCCTCTAATTGATCTAATCTAATCTCTTTACTAATTCTTATTCCTTCCTTAGCAAGGGCGCTATAGGACGTGCTAGGGTACCGTGGGGCCGTCCTAGGTCTAACACTCATAACGGCAGATACAACGGATAGTGCAGGAACAAGGTTTTATGAGGTTTGACCACCTTTAGGAGTCTCTTGGCCAGGATTACCCCGACATGGAATGAACCACTAAACTAAATAAAATATTTATTCCATAGCATAATTCCTGTTCAGCTGCATTGATAGCATAATTCCTGTTCAACTGCATTGACTATGACTTCCTATTAATCTAATATTATTCTAAGAGCACTTTCCAGTTCTCTACTATAAACTCAACCAACCTAGGAGGAACTAGGTGGTATTGTAAATAAGAGAAGATAGGCACCCAAATTCATGTTGGAGAGGACCCAAACTTGGGTGGTGGGTATGCCCACGACCTACCATTGCTGAATTCTGATTTTCACATTATTGGGCTTAACCCTAGAAGGGTAGCATATAGTCTCATACATGGGCCTCATGGGCTTAGCCTCATGGGCCTAATACACACATATACTCCAACATCCCCCCCAGCCTCGAACTACCTACAGCAAATGGAGTTCCGCATCGACATGAAAAGAAGTACACACAGAGCCCCCCACGCACGCAACTAGCCATTGGTGATGTTGAGGCCGGAGCGAAACTCTGTGAAGGTGGAGGACGGGAGGCCCTTCGTGAAGATGTCTGGGAGGTGGTCGGCACGTGAAGGACCCGCACCTCGCCGATGGCGACCCGATCACGGACAAAGTGTAGGTCGATCTCCACATGCTTGGTCCGGTGGTGCTGAACGGGTTGGTGGAGAGGTAGACCGCACCGACGTTGTCGCAGCAGACCAACGTGCTCCCGGAGAGAGGGCTATGGAGCTCTCCAAGGAGCCGCCGGAGCCAGAGGCCTCACCACGCCGTTGGCGACGGCGCGGTACTCCGCCTCGGATCGAACGGAGGCCACCGGGCGCTTTGACGACTGGACACCAAAGTTGCCACCCAAGAAGACTCCGGCGTGAGTCGGGAGGTGGAGCCCCAGTGTCCCGCAACCACCCTAGTCGGCGTCCGGTAGACAACCAAATGGTGGAGGAAGACCGCCGGTGGAGGAGCAAGCCGTAGTCAACAAACCCCCGAGGTAGCGAAGAAGACGCTTGAGAGCGGTGAGGTGGGGCTCCCTGGGGATCATGCATATGGAGACATAGCCGCTGAACTGCATAGGTGATATCCGGCCCGGAAGGTGAGGTAATCAAGAGCACCGCAAGACTCCTCGATATGCAATGGGATCGGCAACGGGTGCACCCTCGGTCTCGACAAATTTGCCCTCGAATGTCAACCGGAGTGGAGCAGGGGTTGCAAATACCATGCCAAAACCCGAGGATGTCAAGAGTATACCGCCGCAGTGAAGAAGTAACCCCAGTAGGGGTGAGGCTCAACAAAGGACACCGAGAAAGTGGTGGAGCACTCCTAGATCCTTCATAGCGAACTCCCGGCCGAAGAGAGGAGATGATGCGGCGGAGGAGTGACTCACCGGAGGCCGTGAGGACAATATCATCAACATAGAGCAGCAGTCCGCTAGCCTCGGCTCCATGGTGATAGATAAACAAAGGACGGTCGACTTGGCCTCCACAAAACCCAAGTGTCGGTAGGGAAAGCAAAGAAACCGGTGGTTCCACGCCCGGGGGCCCGCTTGAGGCCGTAAAGAGACTTGTTGAGCCGAAGACCATGTCGTGGCGAGAAGAGTCAACAAACCCCCGCCCGGGCCGACCGCAGTATACCGTCTCGATGAGAAGACCATGCGAGAAAAGCATTCTTCACGCCCAAATGATGCATGGGCCGAGCGAGTGAGAGCCGCTGAGAGCACCGCGCGGACGGTGGCCGGCTTGACCACGGGGCTGAAAGTCTCATCAGAAGTAACCCTGTGGCGCCGAGTAAAGCCCCTGAGAATCCAAATGAGCCTTGTACCGCTCGAGAGTACCATCCGGCCTCGGCCGCCAGTGTCCGGATCCACTTGCCGGTGACGACATTGGAGCCCGGGCGGACGGGCACCGTGATCCCACGCCTAGTTGGCGAGGAGTGCCGCGTGCTCCTCTTTATCGCGCCGGCGCCCGGTGAGGGCCTGGACAAGGTCTCGCGACGGAAAAGGGGTACAGAGAGACCAGCGAGTCCCCGCATCGCCGCAAGAGCCCGGTCTGGCAGGTACCACCGCTGTCGCGTCACCATATGGTGAACATGACGCTGGTGTCGTGAAGGAGTGGTGGGTGGTACACCGGCGCCGTGACACGGGCAGTCGGGGGTCCGCGGGGCGGCGGAGTCGGTGTCGCCGGGCAATGAAGAGGCCGCCCGCGTGCGCAGGACCCCGGCGAAGAAGGGGCACCGTGGTGACGATGGTGGCGAGGTGGCGCTGGCCGGGCACGACGCCGGGTAGACGAGCGGCCGGCCGGGCGAAGCGCGCAGCAAGGGGTCGGGCCGCCCCGAAGGTGGCGGCGGGCGCGGCGCCGTCCGCACGGCGCCGTAGACGAAGCGCTGGCCGGGCGCGGCGCGCCAAGTGGGCCGAGTCGACGCCCCGGGACCACGCCAAAAGTGGGACGGGGCCGGTCCGAAGGTGAACCCTCGATGCCCGAGGAGGCACCGGCAGTGGCGAAGCCGGGGCACGGTCCCGCCGGAGAGCACGGCAGGCGGTACCTACAGGATACAACTGAAAGATGGCTCAACCACCGGGTCGGGGCGAAACAACAGAGAGGTCGAACCGGAGTGGAGGTGGGTGTGGTGGTGGTGGTGGAGTAGGGAAGACGGACTCATCGAACACCACATGACGAGATGAGGACCCGACGAGAGGTAAGGTCAAAGCAAATGGTACCCCTTGTGATCCGGGGAGTGCCCGAGGAAGACACGAGAGTCGACGGTGAGCCGCCTTTGTGCGGAGCGGTGGGTCGTGGTGTTAGGGTAACACGCACACCCGAAGACTCGAAGGTGATCGTATCGGCGGGGGGTACCAAGACAACGCGGTGTGGTGTGGGTGCTAGGCAAGCAAATGAAGGAAGACGGTTTAGAGATAGGTGGTCGTGGTGTAAGCTCTCTCCCCGTAAGCGAGTAGGAAGTGACGCCCGAAGTAGAAGAGCGCGCATGGTGTCATTGGTGGTGCGAATCATACGCCAGCCTTGCCATTCTCGAGAGGAAGTATAAGGGCAAGACATGTGCAACGACACCGTGAGAGAGAGGAAGAAGGCACGGGAGGTGGAGTTATCGAACTCACGGCCATTGTCGCACCGACGGCCTTAATGGTGAGGCCGAACTGCGTGGACACCTGCGAAAAAAGTGGAGAATCGCAGAAAAGCATCCGACTTGGCACGCAAAGGAAAGTCCACGAATAATGAGAGAAATCATCAACAATCACAAGATAGTACTTATAACAAGAAATGCTGATGACAGGAGATGTCCATAGGTCGCAATGTACAAGATCAAAAATGCAGGCCGCATGAGAGGAAGAACTATGAAAAGGAAGACGAACATGACGGCCTAGTTGGCACGCATGACACAAATGCTCATCGTGAGCCCGAGGACATTGAATGTCGGAACTACGACTGAGCTGCATCAGGGCATCACGTCCAGGATGGCCGAGGCGCCGGTGCCAAGTAGTGGAAGAAGTGGTGGCGGCGAAAGCAGCTGATAAATCAGGAGGCGAAGAAGGCGAGGCAGATGCCGGGAAGCGAAGAGTGTAAAGAGGCCCCGTGCTATCACATCGGAGCAGAGGACGCCGGGAAGCCAAATCCTTCACAGTAAGACCAGAAGAGTCAAATTCCACAGAACAAGAATTGTCAGCTGTAAAACGACGAATAGAAAGAAGGTTGTGAACTATCGAAGGTGCAACAAGAACATCGGGGAGACGAAAGGAACCATGAGCGCCGGTGGCACCCACAGAAGTGACAGGGAGACAGGAACCATTCGCTACCATGATGGACGAAGGGTGAGAGGAAGGAGGGTGAATAGACGAGAGTATACCGGGGTTGGGGGTGGTGTGGTAGGTAGCCCCCGAAGTCGGCAATCCACTCTAGGCCGACAGAGGTGTCGCCCATAGTGCCGGGCGAGTGTGCCAAGTCCGCCCGGGTTCCAAATTTCCGGCAGCACCCAAGCGAGGCACCGGAGAGCGCCAGGTGGAACCCGGAGGCGCACCAACCGAGCATGGCGGCCGGGCGGGGGCGAGACACACCACCGGGAGCGGGAAGGGCCACATGGAGATGCGCCCGACCATGGGTTGTGGACGGATGGCCGTGGAGCGCCTTGTGGCGGCAAAGTAGCCGGTGGAGTCGGAGTGGCCCCACGACCGCCCCACCACCCCCGCGGCCACCGCGACGACGATCGCCACGCCCCCCCACCCCCCACTCTCGCCCGGGAGGAGGAGGACCTGGGGACGACGGCGGGAGGAGACAAAGCGCCAAGGGTGGGCAGCGAGAGCGCATTTAAGAGGACGAGGTCCCCTACGTAAAAAACGAGCCCAGGGGGAAGACCCAGTGTGAGCTCCTCTAGGGCAAGGTCATCCCGGACCTCGAGAAAGGTGGGGAAGGGGGCTTTGCGGGTGAGCACGGAGCGGGGCGTGGTCAGTAGCGTCGCCGAGCCCACGGAGGACGATGAGGACCAAGATCCGGTCCTCCACGGGCCGCCCAAGGTCCCCGAGGAGTCCGCCATGTTCTTCATCCGCGGCAAGACTCATCGACGGAGAGGTCGCCTCGACAAAGGTGCGGAAGCTCGCGCCGAGACGGAGTGCCCGGCTTCGGCATTGCCCAGAACCGGCCCTCGAAAATGCCCGGCCGCTTGGCGGGCGTCGGTGCGTGGCGACGCGATGCGTCCTCGGAGCCCTCGAGGGAGCACGGGCGTCCCCGACGATCCAGGGATTCGAAAACGATCCGGCGCAAAGGCGGAGCCATGCCGGGTTCGCGAGGCATACATGCCCGGGTGTCGAGGAGGACGGGCGGAGGGGCGAGGTCGTCGGGCGTGAGGTGTGAGTGAGGAGCCCGCCCCGCCAAATGCGGCAGAGGGCGACTCGCCGAGGCGACCGGGGCGAGGTTCGAATATTCTTCGGACCCCGCCGGCACAGGTAGTGAAGCCGCGCCACGAGTGGATCGGCCGGATCGTGCGCCGTAGACCGCGGTATGGGGCGCCAAGGCCCCCGGGCGAGCCGGAGAAGCGGCACCAGCGTCGTGAAAAAGGAACGCCGCCACGGCGAGGGGAGTCGCTTTCGCCGCGATCCGACGAGCGAGGCGCTACCAAGGCCGCGCTCGCCCCTCCCACACGAGTGCGGCCAAGACGCCGCGCGTGCCTCCCCGTCCCGCAGCAGCAATCTTGGCGGCCTTGATGGCGCGGGCGAGGTTGGAGTCGACGTGATGGGGGTCGCGCGGGGCGGGCGAGGAGGAGGAAGGTGACCGGCAAGTGCCGGGGCGGCGCCGCTGCAGGTGGCCGAACGGGCGGCCGACGACAGCGGTCGCCACCGGCCGGCCGCTGAACGGCGGCCGCATCCGTGGCTGGACAGCGGCCGCTACCGGCCGGCGCGCTGAACGGCGCGCGCCGCAAGCCGGGCGGTTAGTGGCGGCGGTGGCTCGTTGCCCTTCGGGCGCGGCGTTGCCGCGTTTTGCCGTTCGCGCGAAGGCGGCCGCCATAAAGCGCGGCGGGCGCGCGCCGCGTTAGGCGCCGCGCGGGCGGCCGGAGCCCGCGCGGGCGCGCTGTGAGGGCGGCGGCTCGGGCGAGGCGCGCTGGCCGCCGCGCGCCGGGGTAAATCCGGCCGCAGCGGCGGCTGAAGCTCAAGGCCGCTGGCGGCGGCCAAGGCCGGGCGCCAGAGCTGCCCGGCCACACCGCCCACCTGAAGAAGAGGAAGGGAGAGGAGGGAAGGTGGTGTAGTAGGGGTAGGCCGGAGGGGAAGGAGGAGGCGGCCGGCCGGCCATGGCGGCGGCGGGCGGCGGGGCGGCTGGCGGGGGGGGGGAGGGAGAGAGAGAGAAACCCTAACCCTAGCTTGATACCATGCTGAATTCTAATTTTCACATTATTGGGCTTAACCCTAGAAGGGTAGCATATAGTCTCATACATGGGCCTCATGGGCTTAGCCTCATGGGCCTAATACACACACATACTCAACAACCATTAACCGAAAGCAAGGCTCGGTTCCTTACCAGTCCTCTATTATAGTCCCGCACTGGTGTTGTTTGCTGTGTTATAACATTTGACACATCAATTTGCAGGAATGGGAGTATATGATGCTATGAAATTTTGCAAAGCTGATGTCTCAACTGTTTGCTTTGGATTGGCGGCTTCAATGGGTGCATTTTTACTTGCTGCTGGAACAAAGGGTAAGAGGTACTGCATGCCAAATGCAAGGATTATGATCCATCAGCCATCAGGTGGTGCTGGCGGAAAGTAAGTAACAATTGTTTGCTGTTGTGTTCCTTTGTGCTATTTGTTTCTTGTAAGATTTCTGTCTTACTGTTTTTATTTAAGTGAGTAAGGATATAATATTGAGGTCAAAATGGGAACATATTTTGCTCTATGATCTTTTACTACCACCGCTTTCTTATGGTCTTACTTTGTGGCTCTTGCTTGGTACTGCTTGTTGATCTTATTGAGATTTGCTTTGGTACCAAAATGGGGACTTTGGTGAACCAAATATCATAGTTACCCAACTATTGGCATGAATAGCAATATCATGATACACTGTGTTCCATTAATGATAGATTTATGAGTGTAGTGATAAACAACACCTTATTAGCATATGTAGTCTACTTTTATTGCATTTTTCCTTGTAAGTTGTGAAATTGGAGGTCATACACAAATAAAAAGATGGGTTCTTACCCCTTTTATTATCTGCTTAATATAATGAAGCGCAGCTCTCCTGCGTTTTCGAGAAAAAAAAAAAAAGATGCCCAAATTTGAGACATGCAACTAGAATCTTCCTTTATATTTCCTTCGATGTAGGGATGAAAGTAGATTGGATACGATGGATATTACAGATATGAAAAAATAGTAGTCTTTTTTGGGATTCGGAGTCGCATGGGGATAGTGTCAGATTGCCAATAACCCTCTAACCCTCACTGTGGCACAGTGAGGCCCAGGAGAAGCTATAGGAAACGTTCCACTAGTGCTTGAGTCTCAGGCCCACAATGGATATGTAAACATTTTCCCTTTCTCAAGCCAGGCAATCTGCCGGCTGAGCTTTATCCAGTCTCGATTCCTCTACTTCTGCCCAGCTACCTCACCACTAGCGATACGGGGCTGACATGTATCAAAGCCACCATTCCACGGCTTCACATTGTCTCGGTCTGTGCTGGATCGGGGCTGACGCATGGACACTAAATTGGTCTTCAGCGTGCATGCGGAGCCATGGATCCGGATGTCAAGGCAGCCTTCGATAAGATCCTCAAGTGCCTCGACAACTTCAACACCAAATGGGAGAAGCGCTTCTCCGACCTCGAGGGAGTGAGCCAGGAGAACGACGAAGCCATCACCCACCGCGTCTCTGAGCTTGAGGGGTACTGCACTGTCCACGCCGAGGCATTGCGGGCTGCCAATGGGTGGGCCCAACATTCGAGGGTCGTGTCTCGGAGTTGGAAGAGTGCATCACCGACATCGAGGTCATGCGCTTCTCCAAGACCTGCGACAAGTGGGATGACTGGGTCACCATGTTTGAGGTTGCCGTGGCAGGACTCGACAATTGGAGGCCCGGTGTTTGAAGGGGTTCTCGATGACATCCCCTTGGATGTGTAGCAGCTCAGCAAACATTAGGATTGCGGTCCAGGCCTGATGCCGCCTTGCCGTGTGCCCATGTGCCAGAATCATGACCGACTGGCCTGGCGGGCACCTCAACGAACCGAAAGCAGGACAAGGGCTATGGGTCAATAACAACCGTAACCCTGAACCTGGCCAATGGTATGAACTCATACTCACATTCTCAGTCATTCTTGTTCTCTGGTTTCATCGACCCGTGCCCATTGTTCCCTTTGCATCACCAAAGAACCCACAACCCACCCCCCAACCCCCAACCCTCCTGCTACTTCCCAAATCGGCAAAGGTCCCAAAAATGAATTCCCCCCAATTTGATGCTGACAATCCCCAGCTTTGAATCTCTCGCGTAGACGTATTTTGAAATGTATTCTGTTGATTCGATCTTCTGGGTTAGGGTGTCCACTATGCATTCCAATCAGTGGAACGTCGTCTTAAGGATGTTGATTGGAAGCATTTTGTGCCATGGTCCATGAACGCTTCAGTAGAGACCAACTCTCGCCAACTCTTCAGCATCCACTAAACTTTTTCTGTTACAGATTATGTCGACATGTTTGTGGAGCTTACTGACCAACTCACAGCTTACACATCCCACAGAGACCCCCTATACTATACCACTTGATTCATTGATGGGTTGCGCGACGACATTTGTTCTATTTGTTCTGGTTCAACGTCTGTTAGACCTTGGTGTTTCTTGCATGCTTGCATTGTGCAGGAGGCTTTGGAGTTGGGGCGTCACAAGGACTTAAAAGAAATCAGAGGTATTTATATTCTCCAAATCTGCGTCCATCAAGGGAGCAATGCCGCTTCCTCCCCCTCCTTCGTGCACCAATAGCTGAGGAAGAACAAGGTGATTATAAGCAGTTATTCCAGCGAGGAGTAAACGTGAAGGACAGGCTCTCATCCTTCTGTTCATATTGCAAGGCCAAGTGGCTTTGTATGTGATGCACCGAAAAATGGTCCCCTGGCCATAAATGTGCTCCCGCCTTGCAGTTACATGTGCTCCAGGAAGTGTGGAATTTGTGCCCAGATGGGTTCCCTGAGCCTCAACAAGAACCTGCTGAATCTTCAACCCCGGAGCAGCTGTTCGTTCTGCTATCAGTTGCAGCCCTCACCAACAACCATGCCACACACACAATTCAGTTCCTGGGTACAGTATCGGGCAAGGAAGTGCTTATTCTGGTGGATTCTGGAAGCAGCCATTCATTCATTAGTTCATTGCCAGCGGTTCAGTCGTTGGTCACTGCTGCTAAGGTGCAAGTGGCAGATGGGTTTCATCTCGTGTTCTGTATAACTTCCTCAAGGTGCGAGTGGCATATGGGTTTCGTATTCTGTTCAGTAGAACTTCCTCACACTGAGTAGTCAGTCCAAAGCTTCAGTTTTCACTCCACCCTAATGGTGCTTTCCCTCAGTGCCTATGACATGATCATCAGAATGGATTGGCTTGAAGCATTCTCACCTATGAACACTGGCTGAACAAACTATCCCTATGGAATTAAGCATATTTTGCTCCAAGGCATCGTTTCAGAGCCAGCAAACTGCTCGCTGGTGCAGTCAATTGGATGCTGATACTCCTTAAAGAGGATCAGATACTGACCCGACAATACAGTCTGTCTTGGATGAATGTGCACATATGTTCGCTGTTCCTACAGAGTTGCCTCCATGGTGGCGTTGTGACAACACCATTCTGCTCATGCTAGGTGTGCCCCCTATCGGTATATCCTTGCACTGAAGACGTAGATCAAGAAACAAGTGTCCAAGATGCTGCCCTCTGGTCTCATTCAGCCCAGCACTAGTGCCTTCTCTTCACCGGTGCTGTTGGTGTGGAAAAAGGATTGCCTGTGGTAATTTTTCGTCAACTACCGCATGCTCAATGCTCTCACAGTTAAGAGCAAATTTCCTATACCGGTGATGGATGAGCTCTTGGATGAGTTGTCTTCAGCTTGTTGGTTCTCAAGTCTGGACTTGCGTGTGGGTTTCAATCAAATCTGTCTTGCACCCAGCAAAGAACATAAGACCATGTTACAAACTCATGGGGGCATTTCAGATTCACAGTGATGGCCTTTGGGTTGACAGGCATGCCTAACACATTCCAAGGCACAATGAACACAACGTTGCAGCCATTGCTCCACAAGTGTGTACTGGTGTTCTTCGATGACGTACTTGTTTACAGCAAAACGTCGATGACCACTTGCAAGATTTGCACTGGGTATTCTCTCTTCTGGCCATGAATCAATGGCAAATCAAGCTAAGTGTCGCTTTGCCCACCGGAGTATCTCATATCTAGGCCACGTCATAAGCACCATGGAGTCTTAACTGACCCATCCAAAATTCAGTCCATTTGTGATTGGCCGCCGCCTCAAGATGTCAAATAGTTGCACAGCTTCCTGGGATTGGCTGGGTATTATCGCAAGTTCATCCAAGACTTTGCAATCATCGTCTGTCCCCTCACTGATGTCCTCAGGAAGGGTACTTGTTTCTTTGGAAATCGACTCACAGTTTTGCTTTTGTTGCTTTCAAGCATGCTGTGGTGTTGGCTCTTGTGTTGGCCCTCCAATCCAAACCTTTGCAATTGTGAACGGATGCAAGTGACTTGGTAGTTGGTGCAATGATGTTATAGGATGTGCATCCTCTAGTCTTTATCAGCAAGGCACTGGGTCCTCGCACCTCTAGTGCATTGATGTTATACGAAAAGGAGTTCTTAGCCATCTTTGTGGCTGTGGACCAATGGTGTGCTTACCTTCAACATGTGGAATCTGTAATTTTTACTGATCACAGAAGCCTGATGAAATTTCAGATCAATGCTTTCATACTCTATGGTAGCTCAAGATGTACACAAAACTTGTGGGCTTGCAGTTCAAGGCGGTGTACAAGCTTGGTGCTTCCAACTTTGGGGCTGATGCTCTGTCTGGACACCGATGCCTCCAAGTCAGCTCAATGCCATCTCCTACTCCACCCTTGCATGGATATCCGTGGTACAGGACTACAACTAAGACCCAGCTGCAACCAGGTTGATCCAAGAGATAACAGTTTCACCCAATAGGATCCCACCATTCTCGCGGTCAATGGTGTGCTTCATCTACACGATCGCATTTGGATTGGAGATAACAACGCGCTACAGCTTTGTATCCTGGAATCTCTTCACACAAATGTAATTAGTGGTCACTCTAGGTGCCCAGTCACATACAGCCGCCTCAAGAAATTGTTTGCTTAGTGCCCTGCCGCCACATGAAGTCTGATGTTAAGGCTTATGTTGCTATTTTTTCTGTATGTCTTCAAGCAAAGCCCGATCGGGCCCAGTACCCTGGCCTCTTCGTCTGAATCTAGGCAGATTGTTTCAATAGACTTCATTGAAGAGCTTCTGTGCTCTGGCTCTGCCAATTGCCTGATGGTGGTGGTTGATAAATTCAGTACACTTGATGCCGCTTCTATACACCTTCACTACTCAACAACTGGCCCAGTTGTTCTTTGACTTTGACAACATCTACTGCCTCCATGGTATGCCAAATCACATCATCTTTGACTGGATCGCATTTTTACCTGCACCTTCTAGCATGAACACTTCCGTTTGGCACAACTCTATGAGTTTGGCCAATCACCCTCAGTTCGATGGATGGACAAACAGAGAGGGTCAACCAATGCTGGTAGACATATCTCCGATGCTTTCTCAATTCTTGTCCTCGACAGTGGCAAATGGATTCCTTTTTAGCTGAATATTGGTACAATACTAGTGTTCACTTTCTTTGCTGTTCTACCTTCGAGCTACTATACGGCCGCCCAGCTCTCACTGAGAAGCGTTGCTCTGATCGACCCTTCAACTTCAGGGACTTCATCTACATCAAGGTTCAACTGCACCAAAAGCTTTTGTTCAAGTACTTTGGCCCCTCCAAGGTCGTCTCCAAGATTGGCTCTGTCGCCTACTGTCACATGTCTAACGGAGCCCCTCCACGTCGGAGCAAGGCCTAGGCCAAAGCGCCTTATTAGGCCCAAAGCAGGCCCAGTGTGAATAGCACCCATGGTTACTGTAGCACCGTGGGTACTGTTCGCCCGTGGCACTGTAGCTCCGCTGCTGCTGCCACTGTCGCACCCTAAATTAGATTGCTTAGGATCTAAGTCTCCCAGACTACAAATATAGGGGCTGTACCATTCAATCCTGAGCGAGGAATTGACCTAAGTCCTATCTTCTCCGTCCTCTCTTTCCCTCTACCACAACCCTCTCCCTCTTCCCCTGCGCCGCCTCCTCCCTCAGCTCCAGTGCCACCGCCCACTAGCTGTAATGCCACCACCTAGCCACCCTAGCCGCAGCCTCAGTTGCCGTAGCTGCACCCTCCGCATCACGCATGTTACACCTGGTATGCGGACCACGACCATGGAGAGGTTCAGCACCAACATCCGTAATAGCATGTTCGTTCCTCATGGGAACTTCTACCACATCTTTGACAATGGGAACGCTCCGATCACGAACTTCAGGGTCCGCCACCGCCAACAGTAGCAACAACTCACTGCTGCCCTGCGCAATCATGCCCTCTTTGCCTACTACACGCCGCAGCGCCCAGGAGATATGCCACGCCGGCGTAGATGACTTCAGCAAGGTCATCGATCGTTGGATGAAGATGTTCAATGAGTTCTTCGATGGGCGCAATAATTTTCCATCGATAAAAGATCCAATTCAACCGGAGACGACCATATTAATAATGGTTCGACCCCGAAATCACCCCTAATTTTTGCTCCTACAGCTGTATCTAAGGGGTCTTCAGATGCAAACTCCTCGGCCATCAAGGGCGACGCCATCATCACCAAGGTCCAATCTAGATCAGATCAGCAGGACGCCATCACCGCTAGCAAATCCTTCCTTGACAACAAGACGAAGGAACCTCACTCCAACACAATAGAGATCATCATGGAAGAGTCAAACAAATTGTTCACGCTACCATCAGCTCTGCAGCCGCCGATGCTGCTGTACCTCCACCCGTTTGAGCAGCCGCCAATCAGCCCTGTGGCTACTTAGCCAGCCCCGGCCGACTGGCGCCCACCTCAGCTGGCCACCTAGCTACTTGGCTGCCAGTGTAACAGGCGCCTTCATCTCCATCTTAGGAGTGCCCGATCACTTCGCGAACACTAGAATAAATACCGTTCCAGCAACTTGTCACGACTCGGCTAACAACCCCTATGACGGTTCGATGGATCCACCACCATGGCTCTCCCGACAACTCTTCAAGCTGCATCACGTACTATCCAACAAAACAAATCTGGTATACAGTCTATCATCTAACAGGACCGGTGCAACAAGGGTTCATTCGCCCAACAAAACACGGAGCTCTCACCACGTGGGCACATTTCATCAAAAGCCTCATTCGCGTCTTCAATCCACCATTCAGTCGAGACACGATCAGCAACCCTGCCCTTACAAAGCACAACGGCTCCGTGAACGACTGCATCGACAAATTCACTGCTTATGTGTTATACGTCAGCATCACTAGCGAGCTTCACCAGATCAACCTCAACATCACGCTCATCAAGGACGACAATGCCTCGCAGGAGCAATTTTGGGCACATGCAGCTCCCACAACACCATCATCATCTACTTCACATGTCTCATAGATCTCCTTGAACAGCACATCCATATCACCATCCTTATCAGTAGTAACAACGAGGTCATATGCTGAGTGGCATGCTTCAACCACTCTGTATTGACATGGAGCTGTTCCGAATCGATGCCTTCTTCCTCGACATCATCAACGACACCAACATCATCCTCACGATGTCATGGTTTGCTGACATCGGGCGCATCATGTGGGATTTTACCTCCACGGTGATCTTCCAGTGGGCCGAGCACTCAGTCTCCTTCACCATCGTCCCTCGGCGACGTACTCCATCGATGGTGCTTGCACTCCTAGCTCCATCGCCCAGCGCGCTAGCAACGACAAGGTTGCCTACACCACCGCCCTTTTGGTGCTACGCCATGCATTGAGCAAGCCGTCCTCGTTGTCCGAACGTCCTCAATCACATTCGCATGTGTGGTGCCGTCCTTGTCGAGCTCCACCATGCCATACTACAACAATGGGAGTTACGTCACATCGCCATCGATGTTGATATAACGTCAGCAACTTGGTCCATCGAACAAGGGCTCCTCTGTTTTGATGGATGCTTATACATTCAGGGAACATCACCACTCCCATCGGCATCACTCAACTACAATGCCGCCCCTTCAGCTATACCGCTCAAGGGCCCATGGCCGCAGGGCACCGTCTCACCGACTATGATCATCTTCATTATCAACCTCCGTTGCTGGCTACTCCCCATGAGGAACACCCACATTGACCTTAGCTACACCTTCGACCAACCTCGGACACCCTCGAAAATGGTGAGTTCATGATTGGTGGCATGCTAGATTTGACTACGACACCGTCGACCCACGTGGCTTCAACCATATGCCGCCACTTCCCAGGCTACATCCTTCGCAACGTCGACAACCATCTACACGACTTCGTCTTTCCACCACGAACAATGCAGCGGCTCTACATCGACATCAACGTTCCTCACCCCTTGCTCGTGGCTCCCCGTCAAGTTGCAGGCCATCACCAAAACATACAATTACTACTATGGCTACATCGGCACCCACCTCTACCGCATAGTGCTCCTCATCGACCACACCCGCGAGAAAGTGGTCACGACCGACCCCATCTACGATTGTCTCTTGGTTCGGCCCAAGGAAATTGCCCCAATGCTACCCCCACTCCTGAATGATGTCAACACCAAACATTGTTTGTTGAGGAGGTCTACGATCAAGCAAGAGTACAGCTTGAGGACACGCTATCTGGAGAAGCGGGGAGATAAGTCATATGTCTAATGGGGGCGCCCCCCATGTCGGAGCAAGGCCTGGGCCAAAGTGCCCTACTGGGCCCAAAGCAGGCCTGGTATGAACAGGCCGCTGCCACCATCGCACCCTAGATTAGATTGGATAGGTTTAAATTGCTTAGGGTCTAAGCCTTCTAGGACTACAAATATAGGGGCTATGTAACTTTTCAATCATAGGCACAGAATTGGCCTAAGGCCTTCTATCTTCTCCCTCTCTTTTTCCCTCTATCGCAGCCCTCACCCTCTCTAACCCCGCGCCGCCTCCTCCATCAGCCCTAGCGCCACCGGTCCTAGCTGCAGCCACCACCCCATCCACCCTAGCTGTTATGGATGATGGGTATTATGGGGGTATTATGGGATAACTAGGCTTTATGCTTTGCCAAGAGCTTGAGAGATTGAGGGTAATTAGAATTGTTTTTCATAATTCATTGCTCTGAAAGGTTACATAGCACTTGTATTTATAGTCTTAGGAGACTTAGCCCCTAAGCAATCTAAACCTATCTAGGGTTCGGCGGCAGTAGTGGTGGCACACTGGGTACTGTCCACCTGCGGTGCTACAGTAGCAGGGGCTTGGGCCCTAAAGCCTACAACCCATTAGGCATATGACACGGTGGCAGCCTGCTGACTGCCCATGATATCTCCTCCGCCCTCGGAGACCCAGCTCGTCCTCGAGCTAGATAGTTGCCGCAGACTATGTCGTCCGGGATCCCATGGAAAAGACCTAACAACTAGCTTCACAAGGCCTGCAAATCGGAGGATGACAGCAGATGGAGTGGTCGGCACGGCGGCGGCTGGAGTGGTCGGCGCGATGGAAGGGGTGGTCAGCGCGACGAAGAGGGTGGTCGGCGCGACGAAGGAGGTGGTCGGCGCGACGAAGAAGGTGGTTGGCGCGATGGAGAAGGTGGTCGGTGCGACGACGAGGGTGGTCGGCGGCGGCGGCAGGTGGAGATGATGAGCGGGAGCGAGAAGGGTAGGTTGGATTGCTGCACGCAGCGTCCTTGTGGCATGCCTCACCAGGAATCCTCGCGCTGCTGTCTGTAGCCGCACTGTAGCAAGGCATTCACGCCTGGACTTCTCCAGAGATTGCATTTGCCGGCATGACAGGAATCCCCGTGCGGCTGCTTGAAGGCGTACTGCCGCAAAGTGTTCACAGTCCTCTTTGTCCTTCGCCTGGAGACGCGCCCTGAGGCGATCTAGCGTTGTGGACACATCAGCAAAGATGCGTGAAGCGTCGTTGGCAGCAGGGGACACATGATGGAGCAGGTTGGGGCGTGGGGGTGATCCGAAGCGTAGGTGCAGTAGCTTTGTGAAGCGGCGCCACGACGGGGTGCCCTCATCCCGCTGGACTTGGAGGAACCATAGCCGTGCATCACCCGCCAAATTACAGGAAGCCATCCACACTTTTTCTTCCTCCATGATGCGCTCCCGGTTGAAGTAGGTCTCGCAGATGTTATGGATGATGGGTATTATGGGGGTATTATGGGATAACTGGGCCTTATGCTTTGCCAAGAGCTTGAGAGATTGAGGGAGATTAGAATTGTTTCTTCTGTATTTATAGTCCTGGGACACTTAGTGATGAGGACATCCTCCACTATTACCCGCTGGCAAAGACACAACAAAAAAAATGGGCCAAGTGGCCCAGTTGTAGTCGGGCGACGACCGTGTGAGCCTCTAAATAATCCCACCTTGCTTAGCTTAGGAGAAGGAAGCCACCTTAAAAGGGAGAGCCACCCTTCCCCCATCAGACTAGTCTTTTGGGGCGATTGGGCCCTTTCCGAAAGAGGTGCGCTGAAGTGCGGTGCTAAGATTGCCGAGGCGCAACAAGAGGTCCTACTGGCATTGTAGCCGGATCGGTGCGTCGTAATTTCGGCTGTCGGTGCTAAGATTGCAGGATTCAGGGAATCCGGATCGGTGTGTCGGGCTTTTCATCCAACCCCACCTGGGCCGGATGCATCACTTAGCCCCTAAGCAATCTAAACCTATCTAGGGTTCGGCGACGCGCTACAGTGCTGCAAGTACTGTCCACCCACGGTGCTACAGTAACTTGGGTCTGGGCCCTACAGCCTACAGCTCATTAGGCATATGACACGGTAGCAGCCTGCTGGCTGCCCATGACACTACCGCTGCCACCCCAGCCACCCTAGCCGCAGCCTTGGCTGCCCTAGCCGAGCCCTCCCCATCGCGTGTGTTACACCTACAAGCTAGAGCTGCGATCGAGCTCTGCTGTTTACACCGTCTTCCATGTGTCCCTCCTGAAGCTGGTGCCTTCATTCAAACCCTGTCTCCAGCTCCCTACCTGATGCGGCAGATGGACTTCAAGTGCCTGAACAGATCCTTCAATGTTGCCTCGGCTTCTATCAACATGGTAACAGTACGATCCCTCAGTTGCTCATCAATTGGTCCCGGCTTGGCTCCAGTTTTACGACCTGGGAAGACAGTGTTCATGCATCAGCAGTTTCCACAGGCGATACGCCAGCAGCCCAAGCAGTCCAGTGAGGCCCAGGAGAAGCAACAGGAAACGTTGCACTAGTGCTAGAGTCTCGGGCGCACAATGGGTATGTAATGACTATGCCTGTAAGCCCACGAGAGAGTGAGATAAAGAGCGCATGGAGTGAACTGTAAATGCATCGAACAGATCAAGGAACATCTTTCCCCTTTCTCAAGTCAGGCAATCTGCCGGCTGAGCTTTATCCCGTTTCCTATTCCTCTTCTGCCCAGCTACCTCACTGCTACCTCACCGCTGGTGACGGGGTGCTGACACAGATGCGTTGGATATTGATGTCTAGGGTCCATGTCAGATATCCAACTTTGATTATTGGGATTCTAATATAGTACAGATATTAATTGTCCGAATTCGTATATATACAATGCATCTAGGATATGAACCTGCTTTGAGCCGACAGATATCTATATCTATATACACCTAAAGCATCATTGTCTACCAGGTGATAAAAAAATTCCGCTATCCAATGTAGCAGCCAGTGATACGAAGTTCTTCTTTGATACGAAACCCTGCCCACTTCTGCTTCTGCGTCTGAATCATTACAAAACTCTGTTTCCATCTGATATTCTCACATGTCATACAAGTTGCGTCTGCTTATCAAGATAACCAAAACATCTTTCTAGATTTTTTTTGGGCATCCAGTAATGCAACCTGATCAAAACACCCTCTCTTTCTCCGAAATACTATTCCACTCAGCCTCTCCTTATTTGGATATGTGGACACACGCTTGATTGTTTGCCATTCTGGTATGCACAAGAACACTTCTCGTGTAGTCGCATTGGCGGATCCAGGACAAAAAATGACCTATGGCGAACTTTAGACTGTTAGATTTGTTTTTTCTTTGCAAAGCAATTGTATACAATACAAAAGATAATTAGCATGAAAAAATAACGATATACTTGTATATATCAATGAGTCAACTATATGCCAAACAAATTTAGTGAATCAATTAAAAAATTTAGTAAATCAATCGCTCAACTATACGTCAATCAAATTCGCAATACATTGAATCAATTAAACTTACCTTTTCCCTTTCACCTCTCTGTGCTACTGTTGCATCAGCATTTTCCATCGCTGGGGCCTGAAAGCCTGAACTTAGCAGGAAACAGCACCGCAATATCAGAACTACAGTAGCTGGCAACAGCGGACTAGCAGACCAGCAGTGGCAGTGCAATGTGCAGCGACCGCCTGCCAGCAGGCAGCAGTGAGATGTCGATGTGCCGTCGGGCGTTAGCCGTCGGCCATCAGCTGTCGCGTGCCGCAAATCGATCGGATGGACTACAGCTGAAATGACGCCTAGAGGACTAGACGCAAGCAGAGGCTTTTTACATTCTATATGGGCTCCAGGCAGATGGAGTATACAACCCAATTAACAAGCCCAATCACAGTCCAGTAAAAATAACGCTTCGTCGTCTTCGTCTGTCCGCACCAGTTCGTGATTCTTCCATTGCTGCCGGCCATGGCTGAGGGTGGAAGGCGAGCGGGGATCGCAGGAAGGGAGGGGTAGGGGTGGCCGTCAGGCCTCACCAGATTGGTGGATCCGCCCCTGTGTAGTCATCACCTTAGCTCATCACCGTAAGCGCATGGCACAAGAACACTTCTCGCATAGTCGTCACCTTAGCTCATCAAGTGCATGGCACGTGGCATGGTCCGACAGGGTTGGATGTCACCTGGCCCTTTGTCATGACAATGATGGGGGTGTTCATGAATTGGGCTTGCGCGCCTCGCAACAACAACATTCCTACGCTTGATGCTTACCCTTGTCTCGAAGAAAACTGTGGTGCCCTGCGCGTCGCACACCTAGTGGGGCACAGCACGACGCTGCTGCTGCTCAGGTCCATGATCTGCACGAACAGCAGCGTGCACGGCGGGTCCAGCTTGGGTGTTGGGGCCACAAGCCGATCCGACATCTTGCGTCATGGCATGAAATCGCTCACCTGATCGAACATCGTGCCCTCGCCGATGTATTCTCATGTCGTCGTCGAACTCGAAGCACCCCACAAGCGGGTAGGATGTGACCAGCGCCCTGGCAAGGGTGTGCTTGATGACATCAGCCATGAAGAACTCCAGATTACTCTTGGCCCAGAAGGTCTAGACCATTGGTATGTACCCGTAGCGTGTGGTGAGTTGCAGGTTCGACACCTAGATGCCGCCCGCCAGAGTCTCGTCAGCCGAGGCAACCACCTATGACGGCAGCACCACCACCATCAGCCGCATTGCCTTGCTCATATTCTAAGCTTTATATTTTCTACGTAATTAGATTTGTTGATTTCTTAATATGTTCGTCTAAGCCGCAAAAACCATGCGCTGCGTTCCGTTGGTGTGGGCAAAAAATTAGGACCACACGGGCATATATCTAGTCTAGAAATATATGTCCCATTTCATCCATACATGGATGCGAAGTAAGCTTCATGATGTTTTAGGCCTATACAGTGTTATAGGAGTACCGCTAACTCATTTTCATTGGATTCCTACCGAATTATGTGCTTTTAATGCATATGGCGCTGTTTTGCCAATTCTAGTATTTAAATAGTAGTGACACTGATTTATGGATTTGCCTTGCCCATTCTGGTAGGTCACAGAGATGGGACTACAGATAAGAGAGATGATGTACGAGAAGATCAAGATCAACAAAATAATGTCGAGAATTACTGGAAAATCAGAAGAGCAGGTACTGTGGAACTTTTTGCATGATACTTGATTTCTACATAGCAATAAAATTTTGTTGCAGACTTTACTGATTGCTATTTCTTGTAGATTGATGAAGACACAAAGTTTGATTATTTCATGAGTCCTTGGGAAGCCAAGGATTATGGGATAGTTGACAGTATAATAGATGAGGGGAAACACGGGTTGGTAGCTCCCTTGGCAGGATCTGTTCCGCCTCCAAAATCGCGTGTGTGGTACTTGTGGAAGGCTTCAGGGCCGACCCGGAAGATCATGAAACATCTACCTTCAGAGGAGAAACTAATTCACAATGGTAACGGAAGTGCAACTGGAGATGATGGGGAGCTCAAGGAGGCATCGGCAACTTGAAGTCCTAGGTGATAATAGGTCGATAATAGAAATGGCTTAGTGAACTACGTGTATTTTAAATCATTGTTTGAATATAGATTATTGGAGCATATTAATATAGTGCAGGGTTTTGGATTCTGCGCTGTTTCATGAGGTGCATATTTGATTTCTTGCTGTTGCGATGCACCAATAGTCCATAACACAGGGATTCGCGCAGCATAACGATGACTTCTGCTGTGCGTGGGAACGAGGACCGTGAGAAAGGTCTTATAAAATCTAAAAAGACTCAATGTTATCATCACCGCTCCGCTTCTAATCACCCCTCGCGTGAGGCTTTCTGGTGGAAAACTATCCTTCCCATCCTGTCTACTCACGTCGCCACGCCTCCCATTTTCACATCGACGCCGCCACCACCCTCAACGCCGCTAGCCCCGCCCCCGCTCCCACCCGTCATGTTGCGGTGCCGCCTGCCCACGGCCCCTACCCCAGCCAGCCTGCCGTCCTTGCCATCGAGCGCCAAGAGCACATTGCCCCCATCCAAACCATCGTGCATCTCCCCTCCGCTCCTAGCCGCAGAGCAGAGCCCGCCCACCACCTAGCCAGCCCCGGAACCTCATTAGTTGGGCTATGGTTAAGCTCGGCGGCTACGACGGCACACAAACCACGGTGGGCGTGCTCCGTCACGCCCGGGGGCCCGTGGGCCGCTAGCTCAGCGTGTGCATCTCTTGTAACAACCCCGCCTAGGGTTTAATAGGATTAATATGATACTCATACCAATAAATTCCAATTTCTTTTTCGGAAGCTCATCTTGAAAGAACTCCAAAGTTAAGCGTGCTTGGCCTGTGGCAATTTCAAGATAGGTGACCGATCGGAAATTCGTTCTCGGGTGCGCATGAGTGAGGACAAAGTGTGCGAAAAAGACCGGTGTTGGTCTATGAGGACAGTATTGGTTCTATTAAAGCTATCAGATGTAAGCGGGCCCAGCCTCGAGGAGGTGGGACGTTACAAATGGTATCAGAGCCGACACGTGGTTTCACGGGCGCGTATGCTGTAGTTGCGCCGGCATGGTACGCATGGCTGGCGTGGATCCATCGTGGTCACACAGCATGGCACATGCACTGGCACTGGGCACACGGACGTGACCAAGAGAGGAGGTTCCTAGCCTAGGGTTGATCGACGAGGACGTCGATCTCTTAAGGGGGTAAGGATGTAACACTCTGACCTAGGATTTAATAGGATTAATATGATACTCATACCAATAAGTTTCAACTTCTTTTCCGGAAGCTCATCTCGAAAGAACTCTAAAGTTAAGCTTGCTTGGCCTGGAGCAATTTCAAGATGGGTTATCGACCGGAAATTCGTTCCCGAGTGTGCATGAGTGAGGACAAAGTGTGCAGAAAAGACTAGTGTTAGTCTGTGAGGGCAGTATTGGTTCTATTAAAGCTATCAGATGTGAGTGGGCCCAGCCTCGAGGAGGTGGGACGTTACATCTCTCTCCCGATGTGGTGCTTCAGTCGGTCTTTGTTGACATTCACTATCGTCATTACTAAAAAGCAGAGATAAATCCTACCCCTAGCAACAACGCCAGAAATGCTTGGTATATAATTAACTTATCATTAGCAACTAGCCACTTTTTTATTACTAACATTCTTAAACATGAAGTAGGTTGTCATCCCTAATTATATTGCTAGGAAATAACTACAGATTTACATGTACCAATGTGACTAGGCACATATAAAAGATATATTATGAATATGAATATAAACTAAATGGGTTACGCAAGTTTTAATGATAATTATACCGTTGTAGCATTTTACCTGGAGAGTTCATCCAGGTTGTCGATTTATATTTATACCACTGGGAAAGCTTTATAATAAACTATAATCTATTATATTGATAAGGAATTATATAGGATGAATAAGTGATATTACCAATGTCATCTACTCTACTCATAACAGGCTGGTCACAAGATAAATATAGATAAATATGGGTGATAGTATAATCATCAAGTATCATAATTATGGATAATCATTAGAGCATCTTACTAGTCATAATCATAGTTAGCCATTAGATAAACTAGGGAGTTAGATCTAAGGTAATTCTATAACTACATCAATGAATAACTCTAATTAGTGCAACTACATCTAGTAATCATCGCTAAGTCAACCCTAAATCATTATCATATGTAAAGGGGCATCAACTAATGAGGGTATTAAGACACAAGGGTCACCTCCTTCACGACCGTGCCCATGCTAGTCCTACATACGGAGGGTGGACTACTGAGGAACTAACGTAGTTGTCACCTACGCAGACTACCACACGTCCTGGCATGTCAGGGTGCACTCACAGATAAACAAGACATCTAGACACTACGTCTATATATCGTCTATCATCTACCCATTGTACATTTGGATAAACGCTATACGAGCAATTACATGAATTCAATAAGATCGAAGTAACTAAACTAGACATATAATCAAAGTAGACAATGACTATTGCAATTAAGAACATATGAACTATTAAGAGTAAAGTCTCCCTAATCTGAATAATGAATACAATAAAATAATTAAGAACTAGATCTATATCGAACTCTTGCGCTCCAGACAGACGCCAGGGGCTCCAGATCTCGATGAAGAACTAGATCTCCTCTACTTCTAATCTAGCTAACTAGAACTATGAACTAGAAGGCACTTGATGAACTAGAAGGCTTCTTGATGCTTGATGGCTTGAGGCCTTGATGAATAATGAATTGGCTCTCTCCAGGGGGTCTACCCATGTATTTATAGTCCGGTGGGATGCGCGTGCGCCGCAGGATCAAACCGACGTAACCAAGGATCAGGATGCATCGTGGGAGGCGGTGGAGGAACCTTCTGGAAGGAGGGAGCAAACCCTAAGGGGGCGCCGCCCGGCGCCCTGGTGGGGCCGGTCGACCCCACCTAGAGGCCTCTAGCCCCTTGCCTCTTCCGGTGTCTTCTGGAGTCTTCTTTAGTCTTCCCGTGATGTTTCCCATGGCAGATAAGTTTCATGTTTATTTTGCACTTGAATCCCTCTTTTCAACTTTTCTGAAATAAACCCTAGAAAATACAGAATATGCAAAACTCATGAAATTTGTCAGTTAAAACCCTAGACTAGTGTGTTTTCATGTTTTCTTTCGGGTCTAAAGTTCTAATGAAAGTTGACGCTAACTATCATCAACAGCCTTGACTAAGGCATCCGAGCGGTGAGGTGGAGGGAATGGAGCGCGACGAGCATGCCAGCGGCGAGGTGGAATAGGAAAAAGGTGGAGCTCCTTGCTCGGTGGCTCTGCCACCACTCCATCTTCGCCCAGCTTGGTGACTTGTCGTTTGTTGCACAACGGTCAATGGCCTAGGCCTTAGGGGCCTCATGCCGTCCTTTCGCTCACGGCCAAGCGACCAACCCGGTAGTGGCACTGTACTCTATTGCTTTAACTATCTGAGCTTTTTTTCTCTTTGCTTTTTATTCTTCTTTTTCTTTGGACAGCTTTTTTTTCTTTATGTATAGGCTTGTTTGGATAGTAGGTCTCTTTTGGATTGGTAGAATTTTCAAGGATCTTGTCTCTAAAACTAAATTTCTCTCATTGCCCTTGATGGTGAAACATATCTTCGCACTGTCCACATAGATGGCTGCTTTTGTAGTACTCAAGAATGGTCGACCTATGATAATAGAACTCTTCAAATCTTTGCCAGTATCTAGGACCACAAAGTCTACAGTTATGTATGATTGTGCCACTCGTATTATGTATGCATCATCTATGATTCCTTCAGGGTGCTTAACTGTTTGGTCTGTGAGCTACAATCACATTTTGGTCTGCGAGCTACAATCACATATTTGTGTACAACAAAGTTGCTCATGGATAAATATGACTGAAGATTACCTTTGGCATGATATTGACACTAGCACGAAGATCACAGACAACTTTAGGAAAATCATGTTGCTCGATAGTGATGGGAATCACAGGTCTTCCTGGATCTCCTCTCTTGAGTGACATGGACTCATCCTTTCATCCTTACATTCCTTCTATATACTATCCTGCATGTACATCAACAGGATTTACGGTTTTGGGCTCTAGAGGTTGCCCAGGAATCTTACCTTCATGGATTGGTGGAACATCTCTTGGCTTTAGTTGATTTCCTACATCCTGATTGGTTACTTGAAGAATCTCTAGCTTTCTAGAAACAACTGAGAAAGGAAGAAATTATATGGGAATATGAATGATGAAGATGGCCTCAATCAAAGCATGACCAACAAACCTGTAGCACATCACTCCTGGCGTTTTCCAAGCTGATCTTGAGGGAAGAGATCTCATTATTGAGATGATCTTGAATAGTCATCAGATCATCAATGATGAGGTGAGAGCGCTTGTTGGTATCTGTTAATGCCTACTGAATAATTCCGCAAGCGCACGGATACGTTGTAGCACTTCACCAGATAAGTATACCCAGTTTTAATATCGAACCCAAAGGAAGATGTGTGAGGGTCTTCTAAACTACACTAAGGCTGTAGAAGGTAGGGATATAGAGGGGACAACTAAGGCTTCTAGTTCAGGCTCAGGCAAGATATGATTAAGATGTTTTACTAGGGAGTCGGATAGAAAAGCACAGACAGAGCTATACTCGGCTACCAACTATTCTCCTCCTAGGCCTACTGACGGGATAGTGGAATAAGTAAGATTCAACGGAGCTATAAGTCACCTCCGCGAGCTACCACCAAATTCGGACAATAGGGTACATCTACGAGTAACGGAGTCTAAGCACCACGCTTACACTACGTATACTACTCTAACCCAAGAGCTACAAGGATTAAAGTACTCAAAAGAGTCGTAAACTAGCAAAGCAAGATAAACAATGTTACTTACTTGAACACAGAAGTTGACTCTAAAGTAGTCTCAGATACAAGCCGTAGAGGTAGCACCGACAGGCCGATACTCCTCCAAAACTTTCTTTTTAACTCTATCTCTCTATCTCTGAAGAACTAGCTTCTAGAGGTATGGAACTAGCTCTCTCTTGGAATGCTAACTCGAGAGGTCATCCATTCAAGGGACACCTCTAAGAATCCTACTTAGGGTTTCTAGCTAAAGCTCTTCTCTTCTTCTCTTGGATTCCCTCATGGGGGGGTGTGCCTCTCCTTTATAGCCCTGGCGAATCAACGTGAGCCCTCGGATCAAACCGACCTTGGCGGATGGTGGAGATCATTCCTCAAAGACGGTGGAATAAACCGGGCGAACCGGGCAGCGCGACCGAGCCCGCCCCCTGCACCAGAGGCGGTCGGGGGCCGACCCGGCGGCCGGCCTGGCCTGGTGGCCTCCGGGCCCCTCGGCTCGGTGTGGTGCCTTCTCGTCTCATCTGAAATGTTCTTGTGTTGCCATGGCGTAAAATCTTGCATTCTATGTTGCCGTGTAGCTCAAAAGTGTGTCTTTTCCAAAGTTTACCCAGTAAAACCATTGATTCACCAAAACTCGTGGAATTCGTTAGTTAAAGCCCTACTCTAGGTAGATGGATTGCTTTTATATCATTTTAGAAGGTTAGTTGACGGTTGGAATTGAACGTTAAGGACCGTCAACAACACCCCCACACTTAGGCTTTTACTCGTCCTCGAGAAAAGGTTGGATCAGACATAGCTTAGGACAAAAAGATCAACATAAGCTCATTTCTGGTGATTCCTGCACTGTGAGATTTAAAGTGTCTACCAAACAACTTTGGGAAGTTGAAAAGTAGAACAGTCGAACAGATTACTTTTACCTCACTGCTAGGCTCATTGGAGGGTTTTTGTAAGATTTTTGAAATAAACACATAGCTTACCTGCTCTTCAATGTGGTACTCTCAAATCACTCAATATATGTGGTATTTGTGGATCTCACTTTAGACATGAATGAGTGACTGCCTTTCCTTGCAACCTACCTCTAATAGGCTTATGTGGTGTTCAAAGGTTTGGTAAGGAATAGTATACTTACCTTACACGTCACTGAGCCAGCGTGAGAGTCCTAAGGAGAGAAGTGTCATACTCTTAGATCAAGATGTGCATGTGTGTGGAATATATGGTGGCTATCTTGCTCTACCTATGCTCATACTTTAAAGGATATATCTCTCTTGCTTGAATTGGAGTGCTTGGAGACAATGGGCTATCTTAAGTTTTTCTTTTCTTTCTTTTCTAGAGAGCTAGGCATCTAGTGCCTTTTGTTCTTTTTAACATTTGGACCCTGGTCCATTTTCTTATTTTTAACTCTCTTTTTCTTTTTGCATAGCTCATGTCATCCCACTTGCACGAGAAACTTTATGCAAGACAGAGATTTCTGATAATGTTAGAGCATAGATAAACACAATCCTACTAAAAAAATCTTTTTGGGTGCGTACTCTCAGTGTAAGAGTAGCATATTTTCTATGTGGATGGAGAAAGCTGCGTCTACCCCCAGCATAGGGATAGTGCATATATGGAGTGTAAGTGAATCTTGATCTTGAGAGCATGATAAGTCTCTACCACACGGGTCTCAAAAGCTGATAGAGCTCAGTGCAAAATAAGTAACTTATGTAGAAAGTTATGATCATGTATGGCTCTATAGGCATTTAAAAACCACAGAGGAGTAGCTTAGCTATTGTTTTTGTGTTTTTGAAATAAAAGCTCTAATAACCAGGCAGAGAGATTTAGGTTTTCATGTTTTACTATCTCATACTTGTCAACAACTTAAGAAACACGGGGTCCCTATAAAGAGTTCCCAACAGCTGCAAGTGTATAGGAGATGAATTTATGTGATTATCGCTTTAAGTCATGACTAAGCTACTCATCCTTAAGGTGTAATCATGTTTTATTAAAGGATGTTCAATAAAGCTCAGTTATCAATAAATGAGTGTTTTAGAGTACGTACCTGGCTCCTGTTGATGTTCTTCTATGTTCCTTATTGGTTGTCTCCCCCCACACTTGTTTCCTATTTCCTTTTATGCACAACAAGGTGGAGACAAAAACAAACATATATCTAGAGAGAGATGATGACTCTAAAAACTTGACTCTTTATTATCAAATGAGGCACATTTATTACACAATGAATGAAGGAATTAACTAATCAAACTATCGAACTAACTAATTAAGCAAACTAATGAACTGACTCTCATGTGTGCCTATACATCTCTATCTCTACTCTTTCTTCTCTAGTTCCTCGACCCTAGCCTTGAGCGCCTTATTCTTAATGCGCATCTTCTCTTGCTTCGCTTCTAAATTCTCTATGCGCTGCTGAAAGGTCCTAAATGGCTAGAGGGGGGTGAATAACCTAATTAAAATTCTACAAATACACTAGAGCAAAGGTTAGTACAACAAATGGCATGAAAGCGGTTTGCTCTAGCTCTACTTGTTAGGCAAGCCACCTATTGACAATTCTAGTGTGATTATGATCTCGACTCGACACACAAAAGCTAAGTTACTAGTTTACACCTAGGTGATCAAGCTAGAGAGATAAACTATACTAATGCTATCACTAGAGCAAGTATGAAACAAAATAATACTAGAGATAGGGTGATTGTTACCGATGCCGGGCAAGAGATGAATATGTCAATCACAAAATGAACACCAAGAACACCAAGGGAGACAATTTGACACAATGATTTTTCTCCCGAGGTTCACGTGCTTGCCGGCACGCTACTCCCCGTTGTCTCGACCACCACTCGGTGTTGCGCGCGATAATAGGCCTCAATGCCTAACCCTCCACGGGTGCCGCTAGCAACTACCCACAAGTGAGGTAACTCAATGACACGAGCAATTTACTAGAGTCACCTTTCGCGAATCTCCCACGGGGAATAGGCGCAAGAACCCCTCACAAATCACCAGGAGCCGGCCACGAACAATCACCAACTCGTGCCGGACCTCCACCGCAGCTCCAAGCCATCTAGGTGGCGGCAACCACCAAGAGTAATAAGCAATCCCGCTGCTCAACGATCTCTAGTGCCACTAGATGCTCGAACTCTAAGCAAATGCACTAAGATCACTCCCAATCTCACAATGGATGCACATTCAAGCAAGAGAATGAGTGGGAGAAGATTGCTTTAGCTCACAAGGATGTATCACCAATGAAAATGTCCAAGAGGGTGAGCTAGAGCCGGCCAACAAGTTTTTATAGAGGGCAACCCCTCAAACAACCGTTAGCCGTTATTGGCTCAAACTCCCGCTCAACACGGGGTGACCGGACGCGTCCGGTCCAATGTTTCATCGCACATAAACGTCCCACGGTACAATGTTTCGTTCGCGCCCGTTCCCGCACTCACTCACGTTGCAATAGGCGTCCGGTCAATGTTCGCCAACAGTGGCGTCCGGTCGTTCCGAAGAGCATCCGGCGTGCAATTTTCACGGCCGGGCGCGTCCGGTCACCCTTGACCGGACTCTCCGGCGTCCGTTCACTTTCTTCCACCGGGCGCCGACAGGACTCACGGGACATGGCGTCCGGTCGGCGTCCGCCAGCGTCCGGTTTTCTAGAGAGCTCCCCGAGCTCGATGTCTCACGCTGGGTCCGCGCACCACCAGCGACGCGCAGCGCGTCGGTCGGACCGGACGCGTCCGGCCAAACCGCCAGTCCGGGTCCGGTCACCGGCCATCGTGACATCTCTTCTTCTTCTTTTCATTTTATACCCAAACCCCTTCCCTTGCTTCAAATGTAACACCAACATGTGTCAACACTTGTGCAAGTGTGTTAGCATTTTTTAAATCATTTTTCAAGGGATTAGTTAGCTCACACTAGGTCCTAATGCACATGCATGGAATAAGAACACCTAGTGGCACTTGATAACCGCTTTTTGCATTAAGATCACCCCTCTTAATAGTACGGCTATCTATCCTAAATACACTCACACCCTCTATGGTGTCTTGAGTGCCAAAAACAAAATGACCCTATCAAGTATACCTTTGCCTTGAGCCCATTTTGTTTTTCTCTTTCTTCTTTTCCAAGTTGGAGCACTTGATCACCATCTTTTGGTATTCACCATTAATCATCATGGTCTTCTTCTTTGTCTTCATCGCTTGGAGTGGACCATCCTTTCTTATGCTACACACACTTAGCCACAAAGGAATAGTCCAAAGGTTTCATCAATTATCCAAAACCAAACTAGGGCTTTCAATCTCCCCTTTTTTTGGTAATTGATGACAACCTTCACAAAGATATGAATTATAAAAGAATTCGGATTTGAACCACTTGTCCAAGCGATTAAGTTCATGTGCAAAGGTTGGACAAGTTATGCAAACCCTATTTGGTAGTACTAGCTCCCCCTACATGTGTGCAAAGAGTTTGGATTTGAAAGCTTGCATACATGTTAGATATGAGATGTGGGAGAGATACTACTACCAAGATTGATGCTAAGGTTTAAAGAATGGACCTTTTGAAGCGTGATACCATCGGAGTGCACAATTCAACCATCCTTAGCACCAAGTTAGCTAGACATGCAAATACTAGATACCCCATGAGATCAACATTAAGAGCAAGGTTCTAGTACCACTTGTGAAAGCAAAAACTCTAGTCTAGCTAAGTCCTATGCATGCTAGTAATCAATTCATCATTCAATTTCTATCACTAGCATACACCACACAAGCATGGATTTCCAATTTAAATTTCAATGCAAGCAAGCATATGTGAAATGCACATTCAAATGCAACAACTTTGTTCATGAGCTTGCTCCCCCTACTTGTGTGCTCAAATTTTAATTGATCCCCTTCATTTTCCAATTATCTTTTTGTGACTAATCTCTCCCCCCTTTGTCATCTATTTCCACAAAAGGTTATGCCAATTTTAGGTAGAAGTTAGTCAAATTGGGATTCAATCATGAAGTGAATAGGTGAGGATCATTTTCAAATTGGTTCAATCTAGATTACTTGCCCAAGTTATTTAACATGGTTTGAACCAAGGACAAGCTTCTTCACACATCTTTTAATGGTTATCTTGCCCATGTCGGTTAAATACCTTAAAGCTCATAGTCTAGATCAAACACTAGGATTGCAAGCCCATAAACATGTCATATAATACCACTAGATCAAATCAAGCATAGAGGCAATAGTGGCATCATATATACATTAAATTCATTTGATTTGCATGAATGAACCTAGAGATGACTTGTTATGTCTTGATGCACTAACCATGTCCTTAGCAAAGAATGGATGCCATGCCAATCAATTTTACCTTGCTTTGCGCGAAGGAGAGGCATGTCATATAAGTGGGGGTGCATCCTTACATGTTGGAGAAGTCAATGATGTTCAATTCATTTCTAAGCTTGCAAAACCTCTTCTCATCAAGTGGCTTGGTGAATATGTCGGCAAGTTGATCATCGGTGCCCACACTCTCAATTGAAATATCACCCTTTTGTTGATGGTCTCTTATGAAATGATGCCTAATGTCAATGTGCTTTGTTCTTGAGTGTTGAACCGGGTTGTTTGTCATCTTGATAGCACTTTCATTGTCACATAGCAATGGCACTTGTTTGAATTTGACCCCAAAGTCTTCCAATGTTGATTTCATCCATAGCAATTGAGCACAACAACTACCGGCACTAATGTATTCGGCTTCGGCGGTAGAAAGTGCAACACTATTTTGCTTCTTTGATGACCATGACACAAGTGATCTTCCAAGCAATTGACATGTACCACTAGTGCTCTTTCTATCAACCTTGCATCCCGCATAGTCGGAGTCCGAATATCCAATCAATTCAAAGTTTGACCCCTTTGGGATACCATAGTCCAACATCTTGTGTATGCTTTAAGTACCTCAATATTCTCTTTGTTGCCTTGAGATGACTCTCTCTAGGTGAGGCTTGAAATCTTGCACACATGCACACACTAAACATGACATCCGGCCTTGATGCGGTCACATAGAGTAGGCTTCCAATCATAGACCGATATAACTTTTGATCCACCATGTTGCCACTAGTATCACTATCCAAGTGTCCATTTGTGCCCATAGGTGTGCTAATGCTCTTTGCATCTTCCAATCCAAATTTCTTGATCATGTCCTTGATATACTTGCCTTGACTAACAAAAATGCCATTCTTCATTTGCTTGATTTGTAGACCAAGGAAGTAACTAAGCTCTCCAATCATTGACATCTCAAACTCATTAGCCATCATGTTGCCAAACTCCTCACAAAACTCTTGATTGGTTGAACCGAATATGATATCATCCACATATATTTGCAACACAAACAAGTCCTTGCCAAGCTTCTTGGTGAAGAGAGTGGTGTCAACCTTGCCCATTTTGAACCCTTTAGAGAGGAGAAAGTCCCTCAATCTCTCATACCATGCTCTAGGTGCTTGCTTCAAACCATACAATGCCTTCTTGAGCTTGTACACATGGTTGGGTTTCTTGTCATCTTCAAAACCGGGAGGTTGCTCAACATAAACCAACTCATTGATATAGCCATTGAGAAAAGCACTCTTGACATCCATTTGATAGAGCTTGATGTTGTTGGCACAAGCATAAGCTAATAAGATTCTAATTGCTTCCAATCTTGCAACCGGTGCATATGTTTCACCAAAGTCAAGACCCTCAATTTGAGTGTAACCTTGAGCAACTAGTCTTGCTTTGTTCCTCACAACTATGCCATCTTGATCTTGCTTGTTTCTAAACACCCACTTGGTTCCAATCACATTATGATGCTTTGGTCTTTCTACCAATTCCCAAACTTGATTCCTAGTGAAGTTATTTAGTTCTTCATGCATAGCATTTACCCAATCAACATCCATCAAGGCATCTTCTACTTTGGTTGGCTCAAATGATGAGACAAAAGAATAATGCTCACAAAATGAAGCCAATCTTGATCTTGTTTGCACACCACTATGAATATCACCAACAATTTGATCCAATGGATGATCTCTTGCAATATTTGTTGGTTGAAGCACTTGCACTTGATTGCTTGAGCTTGGTTGATCATTCGGTTGAGATGATGTACTAGCCACTTGTTGATCTTGCACTTGAGCACCACTAGCTTGAGATTGATCATTAGAACCACTAGCTTCCACAATTGGAGAAGTGATCACTTGATCTTTGTCATCTTCAACATCAACAACTTCTCTTGGCCTAATATCACCAATATCCATGTTCTTCATTGCATTTGACAATTGAGTGCCTCTCACATCATCAAGATTTTCTTCTTCATTTTGGGAACCCTTGGTTTCATCAAATTCAACATCATGAACCTCCTCAAGAGTACCACTAGCCAAATTCCACACTCTATATGCTTTGTTTGATGTGGAGTATCCAAGTAAGAATCCTTCATCACATCTCTTGTCAAACTTTCCAAGTCTTGTGCCTTTCTTCAAAATGTAGCATTTGCAACCAAAGACCCGAAAGTATGCAATGTTGGGCTTTCTTCCATTCAATAGCTCATATGGTGTCTTCTCCATCATTGGGTGACAATAGAGTCGGTTGCTAGAATAGCAAGCCGTGTTGATAGCTTCGGCCCAAAAAGATTGACTCACATTGTACTCACTAAGCATAGACCTTGCCATATCAATGAGTGTTCTATTCTTCCTCTCAACAAGGCCATTTGATTGTGGAGTGTACTTGGCCGAGAATTGATGTTTGATTCCAAAATCATCACATAGCTCATCAACTCTTGTATTTCTAAACTCACTTCCATTGTCACTTCTCACTTTCTTGATGGTTGTTTCAAACTCATTATGTACTCTCTTGACAAAAGACTTGAATATATCATACACATCACTTTTGTCAACTAGAAAGAAGACCCATGTGTATCTAGTATGGTCATCCACAATCACAAAGCCATACTTGTTGCCACCAATACTAGTGTATGTTGTTGGCCCAAATAAATCTATATGCAACAACTCAAATGGTTTGCTAGTACTCATGATGCTCTTTTTAGGATGAGTGTTTCCAACTTGTTTGCCGGCTTGACAAGAGCTACACAATCTATCTTTCTCAAACACAACATCTTTCAAGCCTCTTACTAAGTCATACTTGATCAATCTATTCAATTGTTTCATGCCAACATGACCAAGTCTTCTATGCCATAACCAACCCATACTTGACTTAGTGAACAAACATGTTGAAAGTTGAGTCTCACTAGCATTGAAATCAACCAAGTATAGATTTTCATATCTAAAGCCTTTGAATATCAAGTTAGACCCATCAACACTAACAATCTCAACATCATCAACCCCAAATATGCACTTGAAACCAAGATCACACAATTGTGCCACGGATAGCAAGTTGAAGTTCAAACTCTCTACTAATAGCACATTGGAGATGCTTAAGTCATTTGATATTGCAATCTTACCAAGCCCTTTAACTTTGCCTTTGCCATTGTCACCAAATGTGATACTATCAAATCTATCTTTGCCATCATCATTGAATGAATTGAACATCCTTGAATCACCGGTCATGTGTTGAGTGCACCCACTATCAAGAACCCAATGCCTTCCTCCGGCTTTGTAATTGACCTACAAGACAAATCAATGTTTCTTAGGTACCCATGCTTGCTTGGGTCCTTGTAGGTTAGTGACTAAGCTCTTTGGCACCCAAATAGCTTTCTTCTTTGAGCCCACAATTGGTGTACCAACAAACTTAGCTTCCACACCCTTCTCACTCTTGGTAAGCATATAACAAGAATCAAAGCAAATAGCATGAACATTAGCATTTTTCTTGTTATTGTTCTTTTTATAGCAATTTTGCTCTAGGTGCCCACTTTGCTTGCATCTATAGCAATACCGACCATTGCTCTTCACAAAGCTAGGCTTTGGAGTAGCAAAGGCCGCCTTGCCTTTCTTGGGGGTGTAGCCCAATCCCTCTTTGTTGAGAGAAAAACGTTGGCTACCCAAGCACTTAAGCAAGCGGGCCTCACCACCATAGGCTTTACCTAAGGCATGAGTGAGCTCATCAACCTCCTTTTTCAAGGTCTCATTCTCTACCATAAGTGAGGCATCACAAGTGAAACCATCACTAGTAGTAGGAGTGGATGTGGAGGTGCTACATGAAGAGTTAGTGACAATAATAGGTTCAAAGAATGATTCATTCAATATGTCACATGTGACCCCGATGTGAGATGTGGGGAGTGAGCATTCTCTAGCTTTTTATAGGCTTCCTTTAGCCTCTCATGAGAGCTATGAAGCTCATCAAAGGATTGCTCAACAAGCCTAAGCTTCTTGCGCAATTCCTTGAATTCCTCTCTCTTCTTGTTCATGAGAGAGTGAGCCGCTTCCAACATCTCCATGAGGTCCTCCTTTGAGTGCCCCTCATCATCGGAATCACTATCACTCTCCTCATCTTCACTTTCGGAATGTACCTTAGTGGACTTAGCCATGAAGCATGATGGATGATCAAAGACCGAAGGCTTGTTGGAGATGGCAATGCTTGCATGCCCCTTCTTCTTGCTCTTCTTATCATCATCACTATCATCTCCATCACTTGAGGAAGCATCACTATCCCAAGTGGCCACATAGGATTTGCCCTTCTTCGTGAAAGTGACTTTCTTGTCCTTCTTTTCTTTCTTGTCCTTCTTGTTCTTCTTCTTCTTGTCATCATCATCATTGTCACTATTGTATGGACAATCTTCAAGAATATGATCCGGACTCTTGCATTTGTAGCATCTTCTCACATAGTCCTTGTTCTTGTAGTTGTCCTTCCTCTTTCTTGCATGATAACCCTTCTTCTTCATGAACTTGCCAAACTTGCGCACAAGAAGGGCTAGTTCTTCTTCATCATCTTCATCGAGAGGCTTGATCTTCATCATCACTTGAGCTATTTTTCTTCTTCTTGCCCTTGTTCTTGGATGATGATGTGGCCTTGAATGCCACACTCTTCTCCTTCTTCTTCTCCTTCTCCTCCTTGGCATCCTCCTCCTTGTCCTCATCATTGTATTGATCTTCGGTCATCACTTCACCGAGGATTTCATTTGGTGTTTTCTTTGTCATTCCTTCTCTAAAGATGATGGTTCTCAAAGTCTTGAACCTCTTGGGCAAGCAACTCAAGAATCGGTGAGAGAAGTCTTCATTGCTCACTTTTTCACCCAAATCCTTGAGATCATTGATGATGACTTGCAATCTATAGAACATCTCCGGTATGGATTCATCATCCTTCATCTTGAAGTTGGTGAGCTTGTCCTTGAGCATGTACAACTTGGCACTTTTTACCGTTGAAGTGCCCTCATATGTTTCTTCCAATCTCTTCCACACCTCAAATGCATAGTCAAGATCCTTGATTTGCTCAAACACCTTAGAATCAATGCCATTGTAGATGGTGTTGAGAGCCATTGTGTTGCATTGTTTCAATTCAACCTCTCTTGGAGTTGGATCGGCGGGATCAAGAATAACAAATTCCTTCTCGGTCACATCCCACACCTTGTCATTGATTGAACCAAGATACATCTTCATCTTTCTCTTCCAATATGTGAAAGATGTGCCATCAAAGAACGGTGGTTTACCCCCAACATGATTGAACACAAGATGAGCCATATTTTGCACCGAAGGATGTTAAGCCTTGAATTAAACGGTGACCACGGCTCTGATACCACTTGAAAGGTCCTAAATGGCTAGAGGGGGGTGAATAGCCTAATTAAAATTCTACAAATACACTAGAGCAAAGGTTAGTACAACAAATGGCGTGAAAGCGGTTTGCTCTAGCTCTACTTGTTAGGTAAGCCACCTATTGACAATTCTAGTGTGATTATAATCTCCACTCGACACACAAAAGCTAAGTTACTAGTTTACACCTAGGTGATCAAGCTAGAGAGATAAACTATACTAATGCTATCACTAGAGCAAGTATGAAACAAAATAATACTAGAGATAGGGTGATTGTTACCGATGCCGGGCAAGAGATGAATATGTCAATCACAAAATGAACACCAAGAACACCAAGGGAGACAATTTGACACAATGATTTTTCTCCCGAGGTTCACGTGCTTGCCGGCACGCTACTCCCCGTTGTCTCGACCACCACTCGGTGTTGCGCGCGCTAATAGGCCTCAATGCCTAATCCTCCACGGGTGCCGCTAGCAACTACCCACAAGTGAGGTAACTCAATGACACGAGCAATTTACTAGAGTCACCTTTCGCGAATCTCCCGCGGGGAATAGGCGCAAGAACCCCTCAAAAATCACCGGGAGCCGGCCACGAACAATCACCAACTCGTGCCGGACCTCCACCGCAGCTCCAAGCCGTCTAGGTGGCGGCAACCACCAAGAGTAATAAGCAATCCCTCTGCTCAACGATCTCTAGTGCCACTAGATGCTCGAACTCTAAGCAAATGCACTAAGATCACTCCCAATCTCACAATGGATGCACAATCAAGCAAGAGAATGAGTGGGAGAAGATTGCTTTAGCTCACAAGGATGTATCACCAATGAAAATGTCCAAGAGGGTGAGCTAGAGCCGGCCAACAAGTTTATATAGAGGCAACCCCTCAAACAACCGTTACTAATTGGCTCGTTAGGCGCTCAACACGGGGTGGCCGGACGCGTCCGGTCCAGCGTCCGGCCGCACATAAACGTCCATGTGTACTAGCCGTTTGAATTCCAACGTTCGTGCCCAATGTTAGCACTCACTCCGCGTTGTCGATGTTGCAATAGCGTCCCAACCAATGTTGCATAGTGGCGTCCGGTCCAATCCAGAGGCGTGCAAAACATGGCGGAGGCGTTTTCATGCCGGATGCGCCGAGCATCCGTTTGCCTTCTTCCTCTCTCTGAGCCGGTCACTTCTCCACCGGGCCGACGACTCACCGGGCGTCCGGCGGCTGGCATCGCCAGCGTCCGGCCGATTCTAGAATCCCCGAGAGCTCCCGAGCATAGTGTCGCGTCGATGTCTCCCCGGCGTCGCGCACTTTCATCAAAGGACCGGACGCGCCCGGTCAAACCCGAGACCAGTCCGGTCACCGCAATCGGCGCCGAAATCTCAAGGAGTCTCTTCTTCTTTTTCAGGGTTTTATACCCAAACCCCACTTCCCTTGCTCCAAATGCCAACACCAACATGTGTCTTCACTTGTGCAAGTGTGTTAGCATTTTTCAAATTATTTTTCAAGGGATTGTTAGCTCACTAGGTCCTAATGCACATGCATGGAATAAGAACACCTAGTGGCACTTGATAACCGCTTTTTGCATTAAGATCACCCCTCTTAATAGTACGGCTATCTATCCTAAATACACTTACACCCTCTATGGTGTCTTGAGTGCCAAAAACAAAATGGCTCTATCAAGTATACCTTTGCCTTGAGCCCATTTTGTTTTTCTCTTTCTTCTTTTCCAAGTTGGAGCACTTGATCACCATCTTTTGGTATTCACCATTAATCATCATGGTCTTCTTCTATGTCTCCATCGCTTGGAGTGGACCATCCTTTCTTATGCTACACACACTTAGCCACAAAGGATTAGTCCAAAGGTTTCATCAATTATCCAAAACCAAACTAGGGCTTTCAGCTGCGTAGCCGTAGTCAGGGCTTTGAGCGCCTCAGACAGCGTCCGGCCCTGAAGATCTATCCTAGTCTCTAGTGTGGCTAGGTTGAGTCGAGGTTGACGCGGGATTGGTGCCGTTCTTACTTTCTTCTTCGGAGGCTCTGGATTGGCTCTCGGTGGTGAATTGAACTTGATGTTAATCCACCCGTACAAATTCCAGCGTTATCGCTCCTTCTCCGTGGTGTACTTTGCTCCAGTCGCCATCCCAAACTTGGTGGTGACACCTAACAGCCTTTCCCCCTCTCTAGGAGGTAGTAATTTGGTGCCCTGGGGGAGGGAGATGCTAGGCTGACCAAGTGGTCGAGGCTTATCTCTGAGAAGTGGTCGACGAGCTGGAGGCGCGATGGTTGGCCTCCTGATGGCCTGGGCGTAGCGTGCCTCCTCCAGTGGAGCTCCTTGAGGTCGAGCTCAGACGACCTCCTTCGATGGCGCCGGGACGATCGCCTTCGGTGGCACCACCGCCAGCTGCTTCGGCGGGATGATCGCCAGTGGGAGGACCTCCTCCAGCTCTTCGATAGTGTAGGGAAGGCTTAGGTCCGCCATTTGGTGGAAGGATGGAGAGATGGAGAGCTTCCTTGTTAGGGGCTAAGAGAGGAGAGCTCTTGGGATGAGAGGAGAATGACCCTAGGGGCTTGTTTATATAGTCCTGGTTTCTTGGGGTGGGGGCCATTCCATCCTAATCTATCCCGAGCATCTATCGTGATAAGGCGGCGGCGGATACGGATCACGGCCGAATATTCTGAACCCTAATAGAACAAACTTCGCAACGAGAGGCGGCGGACCCCGAGGCGGTGCCAGGGCAGACCGACCGGTACGGCCCGATTCGCGACGGGGTTTTATATTTTGATAAATTAGGGAAAAGTTAAGAAATAAATTTCATCCAATTCCTCGGGTGGTCTAGAAGGTTCTAGAAAAATTTTAAGACGTTGGCCATTTACCTTGAATAACGTACCTTCGTTGTTTTGAAGTGTCACTGCTCCATGTGATGACGAATTTACCACCGTGAATGGTCCTTCTCACTTGCTTCATAGCTTTCCATGTCCAAATAATCTCACCCTGAAGTTGAATAGTAGCACTTTATCTCTAGGATTGGAGCTCTTCTTCTTGATTCGCTTATCATGCCACCTTTTAGTTCTCTCTTTATAGATATTCAAGTTATGATATGTTTTTTCTCGCCATTCATCTAATTCTGAGAGTTGCATCTTTCTTTTTGTTCCGGCGGCTTCAAGATCCATGTTCCATCTTTTGATTGCCCAATGAGCCTTGAACACAAGCTCTATTGGCAAATGACAGGTCTTGCCGTAGACAAGCTGATAGGGTGACATGCCAAGATGTGTCTTGTATGCAGTTCGGTATGCCCATAGTGCGTCGGGTAGCTTCTCTTTCCAAGTGGTTCCCATCTCATTAACTGTCTTCTGTAGAATATTCTTGATTTGCTTATTGGAAGTCTCTGCTTGGCCACTTGTTTGAGGATGGTAAGGAGTAGCTACGTGATGTTGAATCCCTTGCTTCATTAAGTAGTTACGAAAGTCTTTGTCAATGAAGTGAGTTCCTCCATCACTGATCACCATTCTTGGAACACCGAATCTTGGAAATATTATCTCTTGAAACATCTTCTTAAAATTCATAGAATTGGCAGCTTTACATGGCTGTGCTTCTACCCATTTTGAGACATAATCAATTGCCACTAGGATGTACTCATAGTTGCCCCGATTTTGGGAATGGTCCCATGTAGTCGATTCCGCAGACATCAAAGAGCTTGATCTGAAGATTGTTGGTGAGGGGCATAGCATCTCTTGAGTTGATATTGTCGTGCCTTTGACATGCTCCACATCTTTGGACGAAGTTCTTGGTGTCTTCATACATGGTTGGCCAAAAGAATCCACTTTGCCAGATTTTTGCATGCGTTCGGAATGCTCCATAATGACCTCCATATGGTGATGAGTGATATTTTTCAATGATCTGTAGTCCTTCCTCAGTAGGTACACATCTTTGGAGTAGTCCATCAGCACATACTCGAAAGAGATAAGGATCATCCCATATATGTCGACGACTTTTATAGATAAGCTTTCTCCTGTCCGCCCCTGGTGGTACATATCCTGCAACCATAAAATTGACAATGTTCACGTACCAGGATCCGACCTGGAGATGGCGTAGAGCGTGTCGTCTCGAAGAGAGTCATTGATTGGTATTTCCTGCATATTCTTAAATTGCATTCTAGACAAATGATCGGCAACAGAGTTTTCTACTCCTCTTTTATCTTTTATTTCTAAGTCAAATTCTTAGAGTATTAAAATCCATCTTATGAGTCGGGGTTTAGCATCTTTCTTAGTGAGCCAGTATTTAAGAGCAGCATGATCGGTATAAACAATTACCTTTGCTCCTACTAAGTAAGATCTAAACTTGTCTAGCAAAAAAACAACTGACCTTAAGCTCTTTTTTCAGTAGTTGCATAATTAAGTTGAGGTCCTATCAAAGTTTTGCTAGCATACGCAATTGCGTGATGTTTCTTGTCTTTAGTTTGTCCCAAAACTGCCCCCAAAGCATAATCACTTGCATCACACATCAATTCAAAAGGTAGCGACCAATCGGGGGGTTGAATGATTGGTGCGAGATGAGCGCTTTCTTAAGGGTTTCAAAAGCTTTTAAACAAGCGTCATCAAATTCAAAGGGAGCATCCTTAGCTAGCAGGTTTGTTAGAGGTCTAGCAATATATGAAAAATTATGTATGAACCGTCTATAAAAACCTGCATGACCTAGGAAGCTTTGAATTCCCATAACATTAATGGGAGGAGGTAGTTGTTCAATTACTTTAATTTTAGCTCTGTCTACCTCTATCCCTCTTTCGAACACTAAATGTCCAAGCACTATTCCTTCTCTAACCATGAAATGATATTTTTCCCAATTAAGGACTAAGTGCTTTTCCTCACATCTTTGCAAAATCTTATCTAAGTTTTTAAGGTATTTATCAAAAGTTTTTCCATATACCGAAAAGTCATCTATGAAAACTTCCATTATCACTTCAATCATATCAGAAAATATAGACATCATGCATCTTTGAAATAAAGCTGGAGCATTACATAGTCCAAAAGACATTCTACGGTAAGCATAAGTTCCGTATGGACATGTAAATATGGTTTTGCTTTGGTCATTTGGGTGGATCGGTATTTGGTGATATCCCGAATACCCATCAAGAAAACAGAAGAAAGAATGATTTGCCAATCTTTCCAACATCTCATCAATGAAGGGAAGTGGAAAATGATCTTTCTTTGTTGCCTTATTTAGCTTTCAGTAGTCCATACACATCCACCATCCCGTGACAGTTCTTTGTGGAATTAATTCATTTTTGTCATTTCTAACAACTGTCATGCCTCTCTTTTTAGGCACAACTTGCACAGGGCTTACCCACTCACTGTATGGCATAGGATATATGATTCCGGCATGTAACAGTTTCAAAACCTCTTTCTTAACAACCTCTCTCATCGTATTGTTCAACCTACATTGTGGTTCTCTAGAGGGTGTTATCTCAGGATCTGTAGGAATACGATGGGTGCAAAGAACAGGACTGATTCGTTTAAGATCTTGGAGTGAATAGCCAAAAGCAGATCTATGTTCTAGGACTGTGATCAATCGGAAAGTTTCCTCCTCAGAGATTTTATCACTTATTATTACAGTAGATTCTCGATTATCATTTAGAAAAGCATATTTAAGTCCAGAAGGCAGAGGTTTGAGCTCTATGGGAGGCTTAGGTGGTTCCTCAAACTCATCTAGAGGGTCAGGTTCTAGCGTACTATCTCCTTCCTCTTCTAGTGGTTCGGGATCATCCTCCTCGAAGTCTGGTTCGAGTGATGATTCAAGAGTTGTCTCTAAGACTTCTTCCATAGGATCAGGCTTAGGAAGTGACTCAGTCTCACTGTTGAGAACACGAGTTATGGATATAGGCAATTTAAAGTTCTTCCCAAGGCTAATGTTCAAATTCCCTTCTTGTCCTTCTTACAAAAGTCTCTCTATAGGCTGTCCAATCAATACGTCAAACTCTATGACATCAAAGACATAGAAGCTCAAATGAACTAACCCTTCGACATAAATAGGTAAGACATAGAGAATCCCAAAACTTAGAATAAGATGGCCTAAAGGACTTTTCATAAACTTTGTTGTTAGGGTTAAGGGCATGTCTTTTCGAAGATCTTGAGCAAATATTGCAGACATGACGTTAACTCCCGCAACAGGGTTGTATAATGCTTCAAAAGATCCCTTGTGGATTCGGCAAAGTATGGTAGTTGATGTAAAATCAACTCGGATGACATCAGAGAAAAGCTCTGATTCTTCCAACCAATCATTGCTTATAATCGACACAAGCTCTTTAGCATTTTGCTTAAGGAAAGCCACCTCAGAAAGATCTAAGACTCCGTCGCTAGGTGATGACTTCTTTGACTTTTGTGGTCTCCTAACAGCATAGTAATTTGAGGTGTTTCCATAATCAGCAAATGTATCATCCTCGATCTCGAGCATGAAGTTAGGAAGTGGAATTTCTTCCTCCTCCTGTGGTTCAAGCTCGCTGATAGTTGCAGGTTGGGATGTGGTAGGTGTGGAGTCCTGATCAACTATCAGATCTTCTTCCTCTACTAGCTTCTTTAAAGATGCTTTATTTTCGTGGATTTTTGTAAGGACGTTTCTCGCAACATCAGGAGTGATATACAAGAATGATCCTCTAGAAGCAAGGTTGAGGAACTTCATGGTTTTTCTATTTAGACCCTTATAGAAATGTTGAAATAGAACAGGGTCTGGTATGGATCGACTAGGTCCAGAATGAGTTAAGCAATTAAAGCGTTCTCAAGCTTTAATTAAGGTCTCCTTCTTCTCTTGTTTAAAGGATAGGACTTCTAAGCGGAGCTCTACTACCCTAGAAATAGGATAGAATTGAAGGCAGAATTCAGCACATAATGCTCTCCAGTCATCTTTAACACTCTCAACATGGAAATCATACCAATGTCTAGCTTCTCCAGTCAAAGAGAAAGGAAAAAGCTTCCATCGGATAGTCTCATCGGACATATCCTTAATGCTTAAACACGCACAGATTTGTTCGAATTCATTGAGGTGAGAATAAGGGCTAGCATTGTCTTCTCCTGAGAAAGATTGGTTTCTGACCATGTCTATTAAACATGGGCGTAGCTTATAGTCAGAGGCTAAGATTGGCTTTGAGGACGGCTCTGGCTCTAAGCGTAGGCTCATGAAGTTATATTTATACATAGGCGTGGAATTAAGTTGATCCATTGAAGGATAGAAAAGGTAAAGAGAAATAGAAAAGGTAAAGAGTGATAGTATACAAAGAAAAGATAGGATTATGATACAGGTTAAGACAAGTGCAGAGTGATCTCGGCGACGTCTTCCCGACAACGCCGAAAATGCTTGTTGGTATCTGTTAATGCCTACTGAATAATTCCGCAAGCGCACGGATACGTTGTAGCACTTCACCGGATAAGTATACCCAGTTTTAATATCGAACCCAAAGAAAGATGTGTGAGGGTCTTCTAAACTACACTTAACCAACTGAGTAGCAAACAAGGCTGTAGAAGGTAGAGATATAGAGGGGATAACTAAGGCTTCTAGTTCAGGCTCAGGCAAGATATGATTAAGATGTTTTACTAGGGAGTCGGATAGAAAAGCACAAACAGAGCTATACTCGACTACCAACTATTCTCCTACTAGACCTACTGACGGGATAGTGGAATAAGTAAGATTCAACAGAGCTATAAGTCACCTCCACGAGCTACCACCAAATCCGGACAATAGGGTACATCTACGAGTAACGGAGTCTAAGCACAACGCTTACACTACATATACTACTCTAACCCAAGAGCTATAAGGATTAAAGTACTCAAAAGAGTCATAAACTAGCAAAACAAGATAAACAATATTACTTACTTGAACATAGAAGTTGACTCCAAAGTAGTCTCAGATACAAGCCATAGAGGTAGCACCGACAGACCGATACTCCTCCAAAACTTTCTCTTTAACTCTATCTCTCTATCTCTAAAGAACTAGCTTCTGGAGGTATAGAACTAGCTCTCTCTTCGAATGCTAACTCGAGAGGTCATCTATTCAAGGGACACCTCCGAGAATCCTACTTAGGGTTTCTAGCTAAAGCTCTTCTCTTCTTCTCTTGGATTCCCTCATGGGGGGTGTGCCTCTCCTTTGGTGAATCAACGTGAGCCCTCGGATCAAACCGACCTTGGCGAATGGTGGAGATCATTCCTCAAAGATGGTGGAATAAACCGGGCGAACCGGAGCGCGACCGGAGCCTACCCCCAGCACGGCGGTCGGGCGGGCCGGGGCCGGCCGCCTGCGGGCCCCCGGCCCCGGCTCGGTGTGGTGCCTTCTCGTCTCTTCGGAATATTCCTATGTTGCCGTGGCGTAAAATCTTGCATTCTATGTTGCTGTGTAGCTCAAAAGTGTGTCTTTTCCAAAGGTACACCGCAAAACCATTGATTCACTAAAACTCGTGGAATTCGTTAGTTAAAGCCCTACTCTAGGTAGATGGATTACTTTTATATCATTTTGGAAGGTTAGTTGACGGTTGGAATTGAACGTTAAGGACCATCAACGGCGCTCCGGACTCAAATAAGACGATCTCTTTCTCCTATCGAAGCTTGAACGTCAAAAGGAGAGGTTGCGCCAATGATTGGACTATTAATTAGAATGTATCAAGTTGATTTTGCCGATGACGCGAGACTAATACCTTTGAAGAAAGGGTTGGTCAGTGAGGATATCTTTGATAGGTGTTGTATCTCATAGCGTCATCGGAATAACAATGCTACAAGACCATGGTACTGATTAACTTATCATTAGCAACTAGCCACCTGTCTCCTATCTATACTCATAAGCATGGAACTAGGTTGTCATCCTCAATTATATAGCTAGAAATAATTATTGGTACTAATATGTCATTTTATGTGATTAGGCGTAAAATAAATAAAGATAAATATAAACTAAGAATGATTCTATAAGCGGACAGATAATTATACCATTGTAGCATTTTACCTATAGTATTATTAGGTTGTCATTTATATTTTACCACTGGGAAGACATTGGTAGACCAATAATCTATAGTGTTGATATGTGTATATACATTGAATAAGAGATGTAAGAAATGTCATATACTCTACTCATAACAGGGATAAGTGACATGATAAATGATATAAATATGATAAATAAGCCATCGATCAGTCATCACTAATAATATTAATCCACCATAATAATCTACTCATGTCAACGTCATCTAATCCAATTAAAAGAGAAATAACTCCTAAGTATTTAACTATATGCCAAAGCTACATCAACTAGTGCAAGTACATCTAGTAATCATTGTTAAGTAATACTACTATAACTCCCAAACACATACGAGCAATGAACAAGAAAAGATGAGTATAGGAACCTCATGTATATAAATATACTCTTAACCTGACAATCCCACTCTAACAATCCACCGTACGGGGAGAAGGCCTACAAAGGACTCAATGGATCTGTCACATCCACGATCTACCTCACTACCCGGCACAACTGGGGATATCCACAGATAAGCAAAGCATCTAGACACCATGCCTATATACTGCCTACCACTCACCATATGATCAAATAGATGAGTGCTATACGAACCAGTGTATGAATATAATAGTAAACCAACTAAACTAGATGTATTGAAGTAGACAATGAACATAATAATTAAACTAAGATGAAGATCAATGTTGCTAATAAATATCATACAAACGCAGATAATACAATAAGAAAGAAGAGAGCGTAAGAAGTATACCAAACTCTTCTCTTCTTGACAACTTTTGGAATCCAAGATCGGTTGACGTATCTTGACTTCCTCTAAACAAGATCTAACTAAGTTAGACTATGAACTAGAAGGCCATGACTTGATCTTCAACTGGCTCAATCTTGAATGACTTGAATGTGATATTGAATGAATTAGGGTTTCCTAGGGGGTCTGACCCTTTATATATAGCCCAGTGGGATGCACGACAGCCGTTAGATCAAACCAACTTCACGTAGGGCTGAGATTGATCCTCAAAGGCGGTGGAGAAAGACTCCAGAAGGGGGGAGAGGGTTCCCCCAAAGGGGCAGATGTTGGCTTTTCTTAATCTATTCCCGGCAATGGCGCTAGAAATACTTGTTGGCATATCTTACTATCATATCACTAGATTTAGGCCTGGCCATGCTACTAAGGTATACCTCACCAGTTATTCTTTCTACTGCTACTAGCGATACACCTCTAATGATACTTTCAGGATAGTCTAGCATGGGCACCGTGGCATACCTAGACTATTCTCACCTCTATCAAGAGAGTTATATCCCTAATAACGTTAGGACTATAGCTTAGCGGCTAGTGCCTTGGACAATACGGCACATTTTTAGCATTCCTTAACACTAGTGCCAAAACTATATTTTTGACTACAGTAGAGAGAGTGGTGATACGGTAATTCATTGCAGTCATGGATATGAATCCGCAAGCGCACGGAAATACCATTGTAGCATTTCAACCCGGAGTATTCCTAGGTGTCGTATTTATATTTTCCCAAAGGAAGGCTAGTGTAGATTTTAGTATAAAACCATAATCATGAATACTATATTTTGTATGAAAGATAGACCAATGTTTATAACAGGGATAAACAAATAATGGTTTTTATGATAGTGGACACACACAGATAAATGACTCTCAAATAGAGAAGATGATGACAACATAAAGAATAAATGAGTATCCTACAGGAGCAGTGGTCCTAATACAGCTAATGTCTAGAATGTAGTTAGTCATACAAATACATGAGTTAGAGATAGAGTTGTGTTTGCGATGTATCGGAAGACCACCGGGCATTGGTCTGCCAGTCAAGCATGGTGGCAATTTAGGCTCCTACACCATAACTGAACGTGGGGGATTACAAAGGATGGACAGGGTTGTCACCACGTGCCGCCTACCACCTGAACCGTGGACTATGAAGTGCAATCACAGGTTCCCCTATATCCTAGCACCATGCCCACATATAGAGAAACTACCCAGGGTATGCCGATGGAAGGTGCAATGATGTGAATGAGCCAACTCAACCGAGTGTAGTTTACAATGGTAATTAGACTTGCTCAGTAAATATTATCAGCACTTTCAGCTTCACTCTACTATTTTGAAAACTCATGCTTTCCTTACTTTAGATGGCGTCACCTAGGGTACTCCAGTGCCACCACCTAATAAATGCATAGGCACACATGTGCAACCGTCTGTCATTGATTGTACCTCTTTGATGTCCCCAAATGCTGCACTAGCTCATACATGGGACTCTATGATCGAAATTCACCTACATAATGAAAAAAAACCTTTTGTTTTCTATGTATTGACTCTTAGAAGTCAAAAGAGAGTATGGGCTATAAAATAAAAAGATGTCAAGAATAATAAAGGTAACTTGCGGTGAAGACGACAACTGGTCACGGTGGGGCCCATAGTCTTCCCCCCGCGCGCCGTAGCCTAGGTAGCCGCCGCACGCTCCCCTGGCACCCTATGCCACCCTTGGCTAGGGCGGGCCATAGGGCCCACTAGTCTCAGCCGCGAGTCTCTTTTGACCCATCGACTTTATGTTTTGTCACTGTTTTTATTGGACGCATGACATCTAGACTTCCATCTCTCCCTCGCTCTCGCACAAGCTAGTGCCTCCTCCTCCTGCGTCTACGCCCACACCACGGCCCCCGCTGCCCTAGCAGCCGCCCCCAAGCCGCCGCCTCCTCTCTCTCTGGCGTGGACTATGCACTCTACCTGTAACGTTGTTACACATATTTTTTTATATATTATCGTAGGGTTAGCATGGATAGTATGCTAGTGAGATTGAAAGAGAGCGGGCTGGTGTATGTGTGTGAAAGTAAGCGGTCACGTGGAGGTGGTAGGGTGTACGTGAGGGATCACAGTTTGCAGTTACTAGAGTCGATGTGCTCAGGTGAATCGTCTGTCAGAACGTCGTCCCATCCGTGAGAGCAGGTGTAAGTGAAAATATGCAACTTTTTGAAAATAGAAAATAGAAGAGTAAAGTATATGGCCGGTCCTCAAACTTGTAGAGGCGTGTCATCCTGGTCCCTAAACTTACAAAGTATGTTGTTTCGGTCCTTAAACTCTATATGGGTCTCATATATATCCAAACGGATACGGATTAGTGCCCGCGTACCAAGATAAGACTTGATTGTTTGAAATAAAAGAATAGAGGGGGGTTAGATATAAAATCTCCTAGAAACAAAAAAACACTAATATATATAAACTTCATGACGGGTTATTTTGCAAAAAGTTCGTCTTCTTTCTCATCCCCAATCGTGCGTGGCCTCATCCAATCGTGCGTGGCGCTGCCGCCGGCCGCACTAGCACGTTGCCCCCTCGGCAGCGCGTTCGCATGGCCACCACCTAGTCGTGTGTGCACGCCGCCGCCGCAGGTATTCTTTGGGCGTCGCGCATGGCGGCGGCGCTGCCTCACCACCGACGCCAATGCCACTATACGATACGACAGCGGCCATGGACCTTGTTTTAAGACCAAAGGGCGCAAGACCGCGATCAAGGTCCGGGCGGCGGCGGGTACGGCCCGGCATGTCGGCGGCGGTGGTGCAACCGGCGCGCCGGGCTCGCCCATGCGTGGCACCGACCGGTGGCACGTGCTCTCGCTTGCCCCGGACGCGATGGCGACCCGCTGCCCGCACGCCACCCGCCCCGCATAGCGTGCGGTGGCGGCCGGGCCGGCGGCTGCGCGCGCTGCGCGAAGCTCGAGCTTGCATGCCAGCGGCACTGGAACAAAGATGGGATCGAGGTCGCCGGCCGAGCTCGATGCGTCGGCTTCCCCGATGCGGGGAGCGTCGCGTCACACCGAACGAGGAGCAGCTCGCGTTCATTATCTCGAGGGTGTTGTGGCTTCCCAGTGCTACTGCGCCGGCAAGGGTCGCAGGGCAGAGCTCGTCAACGTGGCCTTATCGGTGCTGAACTCGATGGGGGCAGCTTCCCATGGCGAACGATGGCGTGGTAGCGAGATGACCATGGCTGTGAGAGAGGTGAGAGATAGAGCTGATACGTGCGGCTAAACCCATTTGGATAAATATGAGACCCAGATAGAGTTTACGGATCGAAACAATGCATTTTGTGAGTTTAGGGACCGGGATGACACACCTCTACAAGTTTAAGTTTGAGGACAGGGTATATACTTTACTCAAAATAGAAAATTTTATGTTGCTAATGAAACTGGAAAAAAAAAGGCCCTTGGTTGTAGCATCGCCGTGTCGACGGCACGACAGACACAGGCACGCACGCTTACACGGTGTCGAATCAGCCGTTTTCGCCGCGTTCCGTCCGTTCCCTCCCCTCCCCGGCTCTAGTTTCTAGATCACCGTCTCCTTCGTCCTTCCCCACCGGCCTCGACTTGCCCGCGTGAGATCTGTGCCTTCCCGCCGCTGCCACATGAAATACAACGACGCCCGACGAGCTTCACAGCGATCGGGGTAGGCCCGCCCGATACCGAGGAGGATGGCGGTGGTGGTCGGTGGTGCAGCGGACGAGCGGTGGGCTTCGTTGTGCAACTGCGTGGTGAACTTCCTGCTGGAGGAGCGGTATCACCTCACGGCGCTAGAGCTATTGCAGGAGCTCCAGGAGGACGGCCGCTCCGCGCACGCCCTCCGCCTCCACGCCTTCTTCTCCGACCCAGCGCTCTTCCCGCCCGATCTCGTCGCCCGCGCATCCTCTGCGCCCCCCGGTGCGCTCCATGCCTCCTCCCCCGTCCAAACCCACCTCGCACCGCGCTTGGCTTCACGCTGAGGCGCAGGCGCGTGGGTCCCGCGGCTCTCTGCTGGATCTTGCGGGGTCGTGCCAACCGGTGCTGTTCATAATAATTTGTAATAAATTGCACCCGTATTCGTCTCTTGACTTTCCCCGTAATCCGATTTGGAATGAAGTCTCTTCCTTTTTCCTTTGGCTGCGTTGCATTGGTAATCGTACAGATCGAACAGCTTTAAGTTGACGTATATGTTTTGTGGCACTCAACTGGCATTTTCACGGACATTTGGTTGGAATATGCACGCTGTTATCTGCAGTGCTGTACTTTTGTGCATATTAACTTCTTCCTTCCGTTTTTGAAATAATTGACACTATGACTTGTATAGTTGACAAATGGATTGTAATCAGAGCTTGTATAGTTGACAAATGGATTGTAATCAGACTATGTATTCTATTTATTAATTTGAAGATGCGCTGTTCTCATGTATTTGAGAAATAAAAAAATGCTTTTCTATTCTTTCACTAAAGGAATCAGTTGGCTGAGAAGTTCTAACTGGGCTCTTAGTAAAACTCAAACTATCCTATTTACTGGCTGAAATAGTTATGTTTTTTGCACAATGCTGCAATCCATGCAGCTAAAATGAATTTCAGTTGCAAGATACCTTCATTATTACTGCGCTGTTAAGATGATTCACTCTATGTTTTTGTTTCTGATAGGTGCTGATTCACAGATTTTGCTAGAAGAGAAGATAGCAGCAGAAGAAAAGTTGGCACTCACGGAGTATGATCTGCGCCTAGCCAAAGAAGACCTGTCACAGTTGAAGCTTGAATTACAAAAACAAAAAGAATCATCTCTTGAGAATTCAAATGGTTTGTTTTTACCCTGAAATAATGGACAATGTAATACATGAAATTACAGTATCTATGCTGTATAGTGCAGAAGTGAAAACAACTGGTTTCAGTCTCAGTTTTCTGGATTAAATCTTTAAATTTTACCCTTTATATTTCTTTTTATTGTGATGTGGAACATCTGTCTGCAGTAAAAGTCAAGAGAATATACTTTGCTTGTTGGATGGAAAAGAGGAATTTATAGGGTTCAGGAGAAAAAAAATACCATGAAAAGAGATTGAAGGCTTGCATGCGGCTTGGGCTTGAGGTGTCTGTTGAGTGTTGTCAATTGGGAAAAAATGAAACTGCAGGAGTGATGTTTGATATTGTTATCAGAATGCTCCAACATAAAAATGCTTTGATACAAAAAAAGAAAGTCAATTTACACCATATAAGATGTACTTATATTCATTTTTGTTACTGTAATTTTGTTTGGAGCCACAGTGTGCATGACATTATTCACACATTCGGTATACAGGGCTCCTTTTGGGTGCTTCTGTACGTGAAGGATCTACTAGCCAACAGAACAAATGGGATGTGAAAATTTCAGCATTAGGCCCTCTAAAGGATAATGAGCGAAAAGATCTTAACTGTGCTGTAAAAGAATACTTGCTTTTGGCAGGGTATCGACTTGCTGCTATGACATTCATTGAGGAGGTATATAGTACATTAGTACCTTTTACCTTCCAGTTGCAACTTCCCTCAATGTATTAGCTTGTGATTTTTTTCTTAAATTTTCAATCCTGTATCTATCATAGAACATATCTAGTAAGTAATGATACTATTTTGATATAACCAATCAAAATAGTTAGTTCTATGTATATTGGAGTTGGTGGTCAGAACTAATGATTTTGATCACTAATTTAAAATCATCAAATATTTCTGAACATAGGTGGCATTTCCTTATCCATGACTCGTATCCTCAATCATGTTAATTACAGGTTCCTGATCAAGACCTTGATGTTTGGCCAAACAGTTCAGCTTATGTCCCTGATGCCCTTCGCCGTTATTACTATCAGTACCTTTCATCTACTGCAGAGGCTGCAGAGGTATTATTAACATCAATTAAACTTTTGTTTCAAACATCAGTTTGATCATTGATGCATTACATTGTGATACACATCCATAAAAATATAGTTAATGCATTAGAAATCTTTTTTCCTATCTCATGAGACCTGCTGCTTCTGGTCATTTCTTAGTTCCTTTTCAGTGTTTTCTTTTGTACTGGTCGTGCCTCTTAGGGGTTGCATGAGTCATCTAGACTCCTTTTCATCTTAATATAATGATATGCGCTCTCTTGCGTGTTGAGAAAAAAATGAGACCTGCTATTAATCTTAGTCACTGGGAGATTGGAGTTAGGTGGAAATGGGAATTTATAAAACTATTTACATGAGCTACCTCAGTTGGTCGAAGCTCTGGATGTATACCCAGACTACCCAGGTTCAAGTCCTCATCGAGGCAAATTTGGTTGCCTATTTTCTTCTTAATATCAAATGCCACCTAGTTCCTCCTAGGTTGTTATAGTTTGTTATTTTTCTATTTAATATTCCATGCATTATACACATTCCATTCCTTTGGAAGTATTCTAGTGGCTTGTTGGTGTTAGTTTTTTTTCAACCCGGGGGAGATTCCCCATTTCTATTACATTCAACGGAAATACAGCTGCATTCAGAGGCATTACAGGAACAGGAACAGCAAAAGGAGGATAACAGAAAGCTAGAGAGAGAGCGAGTCTTAGAGACAGTTTTGGTGATAGAATGCTGCATTCAGCGTACAAAAGATAGCACCTAGAGAAAGGTTTTCGATACAAAGATTACAGACATGCAAACATCCCAGAAATCTCTCACATAGTCGAGCTTGGATCCTCACCGTCTTCCTCTGCAACATTCTTCAGTAGGTTCTGCTGAGCAGGCGTCTGATGCATCTTGGACAGAATCTTGATTGCAATTTTGAGCATATCATCAAATCTGCAGATCACTTCCTTGTCTTCCTCCTTTTGGAGATCTGCCCAAGATTTCATAAGTGCAAACGCATGGCATATAATTTCTGTGGTGTTAGTTATGTACTTATGTCCCATTGTTGCAAGATATGTTCATACTTGATGTATTTCATTAAATGCGTATAGCAGGTTTCTAACAACAAAATGGAGATGAAAAATTTCTGCTTATAACCATGAGCCAGTAGGAATCCTAGATGTACTATTGTAGTTACTGAATAAAAACTTAACCATTTGATTACTTTGGTCAAAACTGGCATAGTTCTGTTCTACCTTTTTCATTATCCATTCAAAATTTTAAATTTAACTTTATCTTGTGCATTCATTTGGAAGTTTAGAACTTCTAAACATCCTTTTTGTAACATATTGCAGGAAAAAATATCCATACTTCAGGAAAATGAAACTTTACTTAAGGACAATGAACGACTCAATGCTGAAAATGATTCCTTGATGAAGAGCAGCGAAGGAGCTAATAATCAGGTTGCCGCTTTAAGAAAGTCTTTGGAAGCTGCACGCAAAGATATAAAAGACAAGGAAAAAATGGTAATATTCTCTTAGAAATCATCATCTAGATTATGAATAACTTTTCTGAATCATCCTAACCTTCATTTGTTCAAAGATTCAAGACTTGAGGCAGTCATTGGATGTCCAGAGGCAGGAGCTGAATGACTGCAGAGCTGAAATTACAGCCCTGAAGATGTACATTGAAGGGACTCAATCAGTCAAGCAATTGTTTGTTGGAACTAGTGATGGTGTGAAGTCGCATTCCATTGCTAATTCTGTGGGAGCATCATCATTGAATAAAGAAGATGAAGACTCAAAAGGATCTGAAGCCGTAACAAATAAGCTGTCATCGGCAATAAATATTACTGATGATACACAAGTTCTAGAAAGTAGTGCTGAAGGTTCCTCAATTTCAGAAACTCCAGTTTCTTTCAAAACTGATGAGAATGGCAGCTATGGTACTTCAGAAGTAGATAAATCTGTGTCAAATATCTCATCGAAGAATGTATGTTTTCATAGTAATCTGCATGGAGCTTCCATGACTGGTAAAAGCCAGGGGACTTCAGATGGCATATCCATGTTATCTATTGAGAAACTAGAGAGCCCAAATAAACAAAAATCTTCAGATAAGATGGTCAGTGTCCTAATATATTCTGCTTTGTCGCTTTGTGTATAAAGCAGGCTTGTTTACTTCTCTTGATACTCATTGCTATTCCATTGTTCATTCCTGTAGGCTTTGGAGACTATAAAGATAGTTTCAGATGCACTTCCAAAGATTGTTCCTTATGTGCTCATAAACCATCGTGAGGTTTATTTGTAACCTTTGTAGTTTGCATCCATCTTTATTTAAGTATAACTAATGTTAAATAATTCTACATGGCTACAGGAGCTTCTTCCATTGATCATGTGTGCTATAGAAAAGCATCCAGATAGTGATGTACGGGATTCCTTGACTCATACATTGTTTAACCTGATAAAACGGCCTGATGGAGAACAGAGACGCATCATAATGGATGTATGCTTCTATGAGTGTATAAAGTTTCTCATCATACTGCCTTTTTTTGTACTTATACCTGTTTTCCTTGTCATGTGCTTGCAGGCTTGTGTAGAATTAGCAAAGAGTGTTGGTGAGATGAGGACAGAAACTGAGCTACTTCCACAATGTTGGGAACAGGTATTTTACATTTTTTGGGTAGATGTTCTGGCTTTCTTTAGAACATGGTCTTACATTTAACAATCTATTTGTGTTTAGATAAACCACCAATATGAGGAGCGTAGATTGCTTGTTGCCCAGTCGTGTGGAGAACTTGCCGTTTATGTCCGTCCAGAGATACGAGATTCCCTCATTTTATCCATTGTGCAACAACTCGTTGAAGATGCTGCAGCTGTTGTAAGGGAAGCTGCAACGCATAACCTGGCATTGCTTCTTCCTATGTTTCCAAACCTGGACAAATATTATAAGGTCAGCCTCACATGCTTAGAATCAGTGATTGGTAGAAGATTTCACAGATTTAGCTACTTTTAAGCTGTGGGTTAAGATTGGACATTTTGTTTAGTTTGGAATTGAGAGGTTGCAGATTACCAATAAATGAAGATAATATTGTCATTTATAATTATAAGTCCTTTGACTCTTCCTTCTTTGGGGTAGGTTGAGGAGCTAATGTTCCAATTGGTCTGTGACCCCTCTGGGGCTGTTGTGGAAGTTGCACTCAAGGAACTTGTTCCAGCTGTAGTAAGATGGGGAGATAAACTTGGTCAGATATCAAGAGTGCTATTGGATCATGTCCTGGCATCTGCTCAGGTAAGCTTGCTCATGAATATTGGGAACTTTCTATTTTCTTATAGCCATGTGTCCTAAACCTGTTATGTTTTCAGCGGTGTCCACCTATTTCAGGTGTTGATGGTACAATAGACTCTCATCTTCGTGTTTTGGGAGAACAAGAGCGCTGGAATATTGGTGTCCTTCTTCGAATGTTGACCCAGTTGCTACCATTTATTCATCAGAAGGCTATACAGACTTGCCCCTTTGCATCAGTTGATCCAACAAGCTCTACACCAGAAAACTTCTTTTCAGCATCCTACCTAAAATCGTATGCAACGTAAGTTTTCTGTTTTGGTCTTACCTTTCAACTAGTCAACAAAATAATTATTGGATAGATTGTTTGTGAACAATAAAAGATACCATTCCTTGAGTAATGACATCTTAGGGAACTTGACAGAGGTGACTCTGAGTGGTCAGCATTTGAGTGGATGCACACTGACTGCCTGCCGAATTTGATCAAGCTTGCCTGCTTGTTGCCTGTGAAAGAAGATAACTTAAGAACCATCATCACAAAGGTAAAATCTAGAGACCAAACCTCCATACTGTTCAGACCATCTTGCGGTGTACTTATTATCAATCATTGCTGGATAATTTAGTACCTCTTGGAAGTATCTGGACTCTATGGCAAAGATTATCTGGAGCACATTATGCTACCTGTATTTCTTGTAGCAGCTGGTGATATTGATAGTGGCGATTTTACCTATTTTCCTCTATCAATCCAGCCAAAAGTCCGTGGTAAGAACACATCTGCTTAAAAGGTGTGGCAGTTTACTATAGTTATGTTTGTGATACCTTGGTATTGATTATATTACAGGCTTGCGGCCGAAAACTTCAACTGCTGAAAAACTTGCCATCATGTGTGTCTTCCCATTATTGTTATCTGGTATTTTGGGTTCTCCTTCTAGTCATCAACAGTTGGAAGAATATCTGAGAAAAGTACTTATCCAAAACACCAAGGATGGTTCATTTTCTATGCATCATACTACTGAGATCATTAACGCTGTTCGGTTTCTTTGGTGAGTAATCAACTATCTGAAAACATGTTTCTTTACATTCTTTGTTTTCATGGATCTGACTTCTTATGGTTGAAGCTTATTTGTGGAGCACCATAGTGTCATCTTTAACATTTTGTGGGAGATGGTTGTGAGCTCGGATACCTGCCTGAAAATAAATGCTGCGGCTCTACTGAGAGCGCTTGTATGTGTACTGTACATGAATGATTCAATAATTTTCAATGCTTTTTATGATATCTGTATTTGGTTTAACATACAGGTACCCTACATGGATGTGAAAGTAACATCAACTCATATTTTGCCAGCACTTGTTACTCTTGGCTCTGATCAAAACTTGAAAGTAAAATATGCCAGTATAGACGCATTTGGAGCTGTTGCTCAGCATTTCAAAAATGACATGGTAAAGAATTATTCTTATTTTTCTTTCTTTGAAATTTTTTAGTACTTTGTGTATCGCCTTTTAATCCTTAACCATGCTTTGTTAGGTTGTTGACAAAATACGCATTCAAATGGATGCTTTTCTTGAAGATGGATCACATGAAGCTTCTATTTCTGTTATTCGTGCACTTGCAGTAGCTGTGCCTCATTCAACAAATAGGCTACGTGAATATATCCTGCTCATTGAATTCCATGTTTACATCTTGCCTCAAGTTTTGCATGATCTTTAGCTTGCCTATGTATTCATATAATTGTTTTATGCATTTTCCTTTTGCTTTCTTTGACATGACATACATCTTTTAATCAAGATATTTAAGATGACAAGCATCACGCGTGCCAGTGATGATATTGAACGGCGTCGTGAAAGAGCAAATGTACTCTGTGAAGCACTCCGGGCTCTGGATGCTACAGGTTGGTCTGCTTGAAATTAACATTCCTTCACCAGTTCCCCTTAATGTATGCTGCAACGACCTATCAAGCCTGCCTGAATCTTTATGGGCCTGTTTGGTTCGCGTATTGGTAGAGCCTGGCCCGTATTTTAGAGCCAGGCTCAGTACATGTGACTCTGTCATGTTTGGTTGATTGCATCGACTTAGCCTAGTTGAGAAGAGATGTTGTTTGGTTGCCTGTATGAAGATATATTGCATGAGATAAAAATATTACAAGATTAAGATTATGATTTTTATTTTATGCAAATACAGTCCTAAAGTACTTATTTTATTTAACTATGTCTTAAATATCTCTAGAATACATTAATATCACTTGATATTCACTAATCATATATTAACAGCGTCATTAGACAAGAAAGCAGCTGCATCCCGTGAGCCAGGCCCAGCAGAAACGGCCAATTTGCTCGTTCCCACAGAGCCTGGCTGAAGGGTGCCTCGTGCATGCTCAGAGCAGGCAACCAAACGGTTGGTTCCTGCATCCGGCCAGCCTGGTTCCGCCAGATGCAGGGAACCAAACAGCCCCTATATTAGCATTCTTTTCCAGGGTTTAGATATTGTTTTGGGGCTAGAAACCATTGTTCTGGTTTTCATCCCGAATAATTCCTATGTTGGAAGAGTATGTGACCTATCAAGTCTGCCTGAATCTTTATATTAGTATTCTTTTCCACGGTTTGGGTCAAATATTGGGAATATAAATCATGAATAACTTTTAAGTTGTTAAGTTTGAAAATGTGAAAACCATATGAATAAATTTGTCTTTAAAAATACTTTTTAAAAAATATACATATATGACTTTAATAAGTATTTTTTTATAGAAATAAGAAGTTAAAGTTATGTTTTGAAGACCGTGTCACTGTCTAAAAATGACTTCCTTTGTGAGTATGGAGGGAGTATGTTGGAAGAGTAGGCTGATTTCTCATTTCTAGCACTAAAGTTGTCTGAAAATTTCAACTATTAGTTATTTTGCATGTTGGAAGTTAGGAATATAAGTAAAAAGCTTTCTACTCAACTAATTGAGTTCTGCCAGTTTATCTATCCTCCATTTATGTTTACTTTTATCTTTTCTTCTTTCCTTTTGGCCATTGCAGATCTTCCTGCTATGGGTGTACGTGATCTGCTTCTGCCATCAATACAGAACTTGTTAAAAGATCTGGATGCTCTAGACCCTGCGCACAAGGAGGCTTTGGAAATTATAAGCCGGGAAAGGTCAGGGGGTACGCTGGAAAGCATCAGCAAGGTAATGGGGACACATCTTGGGATTGCATCATCTGTCAGCAGTTTCTTTGGTGAGAGCAGTCTCGTCACAAAGAACGAAGGTAGCGAGGAACATGACCCTGCTGGTCCCACCGCTCCTGAGCCAAACATGCAGGCTCAGCCAGAGAGCACGAGGTTTGGTCGCATAATGAGGAGCGGCTTTGGAGACATATTGCGAGGTCAAAGCAAAGGACAATGATGCACTTGGTTTGAAATGATCAATTACATATATAACTGTCAATACCACATTCTTTTGTTAATTGTTGTTCTTGTAAGTTGACAATATACCTCAAGGATTGCATTTTCCTTGCCGAGGTAAAAAGAGCGATGTGACGTTTCAATTTAATCTTGTAGCAAACTTCCTGTATAAGGAATTTATACATGTTGCCTGTAGATAGCTGCTCATTTATAAGCCACTAATAGTTGTGTTTTCATTGTTCATATCAATAAAAGACAGAACTATTCCTTTCAAAAATAAAAGACAGAACTACATGATATGACACACTTTCGTCCATCTTTCCTGAAATTTGGATGTCATCGGTGGCTGACATGTAATTAATCTGCATTGGTTGAAGGAACGGTGGTTCTGAGCTTAGGGTGTCCCCAACAAGGGACTATGAGCTAGCTAGGAAGTCTAGTAGAGGAGAGAAGGTAGAGAAAAACTCTTAGCTAGTTAGTATCTTGTTGCTAGGTTCTGAGTTAAGGGTGTCCTTAACAAGGGACTAGGAGCTAGCTAGGAAGTTTAGTGGAGAGAAGGTAGAGAAAAACTCCTAACTAGTTAGTAACTTGTCGCTATGCTTGCACGGTTCCAGGTGAACCCTCCACCACCGTATCTTAGAATTTTTATTTTTTGTTTATTCCCCCACCAGGCTACATCAGCTAGCGATTTGCACAGCTCGTAGAGGACGCCCTTATGCATGCACCCTCATCATATTAACTAGCCACTATATCCCTTGTTCACCTAAACAGTTGTTTAGCTCATGTATACACTGTTTAAATGCTACACAGTGGTATATCTCGTGTCCGTTTAATTGGTTGTTTTGACCGTTTAAATGACCGTTTTGCCTGTTTAAACACCCATTCTGCTCGAATAATGGGCTAAACGGTAGGTGTCCGACTGTTTATAGTTTAGCATTTAGGAGAATGTTTCGAATTATATGAACAATTATGTGATTATTCATAAATGAGAATGTCAAAATTACACTTACATCTTATTAGAGTATATATTACTATTTGATTTAAGTGTAAGTTTTGTGGTTATTTTATGTAAATTGACTTCATAAATGAGAATGTTCAGAATTACACGAACAATTATGTGACTATTTTTTGGCTTTTTTTTATTTTTTGTATGTTTTATTTGATCTCTTTTGAAATTTTCTAATTTAGCTTCCATAGAAATAATCTGGCTAATCTTTTTGTTTTATTTCGTTCCCTGTTCACATCTTTCAATTTGACTTCTATAAAAATAATCTATGTAATTTTTTTAATTTATATGTTCTATCTGTTGTTATTTATTTTGAGCTATGAGAATCAATGAGGTGTTTGGTTCGATGATGGGTAACATAATCAGTAAGGGTAACAGATCACGGGGGAAGTGGCAGGGGAGTGTTAGATGCCATGATTTGTTCGGTTACATACAATAAATAAAATAAAAATATGGCAGTAGCAGCGGCATGCAATACCATCGCCGGGGGAGCAGTACCAGCAATGAATGGGTGGGTATCGGATTGCAGGTAGCTGTTAACAATTTGGACAAAACCAAACAGCTGTAGTGTCATTTGATCTTCTCCGCAATCTGAATACATTTTTCTCAACCAAATGCCTTGCAAGTGTTTTAGGATATTTAGACACTCGATTCTATTATCTTGCCAATTCGAGTGTTTCTTATGGCTTCGAGTGTTTCTTATGGCCGTGACACTCAAATATCCTCGATTTTCCACGAAGAGAAAATCTATAGAATGAGCTATAATATGGTAAAACTAAAGAATGATTATATCACATTATCATATATGAGTGAATATCACAGTCATATATTATGAGATTACATTACAGGATAAAACATCCACTAAGAACATACCTATAACAACTCGAATTTTTACGCAACACAAAAATCTCAACTACAAATTTTTTCTTAAACAACCCATGACTGATGATTGCCATTTAGAGAAACTAAGCCTAGCCATGCATAGGATGAATCCTAAATAGGGCATAATCATATGCATGCCACCATATTACTTGTTGCTATTATCATATGTAAATGACTCTTGCTTTAGTCCTACAAATACTTATACAATTACATTAATGAATCATGTGTGGTTTGGCTCTTGATTGATTTTTGTGATGGACCAAACATCTAAAAATAAGTAATGAAGAATCATTAATTATTTAACTTGATAAAACCTACACCTACACCATTTAATAAACAAATATATATATACACACATATATATATGTATATATATCCCAATATATGGGGATAATCCCCAAACCCTACAAGAGACCTTGCTGGACCCCACCATGGTTAACCAAACCCTAAGCGCCATCACTAACCATGGTTAAGCACTAAGTACAAAATACAATTAAATGGAAAAGAATAGAAAAGAAATAGAAAATAGGAAGGAGGAGAAGGAGCCCAGCGGCCCATGCGCACCACCAGGCCCACACCAGCCTCCCCCTTTTCCCCCTCCCGCTCTCTCCAGCAAGCACCGCCTTTGGGCTGGCCATCAGCCACGCAACGGCTGCTTTCGGCCGCCGTCTTGCACGGAAGGCGCCCGGCCAAAATCGCTTCACCCGTCTTGGACCGGGACAGACGGACCCTACTTGTCAGCCGTCCTGTTTCTCTTCTTCCTCCGACGCCGCCGCTCCGCTCGACGACAACGTGACGCAACGGCCGCGCCTCACCTGCCACGCTGGCTCCCATGCTCCGCGCTCTGCTCCGCCCTTACCCCCACTGACACACGGGCCCGCGAGTCACGCGAAATGCGTGACCCCCTTCACACGCGCGCACATCGCATGACGAACGCCGCCGCGCCCTACCTCGCTCTCGCCCTTGCTTGGCCGTGAAAGGCGAAATTGGCCGCAGCCGCTGTCAATTAGGACCCGCCGCGAGCAAGAGCAACCTCCAGCGCCAACCCGAGCCGCTTGATCGCTTGGACGCCGTGATCGCCGTCCAAGCCACACCATGGGAGCACCGCACGTCTATATAAACCCAGCCCGCGCCTCTAGGGCTTCCCCATCGCCTCGCCACCACTCGATGGCCATCACCAGACCACACTGAGCCAAAACCGAGAGAGGAGGAGGACGGAGCAAGGAGGGAGACGTCGGACCTCGCCGGAGCTGTTGCCGCCGCTGGAGCCGAGGAAGACGCCGTGAACGACTACAACAGCGTCGCGGGTCTGCACGGCACGGCTCCAACTCTCCACTGCCTCAGCTCGACACCGCACCCCCATCCTTCCGCCACCAACACCGCGGTGAGCAGCACCACCCCTTGTCCAAACCTTGCCCTGCGCATGGTCATGGCGCTTCGCCATGGGAGCACGTAGGCCGAGGCCAGCACTGGCCATGGTACACACATGCACACACACACACACACACACACGCGGACTAACCTAGCCAACCGGATCATGACCCAACCAACTGGAACGAGCCATAGCCACCATGCAGCCGCTGTGGCCATGCCATGCTACGGCGAGCCGCCGTTCCGGTGAGAGTCAGCCCGGCAACGCCCATGCAAACACTGAGCCACGCTCGCTGTTGACGGTCCTTAACGTTCAAATCCAACCATCAACTAACCTTCCAAAATGATATAAAAGCAATTCATCTACCTAGAGTAGGGCTTTGACTAATGAATTCCACGAGTTTTAGTGAATCAATGGTTTTGCAGGTAAACACTGGAAAAGACACACTTTTGAGCTACATTGCAACATAGAATGCAAGAATGAATGCCACGGCAACATAGGAACATTCCAGAAGAAGTGAGAAAACACGAGATCAAAGCGGAGGGCCAGCGGAGACCAGGCCAGACCGATCGGTCTGGCCCTTGACCAGTCGGTCTGGGGTGGGCCCGGTTCACGCCCCGGTTCGCCCGGTTTACTCCACCGCCTTTGAGGGTCGATCTCCACCATCCGCCAATGTCGGTTTGATCCAAGGGATTGCAATGATTCGCTAGGGCTATAAAAGGTGAGGCACACCCCCCATGGGGATCCATCCTAGAGAAGAGAAAAGAAGAGCTTTAGCGAGAAACCCAAATTAGGATCCTCGAAGGTGTCCCTTGAATGGATGACCTCTCGAGTTAGCATTCCAAGAGAGAGTTAGTTCTATACCTCTAGAAGCTAGTTCTTCAGAGATAGAGAGATAGAGTTAAAGAGAGAGTTTTGGAGGAGTATTGACCTGTCAGTGCTACCTCTGCGGCTTGTATCTGAGACTACTTTAGAGTCAACTTCTGTGTTCAAGTAAGTAACATTATTTATCTCGTTTTGCTAGTTTGTGACTCTCTTGAGTACTTTAATCCTTGTAGCTCTTGGGTTAGAGTAGTATTCATAGTGTAAGCGTGGTGCTTAGACTTCGTTACTCGTAGATGTACCCTATTGTCTAGATTTGGTGGTAGCTCTCGGAGGTGACTTATAGCTCCGTTGAATATTACATATTCCACTATCCCGTTAGTAGGCCTAGCAGGAGAATAGTTGGTAGCTAAGTATAGCTTTGTCTGTGCTTCTCTATCCAACTCCCTAGTAAAATGTCTTAATCATAATTTGCTTGAGCCTGAACTAGAAGCCTTAGTTGTCCCCTCTATATCTCTACCTTCTACAGCCTTGTTTGCTACTCAGGTAGTTAAGTGTAGTTTAGAAGACCCTTACATATCTTCCTTTGGGTTCGATATTAAAACTGGGTATACTTATCCGGTGAAGTGCTACAACGTATCCGTGCGCTTGCGGAATTATTCAGTGGGCATTAACAGATACCAACAAGCATTTCTAGCGTCGTTGCCAGGAAAGACGTCGCTGAGATCAGTCTGAACTTATCTTAACCTGTATCATAGTCTTATCTTTTCTTTGTATACTATCACTCTTTACCTTTTCTATTTCTCTTTACCTTTTCTATCCTTCAATGGATCAACTTGATTCCACGCCTATCTATAAATATAACTTCATGAGCCTATGCTTAGAGCCAAAGCCGTCCTCAAAGCCTATCTTAGCCTCTGACTATAAGCTACGCCCATGTTTAATAGACATGGTCAGAAACTAATCTTTCTCAGGAGAAGACAATGCTAGCCCTTATTCTCACCTCAATGAATTCAAACAAACCTGTGCGTGTTTGCGCATTAAGGATATGTCCGATGAGACTATCCGATGAAAGCTTTTTCCTTTCTCTTTGACTGGAGAAGCTAGACATTGGTATGATCTCCACGTTGAGAGTGTTAAAGGTGACTGGAGAGCATTATGTGCTGAATTCTGTCTTCAATTCTATCTTATTTCTAAGGTAGTAGAGCTTTGCTTAGAAGTTCTATCCTTTAGATAAGAGAAAAAGGAGACCTTAATTGAAGCCTGGGAACGCTTTAACTGTCTTACTCATTCTAGACCTAGTCTATCTCTACCAGACCTCGTTCTACTTCAACATTTCTACAAGGGTCTAAATAGAAAAACTACTAAATTTCTCAACCTTGCTTCTGGAGGATCATTCTTGCATATCACTCCTAATGTTGCGAGAAACGTCCTTACAAAAATCCACAAAAATGAATCACCTTTAAAGAAGCTAGTAGAGGAAGAAGATCTGATGGTTGAACAGGAATCCACATCTACCACATCCCAACCTACAACTATCAGTGAGCTTGAACCACAGGAGGAGGAAGAAATTCCACTTCCAGACTTCATGCTCGAGATCGAGGACGGTATATTTGCTGATTATGGAAACACCTCGAATTATTACGCTGTTAGGAGACCACAGAAATCAAAGAAGTCGTCACGTAGTGACGGAGTCTTAGATCCTTCTAAGGTGGCTTTCCTTAAGCAAAATGCTAAAGAGCTTGTGTCGATTATAAGCAATGATTGGTTGGAAGAATCAGAGCTTTCCTCTGATGTCATCCGAGTTGATTTTACATCGACTACCATACCTTGCCAAATCCATAAGGGATCTTTTGAAGCATTATACAATCCTGTTGTGGGAGTTAACATCATGTCTGCAACATATGCTCAAAATCTTCTAAGAGACATGCCCTTGACCCCAACAATGAAGTTTGTGAAAAGTCCTTTAGGCTATATTCTTCCAAGTTTTGGAATTCTGTATGTCTTACCTATTTATGTCAAGGGAATAAGAGTTCATTTGAGCTTCTATATCTTTGATATCATAGAGTTTGACGTATTGATTGGACAGCCTATAGAGAGACTTTTACAAGAAGGACAAGAAGGGAATTTGAACATTAGCCTTGGGAAGAACTTTAAACTGCCTATATCCATAACTCGTGCTCTCAACAGTGAGACTGAGTCACTTCCTGAGCCTGATGCTGGAAGAAGTCTTAGAGATAACTCTTGAATCATCTTTTGAACCAAATTTCAAGGATGATCCCGAACCACTAGAAGAGGAAGGAGATAGTACGCTAGAACCTGACCCTCTAGATGAGTCTGAGGAACCACCTAAGCCTCCCATAGAGCTTAAACCCTTGCCTTCTGGTCTTCAATATGCTTTCCTAAATAATGATCGAGAATCTCCTATAATAATAAGTGATAAACTCTCTGAGGAGGAAACTTTCCGATTGATCACAGTCCTAGAAAAACATAGATCTGCTTTTGGCTATCACACCAAGATCTTAAAGGAATCATTCCTGTTCTTTGCACCCATCGTATTCCTACAGATCCTGAGATAACACCGTCTAGAGAACCACAACGTAGGTTGAACAATGCAATGAGAGAGGTTGTTAAGAAAGAGATTTTGAAACTGTTACATGCCGGGATCATATATCCCGTGCCATACAGTGAGTGGGTAAGTCCTATGCAAGTTGTGCCTAAAAAGGGAGGCATGACAGTTATTGGATTCCACAAAGAACTGTCACGGGATGGCGGATGTGTATGGACTACCGAAAGCTAAACAAGGCAACAAAGAAAGATCATTTCCCACTTCCCTTCATTGATGAGATGTTGAAAAGGTTGGCAAATCATTCTTTCTTCTGTTTTCTTGATGGGTATTCGGGATATCATCAAATACCGATCCATCCAAATGACTAAAGCAAAACCACATTTACATGTCCATACGGAACTTATGCTTACCGTAGAATGTCTTTTGGACTATGTAATGCTCTAGCCTCATTTCAAAGATGCATGATGTCTATATTTTCTCTGATATGATTGAAGTGATAATGGAAGTTTTCATGGATGACTTTTCGGTATATGGAAAAACTTTTGATAAATACCTTAAAAACTTAGATAAGGTTTTGCAAAGATGTGAGGAAAAGCACTTAGTCCTTAATTGGGAAAATATCATTTCATGGTTAGAGAAGGAATAGTGATTGGACATTTGGTGTCCGAAAGAGGGATAGAGGTAGATAGAGCTAAAATTGAAGTGATTGAACAACTACCTCCTCCCATTAATGTTAAGGGGATTCAAAGCTTCCTAGGTCATGCAGATTTTTATAGACGGTTCATACATAACTTTTCATACATTGCTAGACCTCTAACAAACCTGTTGGCTAAGGATGCTCCCTTTGAATTTGATGATGCTTGTTTGAAAGCTTTTGAAACTCTTAAGAAAGCGCTCATCTCTGCACCAATCATTCAACCCCCTGATTGGTCGCTACCTTTTGAATTGATGTGTGATACAAGTGATTATGCTGTGGGGGCAGTTTTAGGACAAATTAAAGATAAAAAACATCACGCAATTGCATATGCTAGCAAAACTTTGATAGAACCTCAACTTAATTATGCAACCACTGAAAAAGAGCTTCTGGCTGTTGTTTTTGCTATAGATAAGTTTAGATCTTACTTAGTAGGACCAAAGGTAATTTTTTATACTGATCATGCTGCTCTTAAATACCTACTCACTAAGAAAGATGCTAAACCCCGACTCATAAGATGGATTTTACTCCTCCAAGAATTTGACTTAGAAATAAAAGATAAAAGAGGAGTAGTAAACCCTGTTGCCGATCACTTGTCTAGAATGCAGTTTAAGAATATACAGGAACTACCAATCAATGACTCTCTTTGAGATGACACGCTCTACGCCATCTCCAGGTCGGATCCATGGTACGCGAATATTGTCAATTTTATGGTTGCAGGATATGTACCACCAGGGACGGACAGGAGAAAGCTTATCTATGAAAGTCGCTTACATATATGGGATGATCCTTATCTCTTCCAAGTATGTTCTGATGGACTACTCCGGAGGTGTATACCTACTGAGGAAGCACTACAGATTATTGAGAAATGTCATTCATCACCATATGAAGGTCATTATGGAGCATTTCGAACCCATGCAAAGATCTACAAAGTGGATTCTTTTGGCCAACCATATACGAAGACACCAAAAACTTCATCCGAAGATGTGGAGCATGTCAAAGGCACGGCAATATCAATTCAAGAGATGCCATGCCACTCACCAACAATCTTCAGATCGACCTCTTTGATGTCTGGGGAATTGACTACATGGGACCATTTTCGAAATCAGGCAACTATAAGTACATTGTAGTGGCAGTTGACTATGTCTCAAAATGGGTATAAGCAATGCCATGCAAAGCTGCAAATTCCATAAATTCCAAGAAGATGTTTCAAAAGACAATATTTTCAAGATTTGGTGTTCCAAGAATGGTAATCGGTGATAGAGGAACTCACTTCATTAACAAGGATTTTCGCAACTACTTAATGAAGCAAAGGATCCAATATTACATAGCTACTCCTTACCATCCTCAAATAAGTGGCCAAGCAGAGACTTCCAATAAGCAAATCAAGAATATTCTACAAAAGACAGTTAATGAGATGGGAACCGCTTGGAAGGAAAAGCTACCTGATGCACTATGGGCATACCGAACCACATACAAGACACCTCTTGGCATGTCACCTTATCAGCTTGTCTACGGCAAGACTTGTCATTTGCTAGTAGAGCTTGAGTTCAAAGCTCATTGGGCAATTAAGAGATGGAACATGGACCTTGAAGCTGCCAGAACAAGAAGAAAGATGCAACTCTCAGAACTAGATAAATGGCGAGAAAAAGCATATCATAACACAAAGATCTATAAAGAGAGAACCAAAAGGTGGCATGATAAGCGAATCAAGAAGAAGAGCTTTAGCCCCGGAGATAAAGTGCTACTATTCAACTCTAGGGTAAGATTATTCGGATATGGAAAACTATGAAGCAAGTGGGAAGGACCATTCACGATGGTAAATTCATCATCACATGGAGCAGTGACACTTCAAAACAATGAAGGTACGTTGTTCAAGGTAAATGGCCAACGCCTTAAAATTTTTCTAGAACCTTCTAGACCACCCGAGGAATTAGATGAAATTTATTTTTTTGCTTTTCCCTAATTTATCAAAATATAAAACCCCGTCGTGAATTGGGCCACGACGGGAGAAAATTTGGAGAGATGATGGGCCAAGAATGCACCCGGTGAAAGGGCACCGGAAACCGGGCCAGGGTGGGACCGGCCGCTCCCACCCCAGACCGGTCGGTCTCCCTTGGCGCCACCTCGCGGTCCGCCGCCTCTCGTTGCGAAGCTTGTTCCGTTAGGGTTTCGAATATTCGACTTTGATCTGAATCCACCGCCGCCTTATCACGATAGATGCTCGGCATAGATTAGGATGGAATACCCCCCACCTCAAGTTATCAGGACTATATAAACAGCCCCTGGGGTCATTCTCCTCTCATCCCAAGAGCTCTCCTCTCTTAGCCTCTAGCAAGGAAGCTCTCTATCTCTCCACCTTTCCACCAAATGGCGAGCCCAAACCTTCCTTACACCGTCGAAGAGCCGGAGGAAGTCCTCCCACTAGCGATCATCCCGCCGAAGCAGCTGGCGGTGGTGCCCCCGAAGGCGATCATCCCGGCGCCATCGAAGGAGGTCGTTCGAGCTCGACCTCAAGGAGCTCCAATGGAGGAGGCCCGCTACGCTCAGGCCATCAGGAGGCCAACAATCACGCCTCCAGCTCATCGACCGCTTCTTGGAGATAAGCCTTGACCACCCGGTCAATCTAGCATTGCTCTCCCCCAAGGCACCAAGTTACTACCTCCTAGAGAGGGGGAGAGGCCGCTAGGAGTCACCACCAAGTTGGGACGGTGACTGGTGCTAAGTACACCACCGAGAAGGGGTGGGTAACTCTGGATGGTGTGCGGTTGGACCCCAGGAACGTGAAGTTCAATCCACCACCAAGAGCCAACCTAGAGCCCTGAAGAAGAAGGCAAGGACTACACCAGCCCCGCGACAACCTCGTCTGTCCTTAGCCATTTTAGAGACTAGAATAGACCTTCAGGCCCGAGCATTGTTTGATGCGCTCAAGGCCCTGAGCATGGCTGTGCAGCGCATAGGAAACCTAGAAGTGAATCATGAGCAAATGCGTGCTAAGAACAAAGCGCTCAAGGCCAGGGTCGAAGAACTAGAGAAAAAGGACTAGAGATAGAGATGAGTAGGCACACATGTTAGTTAGTTCATTAGTTTGCTTGATTAGTTAGTTTGATAGTTTGATTAGTTAGTTCAATTCATTCATTGTGTAATAAATGTGCCTCATTGATAATAAAGAAGTGAGTTTTTAGAGTCATCATCTCTCTCTAGATACATTTTTGTTTTTGTCTCCACCTTGTTGTGCATAAAAGGAAACAGGAAATAAGTGTGGGGGAGACAACCCGTAAAGAACTCAGAAGAACATCACTCAACAGGAGCTAGGTACGCACTCCAAAGTACACTTATTTATTGATAACTGAGCTTAGTTGAATATTCTTTAATGAAACTTGATTACACCTCAAGGATGAGTAGCTTAGTCATGACTTAAGGCAAAAATCACATAATCCATCTTCTGTAACACTTGTAGCTATTGGGAACTTTTATAGGGACCCCATGCTTCTTAAGTTGTTGACAAGTATGAGATAGTAGAACATGAAAACCTGAATTTCTCTGCCTAGTCATTGGAGCTTTTATTTCAAAAACTCAAAAACAATAGCTAACCTACTACTCGTGGTTTTTAAATACCTATAGAGCCATACATGATCATAACTTTCTATATAAGTTACTTATTTTGCACTGAGCTCTATTAGCTTTTGAGACCCGTATTGTAGAGACTTATCATGCTCTCAAGATCAAGATCCACTTACACTCCATATATGCACTATCCCTACACTGGGGGTAGGCGCAACTTCTCCATCCACATAGAAAATGTGCTGCTCTTACACTGAGAGTACGCACCCTAAAAGATTTTTGGTAGGATTCTGTTCACCTATGCTCTAACATTATCAGAAATCTCTGTCTTGCACAAAGTTTTTCGTGTAGGATGACATGGGCTATGCAAAAAGAAAGAGAGAGTCAAAAAAGGAAAATGGACAAGTGTCTAAATGTTAAAAAGAACAAGAGGCACAAGATGCCTAGCTCTCTATAAAAGAAAGAAAAGAAAAATTCAGAATAGCCCATTGTCTCCAAGCACTCCAATTCAAGCAAGAGAGATATATCCTTCAAGGTATGAGCATAAGTTGAAGCAGGATAGCGACCATATATTCCACACACATGCACATCTTGATCTAAGAGTATAACACTCCTCTCCTTGGGACTCTTATGCTGGCTCAGTAACGTGTGAGGTAAGTATACTATTCCTTACCAAACCTTTGAACTCCACATAAGCCTATTAGAGGTAGGTTGCAAGGAAAGGCAGTCACTCATTCATGCCTAAGTGAGACCCACAAATACCACATATAATGAGTGATTTGAGAGTACTACATTGAGGAGCAGGTAAGCTATGTGTTAATTTCAAAAATCTTGCAAAAATCTCCTATGGACTTAGCAGTAAGATAAAGGTAATCTGTTTTATTGTTCTACTTTTCAACTTCCCAAAGTTATATGGTAGACACTCTGAATCTCACAGTGCAGGAATCACCAGGAATGAGCTTATGTTGATCTCTTTGTCCTGAGCTATGTCTGAAGTTATCCAACCTTTTCTCGAGGACAAGTAAAAGCCTAAGTGTGGGGGTGTTGTTGACGGTCCTTAACGTTCAAATCCAGCCGTCAACTAACCTTCCAAAATGATATAAAAGCAATTCATCTACCTAGAGTAGGGCTTTGACTAATGAATTCCATGAGTTTTGGTGAATCAATGGTTTTGCAGGTAAACACTAGAAAAGACACACTTTTGAGCTACACTTCAACACAGAATGCAAGATTGAATGCCACGGCAACACAAGAACATTCCAGAAGAAGCGAGAAGACACGAGACCAAAGCGGAGGGCCAGCGGAGACCAAGCCAGACCGGCCGGTCTGGGGTGGGCCCGGTTCGCGCCCCGGTTCGTCCGGTTTACTCCACCGCCTTTGAGGGTCGATCTCCACCATCCGCCAATGTCGGTTTGATCCAAGGGCTCACGATGATTCGCTAGGGCTATAAAAGGAGAGGCAACCCCCCATGGGGATCCTTCTAGAGAAGAGAAGAGAAGAGCTTTAGCAAGAAACCCTAATTAGGATCCTCGGAGGTGTCCCTTGAATGGTTGGCCTCTCGAGTTAGCATTCCAAGAGAGAGCTAGTTCTATAACTCTAGAAGCTAGCTCTTCAGAGATAGAGAGATAGAGTTAAAGAGAGAGTTTTGAAGGAGTATTGGCCTGTTAGTGCTACCTCTACGGCTTGTATCTGAGACTACTTTCGAGTCAACTTCTGTGTTCAAGTAAGTAACATTGTTTATATCATTTTGCTAGTTTGTGACTCTCTTGAGTACTTTAATCCTTGTAGCTCTTGGGTTAGAGTAGTATTCGTAGTGTAAGCATGGTGCTTAGACTTCGTTACTCGTAGATGTACCCTATTGTCCGGATTTGGTAGTAGCTCGCGGAGGTGACTTATAGCTCCGTTGAATCTTACATATTCCACTATCCCATCAGTAGGCCTAGAAGGAGAATAGTCAGTAGCTAAGTATAGCTTTGTCTATGCTTCTCTATCCAACTCCCTAGTAAAACATCTTAATCATAATTTGCTTGAGCCTGAACTAGAAGTCTTAGTTGTCCCCTCTATATCTCTACCTTCTACAGCCTTGTTTGCTACTCAGGTGGTTAAGTGTAGTTTAGAAGACCCTCACACATCTTCCTTTGGGTTCGATATTAAAACTGCGTATACTTATCTGGTGAAGTGGTACAACGTATCCGTGCGCTTGCGGAATTATTCAGTGGGCATTAACAGATACTAACACTCGCCTCGTCGTGGTACACTGTGTGTGCGCCAGACAAAGGATTCGACCCCGGAGCCCTCCAGAGCCATGTACTTAGATCGCGGCGGCGTCTCGCTGTGCACCGCCGTGCCGCCAGCGTTCCGGACAGTTCTGGCCACCTCGTGTCGTTTAGATGGGTCGACGAGCTTCGCGAAGCTTCCCTGAGCCGAATCGAGTACAAACCAAGCCCGGACACCCCTTCCGTTTGCCTAGTCGCGTAACTACCAAGCTACTGGAGCTCCATCGCCGCCTTGCCATCGATTGGTGTGCCGCCGTACCAAATGGTCGCTGCCGACGAGACATATAACCACCCTAGGACGCCAATTTACCGAGACGTCCCCCAATTTGGTGCCTGAAGCACCACGGCCTTGCCTACACGTCGTGCCGCGCCACCGGAGCTCCGCCGTGGTCACCTGCTGTTCTGCGGACGCCGCCACGCCAATTGACCGCCGCCAATGAACCAGAAAGAGACCCCGCACCATTAATTACATCCTTACGCCTTTAATTGAACTCCACGCGGTTTGGAGCCTAGTTGCCATCGCACGCCGTCGCCGACGAGCCGCTACTGCCGCGGCTAGCATCACCGAATGCTCCACCGACTACAGAAGACACCTCACCGTGGTCGCCACGTGCCCCCGATGCCGTTGCACGCGTCAGACTATGCCGAGAACCACCGGAGCCACCTCGCGCGTGAGCTCATCGCCGGGCTAGCGCCGCCGCAGCCGCCGTTGCTGTAACCCGACCCGCTCGGAACACTGTGGACGCTGCCAAGCACTTCACCGTGCCCGCCTAAGATCCCCGGTGTTGATGCGCTCGTTAGAATGACCGGAGAGCCACCGCTGCGGCCGTGCGCGCATGCTCGTTGCTGGCAAACCGTGCGGTGGCGAGACAGAAAGGAGGAGGAGAAGAGAGGCGGCGTCCATACACCCGGCTCACATGCACCAGAGAGGAGTAGTGGACCCGTTCCACCATACACCGCATCTACGGCGCATGGACCTACAACGGCCGGTCCACCATAGACCCGTGAGCCATAGACCCGGGCTAAGCCCAGATCCACTTAGTGACGTCGCCGAACCAGAGAACGACGCATGGCGGGCCGGCCCGGCCCAAGCCCAGCCTGTTAGGCCCACATAGGATCCACTGCTAACATCATCTTGACGTCATGCTGACATCAGCCCTACACTGTTGACCAAACAGAAACTGACACGTGTCACTCCCTGGAATTTTTGGCCTTTTTCTTTTTTAGAATAATAATAATTAAACTTCAAAAAATCATAACTTCTTCATACGAGCTCCAAATTTGGTGAACCAAATTTCTAAATTCATCTAAAAGCAAGCTCTACGCAATGAGCCTATATTTGAGTGCATTTGGATCTTTTCATTATTCATTGTTCTTTGTGCTATCTATAGGCGTCGCTAATGCAACCGTTTTTGTACTGTTTTAGAGTCAGAGGAGGAACGTGCCGAGTACAAACGTGACTACAATGAGGAATTGGGAGATGACCGTTCTGAAGGTGCCACATTCCACCCACTTTTCATAGATCCTTTTACGCATTGCTAATGAGTAGTACTACTAGTGCTTTAAATTACTATTGCTATCACCTGATTGGGGTTGCATGGTAGTACTTCTTGATTGCCATTATCTTGACGCAACCTTGCCCCTGCTCACCCGCTGTTAGGCTAGACACACGCATGCTATCATGATTACTATTTTGATCTCTACTACGCTTTATATCTTGATGTGATGCGTGGTGGAAACTATCATATATATGACTAAGGCATGTGGTGCCAACCTAAACCTGCTGTGTGTGTCTTGGGTGAGTGGAGGGTGAGGGTTGTGTCGATCGAGCTAGGATATGTGATGAGCTTGAGGCGATTCTTGCCGTGTGATGTGACCTAGGCATCCTATGAGATGAATACCTGTGGCAGGTATATGTGATGTGATGTGATGTGTGAGGTGGGATCCTGGGTGTGAGCAGGGTGCTGTGGTGGCACGTAAAATGGTAAACCTGATAAAGATGTCTAGCTTGGTCAATCCTAAGGACTTACTAGTACTTAGACTCACCGGGAATCCCTTACATTCCCACTCTCTCCCTAATAGGGAGGGAGAAGGCTGGACTACTTGGTAGAGTGGTGCCATTACTGCTAGGTTGCGAGGTGATAGGGTGGGCGGTATAGATGTCGGAAATTCCTGTACCGTTCGAGTCGGCAGTACCACTTGTTGGGCCTGGTGCTGCCTCCCCTAGTCTCAGCGTGCTGATTCTCCAGAGTGACCCAGGGCTGAGTGGTAGGATGGCAGTGTTCTAGGCTAGCAAGCAGCCAGAATTCTGCCTAGGAGGTCATGACTCCGAGGATGGCTAATCTTGTGGGTATGTAAACCTTTGCAGAGTGTTGGTTGATCGATCGATACATATGCTGATTCGTCAGCTATGGACCTTTTCTGGTACCTGTGCTCACTAGATAGGAGATGAGTCCTTCTTTTCTCCCCCGTGTTGTGAGATAGAGCCGGTCGAGGACCGTTGAGGCAGGCCGAGTGGGAGTTGGCCTGTCGACACGAGTGAGATGAGATGAGGTGGATGGGTGGTATGGGATGGATGGATGGTGTGTGGATATGGAGTTAAGCTTAAACTATATACATACTTATAATATATTATACTTGATAGATATTGCATAGGAAACCATAGCCAAATATAGGTTCTCTTGATATAACTTTATTGCATCTAGTTCCACAAAGCATAGCAAAGCATAGGGTGGAAATATGGCCAGTACATATCGTACTGAAACTTTGGCACGTAGGTTCTGAGGAGGCATACAACTCCCAAGGATTCGATGGTTAGGGGTTTCGTCGCTACGCTCAAGTCGTTGGATAGAAGTTGCTTCCACACCCCAAGTTGTTCCAGTTGATGCTACTCTGTGATTCACGCCTGTCGGTGTTGTAATAAGTTATTATAAACCTTTCTATTTGCACTCTATTACCATTGTATGGATTTGATTATCGACTAGAATATTGGTAATATAATTTCAAAGGTCATGTTACACTTCGACTGTGTGGATTTCCCTTCGTGGAAAATTAGGTCGTTTCAATACCTATTACAGAGTAATTATAGTGGAAGTATATCTAGTCGCCATCAGAGTTGGCGAAAACAAGTCGTCAGGTGAAACCACCTCCTTCATGGACATCATTAGAGTAGAGTGTCAGTGGCGTAGATTCCATCTTCCAAACTAAACTTGAGCGCGGGCACAAGACCTCATAATTCTTCACTATTGGACATCTCTGAGAAGCAGTAAATCTGCACACCGCCAGATGTGTGTAGACCATGGTCGGCACCAATGAGCTTTAGTGGAAAAGATAAAATAAAGGATCTGGTGATCCAAATATTTGGCTATGGTTTACATCCTTAGCGCATGCGAAGTAACAACAAGTAGTAAATAATATAATAGTTTGTCAAGTTTTAACACATTCCCAACCACATGCATCCACCCACCATCCCATCCATCCATATCCACGTCTCCACCACCACATCACATCTCACACTTAGGTCGGCAGGCCAACTCCTTCTCGGCCTGTCTCAACAGCCGACAACTCCTCATACCCAAGGGGGAGAAAAGAAGACATCTCCTATCTAGTGAAGCATGTCTTAGGAAAGGTCCATAGCTAACAAGTCAGCATTTGTATCAACCGATCAACCATAACACTCTACAGAGGTTTCACATACCCATAAGATAGCCATCCTTGATATGGCCTTATCTAGGCAGATTCTGGCTACTTGCTTGGCTAGAGCAATGCCATCCTACCACTTAGCCCTGGGTCACCCCAGCGAACCGGCACGCTAAGACCCAGGGAGGCTGCACCAGGCCCAACCAGTGGTACTGTCGACTAGAGCAGTATAGGAACTTCCAACATCTATACCACCCACCATATCACTTCACAACCCAGCAGTAATGGTATCACTCTTACCTAGTAGTCCAACCATCCTTCCTAATTCCTGGTGAGTCGGAGTACTACTAAGTCCTTAGGTCTAACCAAGCTGAAATGCCTTCACTAGGTTTACCATTTTATGTGTCACCACAGCACCCCAATCCTAGGCTCCACCCTGTGAAGGCTCACACCCAAGATCCCTCTCATCACATCACATATACCCACCACAGGTAATCATCTCACATGATGCCTAGGTCACATCACACGGCAAGACTCACCATAGGCACGTTGTATATCCCAGCTTGGTCGACACAACCCTCCACACACCCAAGATACACCAACACGCTCATCATCCACCAAGTCCAACATCCCAAGCCAAACCATACCAGGGGTTCACTACCAGCATCATAACATAGATACAATGCGAGTGGACTTAAAGTAAGTATAGTGATATAACATGCAAGAAAGAAGACAGAATGATATAAGTGAGCGTGAGCGCAAAGCTGGGTGACATGGTAGAGTGGTTGCAATCAATTAATAAAGGCTCATGCAATAGCATGCTTTCAGATACTAGCAAAGGAATAAATATAAAGCGCTAGCATTTCTAAGTATTTTGCAATGACTAATAGGATTCTCTAAAAGAGGGTGCTGCCATGACACCGGCGATGTCGTGGAAGTAGTGGTACGATTCTTCTTCCATAGGGGTAGTCGTTAGGTTAACTCCATCTTGTGGGTCCTTTCACCACGTTCTCTTTCTCCCGCTAGTCTCGGTCCGAGCGTCGTTGTACTCGAAGTAGCTACTCCACAAAGCGACAACGAAGGCAAGAAAACACATGGTATTTGAAAGTACGTCAAGATGCAAGAAGATCCATTAATAAAAGTGAACTTTAAGAGGTACACGACTTAGCCCTCTCGGCGGTGTCCAAATCCTCGGGCCAAATAGACAAGAGTGGTGGTTTGCTACGCATAAGCTGGATGGCCAAGCCAATATGGATTTAAATATAAATAGTTTAAGCCAAAGATTATCATTGGCAAACACCACGGCTCACGTTCTCTCGATCCACATAACACATTAACGTTGGGAGCCGAGAAGCGAGGGGTTAGCTAGGCACATACATGTCATGTTCCTGATCACATCTTCGGGGAAGATGGTTTCACTCGGTCAATCGGGTTGACTCTCACGGTTCTGAGGCATGATATTGACTATAGCTTAGCTAACTAAAAAGAGGATAGTCTATGCTTTGATCCAATCGCCATGAACAAGACGGGATCGAATAGAGCAAGCTATCAGGTAGAGACAAGGCAAGATCAATCAGAGAGCGTGATCTACTTCCAATGCTTACGCCATGGTATCAAACGGTGCATCGGAAGGGAGCAACATTCCAAAGAACACGATTGCGTGAACCACCCATAGGGTACCTGACCCAGGTGCACTGGCACTAAGGCAACTCTCAGATTCGTAGCGGTGCGGTTGTCACTGCAGGAATCAAAGAAACACGACGATCATATATGGTACAATCATACAGGGGTTTGTGCACGAAGGGCAAATGAAAGGTAATCAAAGAAGTATAGCTCTATGGTCATGGCGAGGCAAACTCCCGACCACAAGCTATACTAGCGAGGGGTTGAGTTACACTTGGCATTGCAGCTGTGGCGAGATGAATCCTATGATCGCACTATCTGAACGAGATATGCTCCTTTGACCGGCTCGAAGGTGCGGTCCACAGATAAACACACAAATAAACAGTGATAAGAACCAATGATACGACAAAAAGACAACACAACTCAACAAGACTAGAGTAGCACAATTCCATGGCATTGTAATGGATGGATCCTATATTACAAATGTATATACAAAAGGGGCCGTAAGGACAGGGTACAATAGTATAGTCATATACATGGAAATGTAAAAGAAGGGCAGGGGTCTGGGGGACTCTTGACGGCCCCTCCGCGTGTCTCGAGGTGGCCGGAGCGATGGCAATTCACAGTAATAGGGCTAGGGTTCCTCGACATCCACTATGGCAACCAAAGAGGGATCCGATAGTCCAAGATGAGTTGCACACCATCATGATGTCCAAGCTATAGCTAGGATTGTCTAGAAATTCGGGGCTCACATTGGGGTTGCGGGTATCATGTCCTCCCGGCGTCTCAGACGCCGTGGATCCATTTGGCTATGGTTGGTCACATGTGTGTGTGCATTTGTGTTCCATGTGGGCAATGGCACGAATGTCGGTCACGGTGTTTTGGTAGCTCATGACGGTGAAGTCGTTTGGTGAGGTGACGATGTCAGTGGTCGTTGTCGTGGGGCACGGGAGGGGTTGACGCAGCATCGCAGGGACGATCATGTTGGTGGGGTGTGGGCGCTGGAGTAGCGTTCGACCAGTCGATGATGTGGACAAGTCATGACTTATGAAGTGTGTGACAATATGGGACACTCAGGCAACAGCTGCCCTAAGACCCGTGAGGATATGAACTTCATCAACAACAACAACTATCATCCTCAAAATCAATGATGGAATCAGCAAAGGCTGAACTACCAAGGTAATTTTCAAGGCACTAATTATAATAGCTATGCTCAATTACCTTTGAGAGAAGTGATCTTCAATCAAAATAAAATTGTGGAGACTTTATCTAGAAAGGTAGCATCCAATGATAAAATGCTAGAGAATATAAACTCTAAAATGGATAGCTTTACCTTTGCTTTTAAGAACTAGCTTAACTTTAATAAAATGATCGAACAACAATTAGCTCAGTTGGCGGCCGCTGTTCCACCAACTAATGAAGGTAAGATTCTAGGGCAACCTTTAGAGCTTGAAAACGTGAATCTTGTTGATGTACATGCAGGTTATTATATTGAAGCATAATCAGCAGGATAGAAGGATGAGTCCATGCCACTCAAGAGATGAGACTCAGGGAGACCTGTGATCCCCATCTCTATTGGGCAGCATGACTTTCCTAAAGTCGTTTGTGATCTGGATGCCAGTGTCAACATAATGCCAAAGGTAATTTTTGACCAAATCTTTCCATAGGCATCTTTGTTGTACATAAATATGTGCTTACAGCTTGCAAACTAGACGGTTAAGCACCCTGAAGGAATCTTAGATGACGTGTGCATACGAATCAAGAGATCATATGTCCCAATAGACTTTATAGTTTTGGATACTGGTAGAGATCCCAAGAGTCCAATTATTCTTGGTCGACCATTCCTAAGTACTATAAAGGCTGTCATCTATATGGATAGTGCGAAGATTTGTTTCACCATCAAGGGCAACAAAGAAAAGTTCAGTTTCAAGAATAAAACCCTTGAAACTCCTATAGATCCAAGAGGAGCTTACTTCCTAGTCAAGCCAACAATTAAAGAAGCCAAGAAGAAGAATTCAAATGGGAAGAGTAAGAATAAGAACAAGAGCCAAGTGAGAAAGCAAGTCCAAATAGTCAAGGCTGTTGAGTATGAGCATGACCATCTCTTAGCCTCACCATTCCTGATCAAGAGAGAGGATCCAAGCATGCCAACTATTGATTGCACTATTGGACAATGCTCCTTCTACAACGCTTTCTGTGACACCGGATCAGCTGTCAACATCATGTCCAAAAAAGTATATGACTTATTATTCAATACACCTATGTACCCTACCTATATGCAGCTGCAGTTGGCGGACAACAGGACGAGATTCGTAGCGAGTGATATAATGGTAAAGATCCACACTCAATACGTCCCGACCGACTTTATGATCCTAGACATAGGAGAAGATGACACACCCATCATCCTTGGGAGGTTGTTCCTCAGCACCACTAATGCCATCATCTATAATGGATCGGGCTAAGTCCACTTCCAATTCCTAGGAGAGAAGGTATATTGTCATTTTAAAGATTATAACTCTCCTGGACTACCAGCTTTCACCCAGTCCAAGATGAGACGTAACTCAGAAAGAATCGCTCTCCAAAGAGCAATGTTGAGGAGGAGGCAATCAAAGAAGAATCTATTACATCTAAGGAACATCCCCGACCTACAAAGATATGGAAGGAAAAGGTAACTTCCTCAACCGAGTTATTATCACTTGGAGGTCCACCATCAGTGTCCCCATCCTCAGGATCGGATGAAGCACCCTAGAAGTGACGACGACGAAGTCTTATCCGGGAGGACTCTAAACTCCGAATCCAGGTCGTAAGATAACAATGGTAGTTATCCATTTACTTTCTTGAACTTCTAATTAGTAGTTAATTTTTTATCAGCCTTATATAGCAAACAACAAAAATATTTGGAAAACTTAAAGTGCCATGTGACATCCCGGATGCGCAAACTAAAGAAGTGTTCACCGTGGTGGCCTAAAAATAAAATAAAAAATTAGTATACGTATTTTCTTTTTGATAAATAGAAAATCTAAAAATAATCATTGAGTATCTTGCTACACCGTATGCACTATAAAAATCTCTCACAACAACTAGTCCATAAAACGGCTAACCACTAACTATTTATCCTAATCCGTTCCATGAGTTTTGGTGTTTTGTAAGATATTTGCTGCAATATGACTCCAAGATCTTGAAAGCTAGCTGTAATTACAAAGATTTTAGAGGAACAAAGAATAGTCTTACTATCTCTTATGTCTTTGTATTCTGTATTCATCTACTGTATTAATCATGAGAAACAGAAAAAAAAGATCCTAACCATTGACAACATGTTTTATAACAAGAATATCTTCCCCATGCTGAATGGTCGGCTTAACATGTAACTCCACACAAAGATCACACTACCCCACACAAAAAGATCACACTACCCCCAACAATGACGACGCTCGTTCTTTAAAAAATGATTTCCAATTTTCACACTATGAAAATGTATGCCAACTATAATACTGCTCTATGGATTTCACTCTTCAGAGACACTTTGAGTTTATGTGCCATCAATATTTTACCTAGTAAGCAGCCACCTGTAAACATTGGGCGATTACGCAAAAAAAAAAAGGCCTTCTCTTTAGACAAATGGGACAGGACATACATTAAGTTAATCATAATGATGTCCAGAAAGCCAGGTTTGCTCTTCTTAGGGCTCGACACAAAATCGTAGGTTCCTATACAGTCTAAGATGTTCTTACAGGATGAAAAAAACAAGGATGCTACAACGTTGAAATGGTTACACATTACACAAGGGATCGCTGGAGCCACAGGTGATCAGCAGACTGCCATCATCACTGGATTTGCTATCATTTGATTCTGAACAGTTGATTAATCAGCATCTGTATGCTCATTAGAATGACGACATTGACCCATAGGTCAACTAAATGCAAATAATCTTACTCAAATTGAGTACAACCTTATCTTCTAGCACATCCCACATTAGTGTGATGGCTACAACACAATTTCTTGCTCATCTCGGTGATCTTCTGATGGCACCCTAGGAGTTCCCAAGACCTTCGGTTCTGCAAATTGTGAAATTTGCAAAAGGGTTATTATGTGTGATGGCTACAACACAATTTCTTGCTCATCTCGGTGATCTTCTGATGGCACCCTAGGAGTTCCCAAGACCTTCGGTTCTGCACATTGTGAAATTTGCAAAAGGGTTATTATGTGTTGATTGTGCAAAGCATATATGGTAACATACTATTTAGATGCATATAGGCAACTCACCAGGTTCTAGTATCATGGGGATTGAGGATATGATTTCTTCTTTTGTTGCTGTTGCAACCTTGGAGCAATGTCTATGAAACAGCAAATGGGCCACTATACGATCAATTGGATTAGTGGTTGTTTCTGCTTCCTTAGATGGAGAACTGAGATCATAAAAGTATAATATGAGCCATTCTGAATGCTTTCAGTGATTGAAACACTGGAATACAAACTAATCCATGACAAGCACATATAAAATATCAGGTCTGATGTTGCATAGATGGTAAATAAGACATGATTTGAGGTTACTGTAGGTGACTTTACATTGCATAATATCAATTACCTAATAGTAATACATGAACACGTTAACAAACCCATTTTTGGTGTACTCTACCTTGTTCTCCTAGTAGATGCATCATTTTCGGAAGCTTCATCTTTATCTTTATTAGTCTTGTTAGTGCTGCTCCTATCACCATCAACTTGTCTCTCTGTTGCACTATGGGCCAAACGAAGCAAACTATCTCGAATGCATAGTCGAGTTTTAGTATCCAACTGTGTCAGAGGGATTAAGAAAGTTAACTTCTCTATTGCACATCTTGAACTGAAATAATATACTTGCAGTAAACATATGAAGAATCAATGAAATTGAAAGGGTTAACAAATTGCCTTGCCAAGAGCATCTTGTAGCTGATAATATATTTTTTCCTCTACAAAGGGATCATCTGAAATTGCAGATCTGTGAACCAGGTCATGGTTAGTTGGAACCATCTCAGGCAAAAAAACCCTATATGTGTTTTCATCTATGACAATTGAACTCCCTAAGGAATCCGGTTCTTGTTCCTAGGGGAGTATGCTTGAGACACCATTGTGTCACTGCCAGAACCCTCTTGACCAAACTGTTGCTGCTGTTGCCGAATAGCCATCGGTGCTTGCATTTGCTGTCGGCGCCTAAGCTTTTCTATCTTTTCTTGTGGTGTCATTGTCGGTGGTCTTGATGCTATGTCTTGTGACGTTTCTATGGAACTTGACTGTTTTGGGGAATCTTCCAAAGTTTGGTAGCTTGTGCCAGCTGGTTTTGTCTGATAGCCTTCAGCTTGAATCTTTGATACTAACGGAATGTTAGGAAATGGATATGCAGGATACCCATATCCAGGAAACATAAACTGATTAGCATGCTGAACTTGTCCTATCTTCTTGCTATCCTGGAACAGTGCATATTGAGGAGTCTGTACAGGTTGCATAGGATCTTGCAAATTGGTTGATGGATTCTCTACTTTGCTCTGGGAGAAGCCACTTGTACTGCATATTTTATTTTTACCTCTTTCCTCTGGTTTTCTGCGTGACCTCACTGGCCTCTTCTGCACTTCGACCTACATGGAGTGGTTAATTTATCATTGAACTAAAGAAAAATCACACCCTTGAATCAGATGCTAAAAAGTGGCAATTGAGTGAGCAGATCAATCAGAGGCTCTAAAATTAGGTTTCAGAAGAGATAACAAAGAAGTTTGACAGGACATATTTTGAGCTCATTCTCTAATAAAGCTTTACTTTGTGTTTAATGTACTTGGGCGCACCAAAAACTTTTATAATCGACTTGAGAGAACCAACTGGAGCATAGCTGACAAATATGCGATATCACATTATTATGACAAGATTTTCTCAAAAGACCTAAAGTTGGACACGGATAAGCCGCGACCCATCGCGCACGGGGCGTAGCACGCGACCCCTGCTGGCCCAAATAGCGGACGGTAGCAAGGGCTACTCGAGACACACCGACACAGGTCTGCACGTTACCACATGTGCGCGTGCTACCACACGCAACTCGGACACACGCCGCTACCACAGCGTGCAACCGCCCGAGACGGCAAGACCCACTTCCGACCTGGCGTTATTTTGACACAAAAACGCAAAAGAAAAATATTCTCTGTTGTTATAACTTGTGAGCGTTATCTCCGTTTTGAATTCCGTTTGCATTGATATATTCTATGTAACGAGACAAACAAAACTAGACCACACTTACATATATTTCAATAAATTTTACCATAACAGTAATTTATATATAAATATGCATAGGAAAATTATCAAAGAAGTTACAACCATGTAATACTAAAGTTGCTACTTTAAAAATATAATATATCCATCGATGATTATCATGTTGAATATAATAATTTATATAGTATTTATATAAAGTATTAGCCCTATATTATACCATTTCAAGAGCAAATTGCATGGACCAAGTTGCTAGTAACACTTCGTTGCAACTTATATTAGAATTTGAGTAGTTATTCACGTAGAAACAATGCAAACTAGCTACCAAACGGGAGGTTATTAAAAAAACAAGACTAGCGGCCCGTAAAAACAAAACAATGTACAACCTTGGGGATAAATTATTAAAACAAGTATTACATAACTGCAACTCAAGGAGCAAGTTATTATATAACACATTATATGAGGCGGAAAACATTACTAGCCGACAATTAGAGGGACATTTATTAAAAAGATAAGGGTTACCCAAAATAAGACAAGTTGCACCCCTAAGGGACAAATTATTAGAAGACACATTGCATAAAGTTTTACAACTTAGGGGCTATACAACTAATATGTCCCGAAAGGGAAAAATAAAACAATGAAACTCATAACTCATTAAACTGAAACTAAATAAACACTGAAACAAGAAAATGAAATATTTAAATGTAGAAAATATTGAAGAACAATCAATATGCAGGATTTAGGAAACATTCAAACCTAAAAGAAAAATTGAACCACTGAAATAGCTACTGAAACTGAAACAACAAAAAAATTTAACTGGAATTGACAAATAGAAGTTGAAAAGTAAAATAGACACAATGACAAACAAAGAACTGAAACGTAAAATTGAGAACTAAAATAGATATTTGATCCTAAAAAGGGAAACTAAAACATTAAAAATATCTAACCTAAACTGAAATTGAAACAAGCAGAGAACTAAAATGATATTGACAAATAGGAACTAAAAAAATAAAGTAGACATAATAAAAAAAATAAAACATAAACACAACAATAAAATTGAAATTACCGGATACTAAGACAACCCAAAATGAAGAGTAAAGTAGACATAATGAAAAATTAAAAAAATTGAAATTACTAGAAACTATAACTAAAATTGACAATTAGAAAATTAAAATATTAATTAATGACAAATACAAACAAAAACTAAAGTAAACATAATAAATAAATAAATAAAATATAACACAAAAACTGAAATTAACATCTAAAAAATTAAAAAAGAAATTTACAAATAAAATTAAATAAAAATGAAAAACAAAATAAATAAAGAAGAAAAATGAAGTATAAAAATAAAAAAAGAATACTAAAAACTCATTAAAAGAAAACAATTAAAACGAATAAAAAAAATCACAGGCCGTATTTGTGGTGAGCATTGAAGGGCCGCATGGTGCTTGCGCGTGCGGAAGACCCATACAAATAAGGGCCTAGCCCAAGTGCGGAAGGCTGCATGGGAGGTGGCCTTGGGCGCCGCGGGCGTGCGAGGAGGCGGGCCGGGCCGCATCTTGGCCGGGTCGCTCGCTCCACCATGAGCGCGACCGTGCGCGTGCGATAGCATGTCCGTTGTCGAAAACAGTTTGTTGATAGATTCGCCTTTGCAATTGTCCCATCTAAAATGCTATTTTGTTCTATGACATCAATCCGGATGAGAACGACCAGCATATAAATTGGTGCTTCGGTTTGAAGCAAAAAAGCCCAGAACTGATCTCATTCATAGAGTTTGGCGAATCTATCACATGAATTCTACTTCCTGCATGAACTGACTTTTAGTTTCCCAGAATATTTACAAGTCGGATGAATTTTAAGCTCCGCTCTCTCTCAGATTTAGCATTAGCATTTGCTACCTACCAAAAGTGGATAACCAGTGTTAAAGTACATTAGGGGGCTATTTGTTGGAATATAAGTGAATTGTCCACCTCTCCCCATCGGCTTAAGCTTTTGGGTTGAATTGGTCGGTGCATACAACTCAATATGGTATCGAGCCGGAGGTCTCGAGTTCGAATCTGGTAGACACAATTAAATAAAATAATTGTTGTTCTGGCTCCTATTCCACGTCTAAGGCTTGTCCGTCGCTGAGATCTCTCGCGGGAGCCTTGACGTGAGGGGAGTGTTGGAATATAAGTGAATTGCCCCCCTCTCCCCATCGCCTTAAGCTTTTGGGTTGAATTGGTCGGTGCATGCAACTCAATACTATTGGGCCTAGGCAGGCACTATAGCCCATTAGTGTTAGGGTTAATTGGAGATAAGAGTCGCTTGCTTAGGAATCAAGTTAACCTCTCTATATAAGGAGAGATGTATCAATCTAATCAAGCAAGAGAAAAGAAGGAAATCCCCTCTCTAGCCGGCCGTGGGAAAAGCCCCGTGACTGGCGTCCCCAAAGCCCCTAACCCTGGCCGCCGCTCTTAGCATCTCCCACAGCGTTGCCACCGCGTGAACAGTACATGAAGGTACTGTAGCACAGTGGGTACTGTAGCGCGTCCACCGCCGTCGCTCCCTCACCTCTTCCCTCAATCCCAACTCGATCCATAACATCAGAGATGTCATGTTCCCAAGGATCCTCCACCGCTGAGATGTCAGGTTCTCCCAACACGATGCCGCCGCCTGCCTCCACTGCTACGCTACCAGCCACTTCGGCGCATGCAGTGTGTTATGTACCTAGGGGATCTGAGAGCGTAAACTCTCCAGAAGGAGAGACAAGTATATATATAGAGAGCCACATGGGCTGGGCCATATAGGCCTATAATATAAGAGCCTTCATAGATTTAAAACCCCCCTTAAAACTCAAGGCGGAAGCGGAGGATTGGAAGCATTGAGTTTGATCAAGTGAAGTCGATGCTGCTCACGAGTTTGTGCTTTAGTGAAAAAGTCAGCCAATTGCAACTCTGAAGGCACATACTGGAGAGCAATTGTTTTCTGTTGACAATGAGACCGAGTAAAGAAAGCATCCACACCAATATGCTTTGTAAGTTCATGCTTCACAGGATCATTGGCAATTTGTATGGCCCCAGTATTATCACAGAGAAGAGGTGTGGCAACATTACAAGAAACACCAAAATCTGCCAACAACCATCAAAGCCACACAATCTCTGCAGTAGTGGTAGCAAGGGCTCGAAGCTCGGCCTCTGTACTAGAATGAGAGATACAGCTGCTTGTTTCTTGGACTTCCATGCAATAGGGGAAGAACCAAGAAGAATACAATATCCTGTGATGGAGCGTCGATCATTTGGGTCACTCGCCCAAGTGGAATCCGAGTAAGCATGAAGCTGAAGCGGACTGTCATGTGCATAGAATAACCTCGAGATGATGTTCCGTTCCGTAAATATCGCAAAGACACCGAAGTAGATGTCCAAAATAAAATGCGAAGTTGGGGGCGGACAAACTAACTCAAAATATGGACGGCATGAGCAATGTCCGCCCGGGTGACAATGAGATAAACAAGGCTGCCCACAATATGTCGATATCGAGAGGGATCCTAAAGAGGTACCCCATCAGTGAGACGAAGCTGCAAGTGAAGATCCATAGGAGTAGCAGCAGTTTGGTCATCAGTGATGCCTGAACAAGCAATAAGATCATGTATGTACTTAGACTGAGAAAGATAATATCCCTTGGTGGATTTCTTAACCTCAATGCCTAAGAAATAACTGAGAGGACCCAAATCCGAGATCTGGAATTCAGCACTAGTTGTTGCTTCACATAGGAAATATGATCCTCATTATCACCCGTAATCAGCATATCAACATAGAGAAGAAGCAACGTATGGCCACATGGTGACAAATGAACAAATAAGGCCGGATCATAATCACTAGCTGAAAAACCAGCAGCCCGTATCACTGAGACAAAACGCTCATGCCAAGCACGAGGAGCCTATTGAAAACCATATAAAGCACGGCGAAGGCGACAAACATATCCTGGGGGAGCAAAAACATCCGGGGGTGGCTGCATATAAACTTCTTCAGTCAAATCACCATTAAGAAAAGCATTCTTGACATCCATTTGAGATATGGACCAGAAGAAGTGCAGCAAAGAATCGCAATCAATGTACGGATTGTCGTCATATGAGCAACAAAGTCTACCGAAAACCTCTGGCAACAAGGCGGGCCTTATATCTCGCTATAGAGCCATCTGACTTGGTCTTAACTTTGAATACCCACTTAGATGTAATAGGTACTATGTGCGATGGCAATGGAGCAAGATCCCAAGTGCCTTGGCGATCAAGGGCAGCAAGTTCCTCAGACATAGCTAGCTGCCATTCTGGAGTTTGAGAGGCTTCCTGATAAGTGGATGGCTCATCAACAATAGCATGCACTTGGGGAAAACCATACTTCTCTTCAGGATGAATGGTACTGCGGTCTTGAAGATTATATCGCGGAGCAACCTGTAACTCATCAACATGTGAATCATCAATGTTATTATTAGAAGCATTAGCAGCGGGCTCATCAGGACTAGCCATGGTGGGAGGGTGACGGCTATAGACACGTGTAATAGGTGATCTTGAAGAAGAATGAGATGGAGGCAAAGATGTTGTAGGAGGTAAAGGTGGTATGATGGAAATAAGTGGATCAGATGGGGCACAGGCATCATCGGTGGATGAACTTGGAGGAAGGCTCAAGAAGGATGTGGACTCTGTGGGAGAATATGAAGGCTTAGTGGAAGGGTTATAAAAGAAGGGGCGATCCTCATCAAAGGTAACATCACGAGAAATGCGTATGCGACGGGAGGAAGGGTCATAACATCGATAACCTTTGTGCTTAGGACTATACCCTAGAAAGACACATTCAACGGATTGTGCAGTCAGTTTGGTGCACTCACGAGGTGCAAGCAGAACATAGCAAGTGCATCCAAAAACTCGAAGATGATCATAGCTAGGAGTACTACCAAAAAGTACTTCACCAGGACAATGATCAGACAATTTAGATGAAGGCTGCCTATTGATGAGATAGGCAGCGGTGGAAACAGCTTCACCCCAAAAATGAGAAAGTACAAATGATGAAATCAAAAGTGTGCAAGCTGTCTCTATGAGGTGGCGATGTTTTCGTTCAGCAACACCATTTTGAGCATGAGCACCTGGACAAGAGAGCTATGCAAGTGTACCCTCAGACGATAGAAATTGGCGAAATGCAGCAGACAAGTAAGAACTTTAATGGGGGCAGAAAATTCTGTGTGAACCATTCGAACAAAAGACTGATAAATGGAACACAATTGCGAACGATGTTTCATGAAATAAATCCATGTATAATGAGAGTAATCATCAATAAAAATGACATAGTATTTATGACCACCTTTTGTAGCAAAAGTGCAGGACCCCATACATCGGTATGAATAATATCAAAAGGTCTAGCAGAACGAGACACACTAGAAGAGTAAGGAAGATGTATCTGTTTGCCAAGCTTACAACCCTTACAATGAAAACTAGACTCAATAGAGGTATGACCTAGACAACCTTTATTCATCATGGAGGACAAGCGAGACCCAGAAAGATGACCAAGGCGATGATGCCACTTGGCAAATGACGAGGCTGAAGATGATGTAGCGGATGAGACATGTGGAAACATTGGGTACAGAAAAATGATTATTGCAAAGTGAACCATGATGAGTGATATGACAATAGATACCATCAGCTGTCTGAATAGAAGCACCATCAGGGACCGGCTTGCAGGAAACCAGCTGTGACTGATCAAAGGTCACATGAAAAGAAGCGCCTGAATCAAGCACCCAAGCCGAAGGAGCACTAACAGTTGAGGAAGCAGCCACTGAAATGGAGCCTCTAGGAGTGGAACCAGTACCACGACCACGACCACGAGCAGCACGCCGTGCACGATACTCAGCCAACTTCTCTGGATGATGAGAAAAACAATTTTCTGAAAGATGACCAGTCCTGCCACAATGCTTACAGTGCTCAGCAGAGGTACTGTTGGGTGCACTAGTCCTCCAAGCAGCTGCCAACACACTAGGAGACACTGCAGAGGACAAAGACTTGAGACGAGTTTCTTCTGCAAGTAAATCTGATAAAGCATTTGCCATAGTGAGATCAGAAGAACTATGAAGCAGCCGTTTACGGATGGAATCATACTCAGCCCGAACTCCCATGACAAATCTGCAAGTGAAAAACTTTTCAATAAATTTATGTGCTGGACAAGAAGCAGCTGAGTACTCAGATACCATGGAAGTCAATGATCCCATCAACCGATCAAAAGCAGAGTAGTACTCGTCAATGGACATATCATTATGCTCAATGACATGAGTTTGCTGCATAAGACTATGTAAAAGAGCCCCACTGTCCTGTACATAGCGCTGCTTTAGATTTTCCCATATGGCCTTAACAGTTTTGAACTTAGACAGACTCATAATCAAGGACTGCTTAGTACTATTGACCATAGCAGCCATCACTTTGCCATCATTGATGCCCCAATCTTTGACTGCAGTAGCATTAGTACCATCTGGCTTAGGGGCATCATCAGTTAGATGGAGTAAACCATGACCCCTTAATGCAGTTTCCACACAGAAAGCCCATTCAGGATAATTTGGACCCTCTAAAGTGATACGGATGACAATTGCATTGATCTGAGACTGAGACATGACTGAAAACTTCTAGCACGAACCAACAGTAAGAGAAGTCTGTTACCACCGTGCTTGAAGGCAGCACCCGGAAGCCGGTTGCAGCAGGAGTCCAAAAAGCCGGTTGCAGACTTGCAGTAGGAGGCCAAATCCACCACGTGCGGACAGCAGGAAGCCGAGGCGGACGAGCAGCACGTGCAGGCGGATGGGGCGGAAGCAGAGCAGAGCCGCGCGGAGATGGAAGGAGCTGCGCGGGCGGAAGCAGAGCAGAGCCGCGCGGGACAGGCGATGGCGACGCGTCCGCGCGTGAAGAGTCGGCGGGCGTGGGACTTCCGCGCGTGATATCCGCGCGTGAAGACTCGGCGGGCGCGGGATTTCCGCGCGTGAACAGACGGCGCGCGACTGCTCTCGTCGGCGTCGGGCCGCATGCGCGTAGACTTGCGCGGCGACGGGCCACACGCAGGAAAGATCGGCGGCGCGACAACAGGCCGCAAGAAGGATAGAGCGACGACGGGCCACAGAAGCAGAGGATGACTGTGCGAAACCGCGCGAAGCAGAGGAATGATCCCAAAGGAGAAAATAAAATTTGGATCGTGGGTGAATTAGGCTAATCTAATCCTAACCCTAATCCATGGCTTTGGTACCATGTTACGTACCTAGGGGATCTGAGAGCATAAACTCTCCAGAAGGAGAGACAAGTATATATAGAGAGAGCCACATGGGCTGGGCCATATAGGCCTATAATATAAGAGCCTTCATAGATTTAACACAGCGTTCTCTCCGATGTCGCTGGAAAGGATGACCATGGCAATTAACGAACTCTCCAAATCTATGGCCGACATCTACTCACGCCTCTCCGACATGGCGGCACAGCCACAGTGGCCGATGGCACCGTCCCTCCCCTATGGGATGCCAGGTTACGGCACGACGCTGCGTCCATTCCAGGATATGCAGCCAACGGTGCTGCTGTTCCAAGGAGTGCACCCCATGCCGCCGCTATTCCAGCCATGGATACCGCCCTCTCCTTCGCCGATCCCATCTTATGCTATGGCATCGACGATGGGGCCGGTGTACACGATGGCGAGCACCCCAGCAGCCACGACACCGATCGCTTCAGCGCCCACCACCGGCGCTATTCCCAGTGCACCTATCCTCCAGCACCCATTCACTGATAGAATCTTTTATAGGGGTGTCGGCATCCAGCAGGTCCAAGACGAGGGCGAGAAGTTGCAGCAGATCGAGCAGCTGATGGACATCGCAACAGAGCCAGCGGGGAAGATGCTTACCCACCAGGTGTCGGCAACGGTGCGGCTGCAGGCTGCTGCACGTGGCTTCCTAGCGCGTCGGTGGGTACGGGAGATGCGTGATCTGCAGCGGATTCAGCCCTGCGCCCCTTCACGGCTCCTCCAAGTTGCACTTCACCTCGTGGAGGACTTCCATCTCGTCCGTTGCGTTGGGGATCTTCGACATGTAGTCTTCCCTGCGGATGGCAGGCATATTGTTTTCCCTGCAGGTGGCGAACTCAAAGTCTGCAGCAACGGCAGTTCGGAAGGCGCTCCCCTCCTTGTCCTTCTCCATCGACAGCTCTCCGCTCTTCTCTGCTCGGTGCAGACCAGCAGGCGTCCAGAGGGGAGAAGGCCTGGGGTCACTGGAGGGAGCGCACAGCCTAGCACCACCACATTCCGCCACCCACCGCCGCGAGGGTGCCTCCGCTGGTCGCTGTTGCAGCCACTTTCCGGTGCCCATACACATGCACCCCATTCGTTCCAATGGTGTCCATGGGATCCAGGTGGCTGTATGTGTGCTGTGTTTGGATGGTCTCCTCCTTCGATGGAAGAGGCCACAACAATAAAGACTCCATGTCTATTTCAGGTTAAGAATAATAAAATAAGACGAGATGGAAAAGGCTTGTTTATAGGTGCTAGGTTTGTGTTGAGTCGAGTCATTGTTATAAGTTCGTTAGGTTGCAGCTCGAGGACAAGCTGCATGTCTAGGTGGGGTGTAGTGTTAGAGTACGTTAGGGGGCTATTGGGCCTAGGCGGGCACTATAGCCCATTAGTGTTAGGGTTAATTAAAGATAAGGGTCGCTTGTTTAGGAGTCAAGTTAACCTCTCTAAATAAGGAGAGGAGATGTATCAATCTAATCAAGCAAGAGATTAGAAGGAAATCCCATCACTCTTGCCTATCGTGGGCAACCCACGACTGGCGTCCCCAACGCTCCTTAACCCTAGCCTCCGCTCTCAGCACCTCCCACAGCACCGCCACCACGTGAACAGTACCCACCGGCATTGTAGCAGTGGGTACTGTAGTGTGTCCACAGCCATTGCTCCCTCAACTCTTCCCTCAGTCCCCAACTCCATCCATAACAGTAGCCAAGAAATAATTTCGCTCCCTCAACTCTTCCCTCAATCCCCAACTCCATCCATAACACAGAGTAGCCAAAAAATAATTCTAAACATAGGAACATATGCAAATGCATTTATTTGTGTACCTTATTTTCTCGTTTGGTAACACCACTGGAAATTTCTTTACTCAGAAGCGAGGAAGGCCCACGATCACATGATGGTTGTTTATTCAACGGTAGTTGCTTTTTAACACACAAAAAAAAAAATCACAGTGAGAAGAATGTGGAACGAAAAACAGCAAAAATTAAAAGTTCTATGTTCACAAACCGGAATTAGGATTGACTGCACAGCATTATCCATCAAGTTCGAAGATGCACAAAGAAAATCGCTGTCGTTGGTAACTATCTCATTACCAAATATGGAGTCACTACTGCTGCAAAAATTATCATTTGATATAAGACTACAAAGTCGATAGTACTATCCGCCATGAAAGAATCAGTGACTGCAAATTCAACTCATGAGTTGACTTTTTGAGTTTCCAATTGTACCTAAATAGATGGTCAAAATCATCGAAATCTCCAATATTGTCCCAGTCGCAATCAAGGAAACTGTTACTCTTTTCTTCTTGATCATTACCGAACACTTCTGACTCACCATCTAGTTGCCCTGTATACAGATAAAGAAAAAAGCTATGTAACTCAATATCATCTTATTTTTTATAATTGCATGATTTTTTTAGGTATATCTGTTGGACTAGAAGTTTTCAAACTGAAGCAGAAATACAATAAACATTTGGCAATGCAGCATGCTGAAAGAAGAAATGAACCTGTAGCATTTCCTGTCACTTTCTGTAAACTGGGTTCAGCATTGAAATCCAGATACGTGGATGCTACGTTGTCATCACTATAGTTTCTATCAAGTGTAGGATTCAGGGAAGGAAGGTCAGGCCAGCATTCCATGTCAATTCGTGTGGTTGAAAAATGTGCACTTGTCTGATTTGCAGTCTGCTTTTCCATCCCTTGAAGTCCAGTTTGAACACCTGCATGAAGTTCAGTTTGAACACCTGCAGAATGTTCTGTAACACCAGCAATACTAGCCGCCTCTTCCTCATTGTCCTTGCGAATCATACTATCTTCTGCACCTTTAGGATAAGGCACAATATGGTCCTCACTCTCATTGAACTCAGCCCATATTGCATCCCCTACCTGCATTCCAAACAAAAACATATAATAAAAAATGGGCATACCAGCTTGTTTGCTTAGATCCCTGAGAAACCTGCCTGGGGCAAGCGTCTATCCCAGGCGTACGATTCTGGATGCCTGGGTTTGGATGGATGTGTCTGGTGCTGCCCCCCAGGCCAGGGCTGTGATCAATCTCCAATAATAAAAGAGAAAAGGAATTAAAATCATCTCATCCGATGTGAATCTAACCAGTGCATACTCATCAAAATTTCTTAAAAGGATCACATAATTTATCATATGTTACAAGATCAAGTTGAAAAATAGACCAAATCTAAAATATAATTGAAATTCTGTCTGAAATCAAATGTCCACTACCAGAAGTAGCAAGTAGAGTCCAGTCTATGCTCATGTCCAAAACAATAATTTGAGACCAGAAGGAGAATGTTCAAATCCAAAAAGAAGTGAGAGCATTTAGTGATGTGATGGTAAATGGTGCAAGGTTCAGAGTTGAAAATCCAATTCAAAATTCAGAGAAATAATCAAGCTCAAAGCAAAGGCGTAGTGTATTAGATATTATCAGTTTCCAAAGTGTTAGGGATATGGCTAGTATTAGTAATAGCTTATGGGCTTCGACTTGGGCCTGCGTGCCTCTACTGGTTGAGCTTGGCCCATGTATGGAGTGATATATTTACCGATGGTTGTAGAGAGAGGGTATCAACAATATTGTAATCAAACAATCAGATATCCTAATTTGTTCAAGCTATCCCTCTTGTGTTTTTCCTCCTAACCCATCCTTCATTGCTATTCCGGATGGATTGCAAGTTCTTCCTGCTGAAGTGCTGATCCATTCTCTGATTCAATTCCCTCCCCTGTGCTGCTACTAACATTCAGTATAGTATGTTATGTCCTCAAATTCATACAGGCATATTTGAATTCATGGTTCCTGAATAAAGTTATCCATTTGTGAGGAAATACTAAACTCAAAAGCTAATCAGTAAAACCATCAAGTTCATAAAAACATTTACCAGCTCAGTTCACTACCTTTTTCCTAACAAACTATGGAGGTAACATTCTAAGAGCCATGAAGAAACTTATGAAGACTCCCTTTAGCTTTCTTCCAATAGAACATACAAGTTCCAATATTCCAGCACTGCTCGTGGCATTAGATAATCTTGCACGCTTCAGAAATAGAGGCCATCCAAGTAGAATTGTCCCCTAGTCATGCTTGTTAGCACACAAAGAGGCTCGCACTGCTGCAACCTGCAGGGATGCAGTCGACTTGCGTAGCGAGAATTAAACGCTTCCGCTCGCAGTCCCTTACATCTCCACCTCCCCCAACTTTAACCCACAACGGAATGGATAACAGCGAAATTCCCTTCCGGAAAAACCACATCCAAACTAAAATCTAGTGAATTAGAGCACCTGGGGCACGAAATGACGCAACGAATTACAGAGCCCGAGCAGATCCAACCAAGTGAGCAAGCATAATGCAAGATTCTAGACTATTATTATAGGGAGGGCATACGGTGAGGGGCACCTGCTGCTGCTCGTCGTTCCAGTTAAACATCCTTCTCAGGTGGCGGCTGCCGTCGCGGGAGCTGCCCCCGAACCCGAACTTGTGCGCTGTCTCCCGGGTCCCAACGGTCGCATCTCCGACCGCAGGAAAAGCACCCCAACTCGCCGGCACGGCCAAGCCCCGCGCCGTCCTCTCCTCTTCCTCCTCCCGTGCTAAGTTGTTATCGTCTTCTTTCCTCCAGTTGCCTGCGGCTCCCTCCACCCACCAAGAGTAGTCCAGGGAAGCGAGAACGCGTGGCCGCTCCCCATTGGGCAGGCGGCTGCAGTGGGGCACTGGAAAGCCACGTGTGCGGAGGCGCATCTTGGGTAGTGGCCAAGAAGGCTCGATCAAATGCCACCCGCTGATTGGCTGCAGGGTTTCCTAGCGGGTGTACGGGTTACCCATTACGGGGCTGTTGGTGTCGTAGCCTTAGGTCCCTCGAACCTTCAACATCAGTAACAGTAATTTTTAAAAAATTTAACCAATTTTATAAAAAAATTATCAATATTTTTATTATCTTATAAGAATATAGTATCTGATAAATTTATCGATACTAATTTCATATTATAAATCTTAGTGTTTTTTATCTGACGTGAATGACCTTTTATGCTAGGTAGCCAAAGCCAACAGAAACAGTATAGTGACAGCGGTTCCGATGGATTTTAGATCCGATTTTCTAGAGCGTGCACCTGGCGGACTTCCCTAGCGATCGTGATCCCAACCTCATTCTAGACCACCTCGCCGGTGTTTCTAGGCCAACCACCGCCGCTGGTCATCCAACCACGGTGTCCATGCCCTGCCCACTGGCTCCTAGTCGGCAGCGATCACCCGCAAATAGCCAGTTAGCCGTTCCAGCACTATCGACCACAAATTTCCCATTATGGGCTTAAGCGCCGCTTAGAACCCTAGTTTCAGGATCATTCTTGTGTACACTAGGTCTTCCTGTAGCATATCACAACTTTATTTCCTATTGTCTCCACTAGCTTCATGGTGGCGCCGGGTAGGGAAGATTTGGCCCCAGTAGGAGTACGTGTTGAGCGCTTGTCTGGGGAGTTGACCCTTCGGTCATGGACCTATTGCAGAATCTCCATCTGAGTGCAGAGGAGGAGGAGTTGGCTGCTATCAGCAATGATGAGGAAGGCAAGGAAAGGATGGTGTCTAAGTTTGCACTAATGGGGAAGGTCCTATCCCCGGCAGCGTTGCACATGAGCACTATCAAAGGAGCCATGAACCAGCCTTGGAAATCCCACGGGTCTAGAGATCCGATCAGTAGGTGAAAAGTGATAGAATCTCTCTATGGCAGAATTTGATCAATGCTAGGATATGGCTCATGCCCTTGAAGGTTCACCATGGATTTGGAAAACATGATTAGACTTTGAGGCCATCTATGATTATTTTTGACAAGATGGAATTGCGAGTCATATCTTGAGTCTCCCACTTGGGTGGATAAACACTCATCGAGGTGTGCGAGCTATGGGTCTCTGTTGACGGTCCTTAATGTTCAGATCTAACCGTCAACTAACCTTCCAAAGTGATATAAAAGCAATTCATCTACCTAGAAGTAGGGCTTTGACTAACGAATTCCATGAGTTTTGGTGAATTAGTTTTGCATGCATACACTGAAAATGACACACTTTTGAGCAATAATATAACATAGAGTGCAAGATTGGACGCCACGGCGACACAGGAAGAATCCAGAAGGAACCAGAAGACAACCCGCCGAAGTTGGACCGGAGGCCAGCTAGGGTGGGACCGGCCGGTCCCACCCTAGACTGGCTGGTCCCATGTGGGCCCCGCTGGCAGCCTGCTTCATCTAAGTTGCTCCACCGCCTTTGAGGTTTGATCTCCACCGTCCATCGAAGTCGGTTTGATCCAAGGGCTCACGTTGATTCGCTAAGGCTATAAAAGGAAAGGCAACCCCCCGCCCGGAAGGAGGATCCAATTCAGAAGAAGAACTTTATCAAGAAATCCTAGTTAGAATCCCGGGAGGTGTCCCTTAAATGGATAACCTCTCTAGAGTTAGCATTCCAAGAGAGAGCTAGTTCCATACCTCTAGAAGCTAGTTCTATATCAGAAATAGAGAGATAGAGTCAAAGAGAGTTTTGGAGGAAGTATCGACCTATCGGTGCTGCCTCTACGGTTTGTATCTGAGATTGCTTTAGAATTAACTTCAAAGTTCAAGTAAGTAACATTGTTTACTTTTTTTACTGGTTTGCGACTCGTTTGAGTACTTTAATCCTTATAGCTCTTAGGTTAGAGTAGTATTCGTAGTGTAAGCATGGTGCTTAGACTCCGTTACTCGTAGATGTACCTTATCTTTCGGATTTTATGGTAGCTTACGGAGGTGACTTTATAGCTCTATTGAATCTTATATAATCCACTATTTGTCAATAGGCCGAGCAGGAGAATAATTGGTAGTCGGGTTACAGTTTGGCCTGTGCTTCTCTATCCAATTCCCTAGTAAATCAACCTAGACATACCTTACTAGAGCCTAAATTAGAAGCCTTAGTTGTCTTCTCTATATCTGTCGACGATATCTGGTCGGCAACCTACCAAGGAGGTACCTAAGGTAGTAGGTGAGATCAAGGGTGGAGAGGTGTGCGAGATCAAGAGCAACAAAGTAACACGAGACACGGGTTTTAGACAGGTTCAGGCCATCAGGATGACGTAAAACCCTAGTCCTGTGTTTTGGTGGTTGATTATGGTGAGAGGCAATTTGTTTTGAGGGGGGTCCTGATGGGGACGTGATTCCCGATTTTCCGTCAGGTTCAAGATAACTATCGATTTAGTTGGAGAGCGACACACCGATCCGGCTTCAGATCACAAAGACCCGAACCCTGCGACCTTAGCACCACGTCTCCTCTGGTTATCAACCGTGTCACAATCCGGTTGGCCTCGCCAAGAAGGCTAATCCCTGCTGCGAATCGAAGAACACAAGCAAGAACAAGATAATACGCAACTCAAGTGAAGTGACAATTGCAGATATATGATTAAGATCTCAACGTGGGATTTCACAAACCGATAACGACGACTGTTCGATGACAGATTGATCTAAAGCAAAACCCAAACCCTAACATAGGTAGTGGCTACTGATTATATGGTCTAAGGGACGTGCAAGCACCCTCATTCACGTCCTCCTCATGGGTCTATACGTTACATGGCCCGACGGCCCAAAAGATAGCAATGCAACGCCTAAACAGATTCTGGACGCTCACTTGTTTTGACGATTTCTGTTGACTCCGATGGAATTTAGACCTCAAACCAAAGCCATTAGTTAGCTTATGAAATTATCTTTCCATCCATATATGGATCATCAAAAACGGAGTTCGGATGTGTCCTGGGCGTCCGATTTATCGCTCGCTGGTCCTGAAGGCCGAGACTGACGCGAACTCGAGTTGGACTGGGCCTCTGGCTTGGCTTGGACGCCCTTGCTGGCCCTCTAAGGTGGTGGCCAAGGAGGAGGACGTCCAAGGGCTTCCTTGGCGTGTTTTCCATCTTCTCAGAACGTGCTTCAACTTAGGCCAGGGTCCCAAGTGTGAATGTCCAAATTTCCCATGACAATGATGTAGCTCCCGACAAAGAACAAAGGACAGAATGTCTTGATAATTTGGAGGCCTTGCCAACATGATATTGAGATGGGACCTGATTTATTTGAAAGCTTATCAAATAAGCTTTCCATCAAGTACTCATTGACTTCAATCACACCCCGGATGGTTGAGTTATGGCCTTCGCAACGAGGTACTATCGGGTCACCGATGAATCTTGATTGCCCCGCACTTTGAGAAATATTTGTACCTACAAGCAAATAGGAACATGTACATGTGGAACCAAGTGAGTTACACCAAAAATCACTAAACAAGCTCACCTTATAATCAATGGTTGTATCTGAATGTGTCATGTCCTCATCATCCTTCCCTTCTTGACAACAAACCGTCCTCGGTTTGAGGTTAGGTGAGGACAGATTGTAGGTAGTAGCCAACATAGCTTCTCTTCTTGAAATTTAACTTGTTTCTTTGTAACAAAACTAGAAGCACTTGACATGATAAAATTATAGCTATTGCAGCCCCCTAGTTGATCATATTTTTGTATAGTAAAAGGAGATTTCAGATTTAAACAAATATAGACACGATGCACCATATACTCTCCTTTGTAATTATATTTGCCAACAAAGTGATATATACATCTAGATAACCATGGTAATTCAGCATATTTAAATTTTTCTTCCAAAATATTAAGAGCACATAGAGTATCAAACTCAATATAACCCAAAGTATTTAAAGAAGATAATAATTTTAGCTCATCCTTTTCAGTGGTAATGGAAAGATAATATTTACTTGCAAAAAGAACAAGTATTTTGTTCTAAAATACAAGAATCAATTTCTTTCACAAGTGGTGGCATAGCAATAATAAAAGTGCTATCATGCAACTTCTCTTCATCACAAATATCAGTAGAATCATCATGTGGTAAAGGTAAATCAAGAGAAGGTTCTAGTATTGCATTAATAGCATTATTGGTGGGTAAATTCAGCATCTCAAGAGAGCTCTTACCCGAGACAAGTTACTGTTCTTTCTCTATTACCTTGTCCTCTTTCTTGGATACATGCTGCAAACTATTAGTTTCAACAAAAGACAAAGCAATATCTTTATTTTGTAAAAATTCAGATTTAGATGAAGATATCTTAACATCTGAAATAACCCATTCTTTTCTAAAAGACTCATTCTTTTTTCTCTCCATTCTCATAAGATCTTCTCTTAAAATTTCAGCAATGGTCATAGGTTTGAGAGTAATATTTCTACCATTGTATTTGAATGAATATTTATTAGCAATCATATTGTGCATAACCTTATTTTCAGATATCCATGGTTTACCAAATAATAAATGACAAGATTGCATAGGTACTATATCAAAATCTGCACTATCCTTATAAACACCAAGGGAAAATTTAATGTGTGCGTTTCAGTTACCTTTATTTTATCCCCAAATTTACCCAAAGGCATGTAGTATGGATGTGGATGTGGCTTTGTGGTGAGACCAAACTTCTCAACCAACTCTAAGCTTGCAAGGTTGTTGCAACTCTCACCATCGATCATGACACGACAACGTGTCTCTTTTCACAACAAAATATGTTTGGAACACGTTGTTGAACCGGGTTTTGCTCTGCCTTCTCCATTTGGGAACCGAGCACTTGATGTGCAAACTCTGTGGTGCATGTGGAAAGTGGTTGTGATGATGTCGCTGCAGCTATGGAGGAAGACGGCTGATCCATGATGACCTGTAATTCACACTTAAAAAGAAACTTGTTGTTTGGTATTGTTAGAAATCAAAAGCCCTATCGCCTACAATATGTGTCGGTGGAAGCACACTCTCACATGTCTTACCAAATTCTTACAAGTGTTCTTACCAAAGCAAGACAAATGAATGGTACAACCGGCGGCCGGTTCGTGATACCTGTGAGGATGTGGCACCAAAATTGCAAGGATCTTTTTCTGTACTGATCTGAAGTATATATGTGGAGCTTGGAAGGCACACAAAGAAACAAATTTATATATGTAGCACACAATTTAGTAACAGATAGCAATATTGAATAAACGTCCAAAGCACTTGTTCTAGTTGCTTGGTCTATGCGTGTTCCTAGCACCAATTATGATAAACAAGGAAGTGAAACAAGGATAAAAGGAACAATTATGAATGAAACCAATGGACATGAACAAGGCAAAGGCACCACACAAAATAGAGTAATTAGTTGTTCCTTATGTGCTCCTATTCTCTTCTCTTTTCTTTTACTATTTTTTTTATTTTTTATACAAACTTTTCTTTTGATCTTTTGATATTTTTTTCTCAATAAGGAGCACACAAGAACAAACCATAAAAAATTTGAGCTCAATTGGATAAAAGATGTGGTGTATAGAAAATAAGTATTGTGCTCTCAAAATAACACCAAAATTTGTGGGTCCTAAAACTCGATTTTGTTGATTGAATTTCGCAAATCTAATTTTTACGAACCCAGCATTGCTGGGATGGAACAAATCTAAAATTTTCTGGCGTTCTCCGTAGATATAAAATTTGCCCCGTTTCGAGTTTGGACGAAAAAGTTATGACTGTTTTTAAGGTAGGTTTGTCCAAATCGAGTTTTATGTGGACACAAGATGCAAATCGATGATGATATATAATGGTTGCGGATGGAGGGATCAACACAAATTAGAAAAGAACACGATCTAAACCAGCAATAAGACGTTGACCTAGGACACAAACTCAATACAAAAACTCGAAACTAAATTATGCAAAGGCTATGGCATGGTGGCTCTAGGATGGGAAACAATTATGGCCGTGGATTATGGGATGAAGACAAAACATAAACTAAGGGATAACTTCGAACCTGATGGTATACCTTAAGCTCTGATACCACTTGATGGGGACGTGATTCCCAATCTTCCGTCAGGTTCAAGATAACTATCGATGTGGTCGGAGAGCGACACACCGATCCGGCTTCAGATCACAAAGACCCGAACCCAGCAACCTTAGCACCACGTCTCCTCTGGTTATCAACCGTGTCACAATCCGGTTGACCTCGCCAAAAAGGCTAATCCCTGCTGCGAATCGAAGAACACAAGCAAGAACAAGATAATACGCAACTCAAGTGAAGTGACAATTGCGAATATATGATTAAGATCTCAACGTGGGGTTTCACAAACCGATAACGGCGATCGCTCGATGACAGATTGATCTAAAGCAAAACCCAAACCCTAACGTAGGCGGCGGCTACTGATTATATGGTCTAAGGGACGTGCAAGCACCCTCATCCACGTCCTCCTCATGGGCCTATACGTTACATGGCCCGACGGCCCAAAAGATAGCAATGCAACGCCTAAACAGATTCTGGACGCTCACTTGTTTTAACGATTCCCGTTGACTCCGATGGAATTTGGACCTCAAACCAAAGCCATTAGTTAGCTTATGAAATTATCTTTCCATCCATATATGGATCATTAAAAACGGAGTTCGGATGTGTCCTGGGCGTCCGATTTATCGCTCGCTGGTCCTGAAGGCCGAGACTGACACGAACTCGAGTTGGACTGGGCCTCTGGCTTGGCTTGGACGCCCTTGCTGGCCCCCTAAGGTGGTGGCCAAGGAGGAGGACGTCCAAGGGCCTCCTTGGTGTGTTTTCCATCTTCTCGGAACGTGCTCCAACTTGGGCCGGGGTCCCAAGTGTGAATATCCAAACCCATGACAATGATGTAGCTCCCGACAAAGAATGAAGGACAGAATGTCTTGATAATTTGGAGGCCTTGCCAACATAATATTGAGATAGGACCTGATTTATTTGAAAGCTTATCAAATAAGCTTTCCATCAAGTACTCATTGATCTCAATCACACCCCGGATGGTTGAGTTACGGCCTTCCCAACGAGGTACTATCGGGTCACCGATGAATCTTGATTGCCCCGCACTTTGAGAAATATTTGTACCTACAAGCAAATAGGAACATGTACATGTGGAACCAAGTGAGTTACACCAAAAATCACTAAACAAGCTCACCTTATAATTAATGGTTGTATCCGAATGTGTCATGTCCTCATCATCCTTCCTTGGTGTGTTTTCCATCTTCTCGGAACGTGCTCCAACTTAGGCCAGGGTCCTAAGTGTGAATATCCAGCCCATGACAATGATGTAGCTCCCGACAAAGAATAAAGGATGACAGAATGTCTTGATAATTTGGAGGCCTTGCCAATATGATATTGAGATGGGACCTGATTTATTTGAAAGCTTATCAAATAAGCTTTCCATCAAGTACTCATTGACCTCAATCACACACCGGATGGTTGAGTTACGGCCTTCCCAACGAGGTACTATCGGGTCACCGATGAATCTTGATTGCCCCGCACTTTGAGAAATATTTGTACCTACAAGCAAATAGGAACATGTACATGTGGAACCAAGTGAGTTACACCAAAAATCACTAAACAAGCTCACCTTATAATCAATGGTTGTATCTGAATGTGCCATGTCCTCATCAGGTCCCTGCCCGCCTTATATAGCCGGGGGCAGGGTTACAGGATCCATCAGATCCGATCTCCCCGATCGCGTATCAATCAACCGACTGGGGGATCAGGCTTTACAAGGTAACTAATCTTCCTATAGATCCGAGTGGATCAATCTTGACTTCCGATCCATGCGTTGCATTCCATGGGACAGCATGCGCCGCTCGGCGCCGTCTTTAGGGGTTGGGCCTCGTTTGGTGTTGACGGTGGTTAGCGTCAACTTTTACTAGAACTTTAAACCCGAAGGAAAACATGAAAACACACTAGTCTAGGGTTTTAACTGATAATTTCCATGAGTTTTGCATATTCTGTATTTTCTAGAGTTTATTTTAGAAAAGCTGAAAAGAGAATTCAAGTGCAAAATAAACACGAAACTTATCCACCACGGAAAACATCACGGGAAGACTCAGGAAGACTCCAGAAGACACCGGAAGGAGCAGGGGGGCAGAGGCCGCCAGGTGGTATAGCGTCGGTCTGGAGCCCCTGACGTCGGTCTGAAGCGCAAGAGTTCAGTATAGATCTAGTTCTTAATTACTTTATTGTATTCATTATTCAGATTAGGTAGACTTTACTCTTAATAGTTCATATGTTCTTAATTGTAATAGTCATTGTCTACTTTGATTATATGTCTAGTTTAGTTACTTCGATCTTATTGAATTCATGTAATTACTCGTATAGCGTTTATCCAATTGTACAATGGGTAGATGATAGACAATATATAGACGTGGTGTCCAGATGTCTTGTTTATCTGCGAGTGCACCCTGATATACCGGGACGTGTGGTAGTCTGCGTAGGTGTCAGCTACGTTAGTTCCTCTGTAGTCCACCCCCGTATGTAGGACTAGCATGGGCACGGTCACGAAGGAGGTGACCCAAGTGTCTTAATACCCTCATTAGTTGATGCCTCTTTACATGTAATGATGATTTAGGGTTGACTTAGCAATGATTACTAGATATAGTTGCACTAATTAGAGTTATTCATTGATGTAGTTATAGAATTACCTTAGATCTAACTCCCTACTTTATCCAATGGCTAACTATGATTATGACTAGTAAGATACTCTGATGATTATCCATAATTATGATACTTGATGATTATGCTATCACACATATTAATCCATATTTATCTTGTGACCTCCGCCTGTTATGAGTAATGTAGATGACATTGGTAATATCACTTATTCATTCTATATAGTTTTTTATCAATATAATAGATTATAGTTTATTACATAGCTTTTCCAAAGGTATAAATATAAATCGACAACCCGGATGACTCCCCTAGGTAAAATACTACCACGGTATAATCATCTATCCGCTTGCAGAACCAATTTAGTTTATATTTATATTTCATTCATATCTTTTATATCTGCCTAGTCACATTAGTACATGTAAATCTATAATTATTTTCTAGCAATATAATTAGGGATGACAACCTATTTCATGTTTAGAAATGTTAGTAATAAAGTGGTGGCTAGTTGCTAATGACAAGTTAATTATATACCGAGCATTTCTAGCGTTGTTGCTAGGGGGTAGGACTTATCTCTACTTTTTAGTGCCGTTGCCAGGGAAGGCACAATAAACTTAGGATATATTGATAACATATATACACATGGATAAAGTCATATTACCAATTGATCTTTCACTCAATCAGTATACTCTTCGTTGTTATCATTTTCTTATCTTATGCAGGGTGATGAATGAATGGTTTTTCTCTTCCAAGAAACTTTACTGACGATCCAGAGAAACTCCTTAGAAAGAAGAAGTTTGTAGAAGCAAGGGACAAATTTGAGTCACCATCAAGAACACCCTCTGCTGCTCAAGCTAACTCTTCGGAGGAGCCAGCTCCAATACTGGAAGAGGAATTTGAAGAACAAGAAGAAGAACAAACGGAAGGGCAGTTAGGTGAAAATCTAGCTCCTATGTTTGAAGACATGGCCGAGAAGACAACTGCGAGAGTTCTCTCGCCCCAACAACAAACAAACATTCGGACCGACCAGCAAATAACAAAGAAACATTCGGGACTGACCAAAGAACAACACCGGGGAGAATGGATTCGAGCTCAAGCCTGCTCTCATCACCATGGTTCAAGCCAGCCAATTCTATGGAAAAGGACATGACGATGCAAGTGCACACTTACAACACTTTCTAGAGATCTGCAGCACCTTCACGATCAGAGGAGTATCAAAAGATGCTATATTACTCCATCTTTTCCCGTTCTCATTATTGGGGAAAGCCAAGCAGTGGTTCTACATCAACAAAGACAAACACACTATATGGGACCTATGCTTAACTGCTTTTCTGGCAAAATTCTTTCCTATAGTCAAGACCAATGCTCTGCGTGGAAAAATTGCAAGTTTCCAACAACAACATGATGAATCATTCACTGAAACATAGAAAAGATTCCAGAATTACATTGAAGACTATCCTCATCATGGGATAGAGGAGTGGCTGTTAATGCAGACTTTCTATCACGGGCTCATATCTAGCACTCGTGAGTCTATTGATGCTGCAGCTGGGGGAGCTTTCCTGTCACTTAAGCTCTCAGACGCTAAAGCACTTCTCGAGAAGATGGCCTCAAATTCAACATGCAATGAAGAACGTACTCAGCCTCGCAAGAAGGGAAGAGGAATCCATCATCTCAAGAAAGCTGACGTGGTCACTGCTAAGCTAGACCTCATCATGAAGAAGCTCGACATAGAGAAGAAGAAAGTCATGCACATCAATGATTCCCATATGACATGTGAAGAATGTGGAGATTATGGGCACTCACCTGTGAGCTGCCCTACACTGCAAAAGGATGTGAACTTCATCAACAACAACACCTACTATCGTCCTCAACAAAATCAAGGGTGGAACCAACAACCTCGACAAGGTAATTACCAAGGTAACAACCAAGGTAATAATTTTAATAATTACAACCTTCCACCTTTGAGAAAATTAGTTACTAGTCAATCCAAACTGCTAGATCAAATGACTAGGAAACTTACATCGAATGATAAAACTTCGAAAACCATACACACTAGAATGGATACTTTTGCTTCTGCCATAAAGAATCAACATAGTTTCAATAAAATGTTAGAATCACAATTAGCTCAGTTAGCTGCTGCTGTTCCTCCATTAGAAAAAGGCAAGATTCCAGGTCAACCAGAAGATTTAGAAACTGCTAACCTTGTTGATATTCATAATGCAACCCAATATCATATTGAGCCTATAGATGCACAGTGGATTGACCACTCTCTACCAGAGAAGATGGGAGACCCTGGAAGACCTGTCATTCCTATCTCTATAGGATGCCACAGCTTTCCAGAGGCTGTTGACAGTCGTTAGCGTCAACTTTTACTAGAACTTTAAACCCGAAGAAGAACATGAAAACACACTAGTCTAGGGTTTTAACTAACAATTTCCACGAGTTTTGCGTATTCTATATTTTCTAGGGTGATTTTTAGAAAAGCATAAAAGAGGGGATTATAGTGCATAATTACCACAAAATTTATCCGCGACCGAAAACATCGTGATGATGCTCAGGAAGGGTCTAGAAGACACCCGAAGCAGCGGGGCCCATAGAGGAGCCCAGGTGGGGCCGGCCGGCCCCACCCTGTGGCCGGTCGGCGCCCTAATTCGCCCGATGGCCGCCGCCTTCTGGAGTCTTCCTCCCACGCTTCCTTGGAAGCCAAGCAGAGCATCCCTACGTCGATTTTAGGTCGGTTTGATCCGACGGTGCACACATGATGGAGACGAGGATCACTGACGTGGCAGTTCTTTGCCCCCTACTCCACCTCGGCCTATATAATGACGCCCCAAAGCCCCCTCTTAGAGGCATTCTACACCCCGGTGCTTCATATTCTCTACATAATTAGGGTTAGTGACCCTCTAGTTGATCTAGTTCTAGTTCATCTAGATCTAGTTCATCTAGATGTAGTAATTAGGAGAGACTAGTTCTTCTAGATCTAGTCTTGTTTAGAGATTAGAGAGATTGAGTAGAGGAGTAGAGATTCTGGAGGAGTTCCGGCATGTCGACGCTTCTTCGTGGCTGTATTCTTTTGGATTCAGCTCCCTCGCCCGGAGCAGCGTTCTGAGGTACTTTTGTATTTACCATTCTGATTCAAGTAAGCAACTTGTTCTTATTGTTCTTTGGTTCACATCTCATATTGAGTACTTTGATCTTGGTCATTACTTGGTTGAAGTAGTATTTCATAGTGTAGGCGTGGTGTCTAGGCTAGGTTTACTTGTGAATGTCCCCTGATTAGCCGGATAGTGGTAGCTCGTGCAGGTGACTTTATAGCTGCGTTTAATCCTTTGTAGTCCACTTCCCGTTGATAGGATTGATAGGCGCCCCCCATAAGTGCCGTAGGAGATTACTATGTTTCTTCTCCTATTAGGTTACTTGCCCGATTAGACGATATTATTCAAAGCTTACCGGTTATTAGAACTAGAGTGCATTAACTATTTTCTCTTTCTTGATATGATCTAGCCTAATTGTAGGGTTAAATCTATATACTTTGTGATCATCACAACTGTTCCCTGTGGATACGATATTTAAAACCTACTTAAATCTATTTAATGGAGTGCAGTTAAAAATACCAACAAGCATTTTTGGTGCCGTTACCGGGGAACGGTTTGCTGATTTTGACTTAGTCTAGCTTAATCTTGTATTATACTTTTATCTTTTCTTATTTTATCCCATTCTCTTCATTATTTTTGTGTTCGTCCTTATGGATGTTTTTAATTCTGTTCCTATATCTTTATGGCATGCGCAAAAGCTTTGAGCCACCAAAATCTATAGAACCTACCATAAAATCTGGCTATGAGCTGCGCCCATGTCTAATTAATATGATTCGGGATAACTTATCACCCGAACTAGATACGGAAGTCTTGGTAGCTAAAACACAATCATTTTATTTTCAAGATTTAGCTATCGATCCTAAACCTTTAAGATTCCACTTCGATGATTTAGACTTCCAATTAGCTAAGATGCTCCTAAATCAATACATATCAGATCTTATTAAAAGAGCATCTTAGGAAAAGTGTCATCAACTTCCTTTCCTTTCTAAAAGACATTGGGAAGAATTCCAAGATGGCATGTCAAGTGATGCCATAGAAGGAGAGTCAAGCTATTTAGGAATAAATTCTATCTTCTACCCTCTTATGCCCATATTAAATGTCTTTGAACCCATTTCTAAACACATCCTTGACCCCAATAAATCTTTTTATGCTCTTTCTACTAAATTTCATAATGACCCTAGAAATCTATCAAGACATCCTAAGAATAACAGTCATGAAGATTATAGGAATACCCAAGAAGAGCAATGACAATGGTAGGAATGCGTAGAATATATTAGAAATACATATGCTCTTGTCAAACAAAGGATGGAAGAGGACAAAGATTTAGCACTAGCATCTAAACTTGATTTAAATTCAAATGGTGACCTTAAATCAATTTCTTTAACAACAGAACTTACCCAAGTTTAGAGAAAGCTTTAGACGAGACCAACCTTGGAGGCATCAATTCATGGGAAATCCTAGCAAATAAAACATCCAATAAATGTCATAGGCCTGAAATAATAGAGACAAACTTGTTGCCTATAGACAACCATGAATAGACACCCTTGGAGTTTGAAAAGGGAGATTACATCGATGAGCATGGGAATTATCTCATTAACACTTTATCAAATCCATGCTCATATGAGAAATCTCCTGAACCTTTTGGTCTCTCTAATATTACCACACACGAGATCTTCAACCCCTATTTGTATCTATTCATAAAATCATTAAAAAGATGGTTGTAGATGCATATGTTTATCATAAATATTAAAGGTCTCGTTGTAATCTTGATATAGGTACACAAAGGCTAGTGTTCTAAAGGAACCCACCTCACCAACTTGAAGTACAATAATTAGAAGGTTTCCTAAGAACAACTTTGTGTCCTAAAATTACCACTCTAAAAAAATAAATTGGGCTTGCACCTTTAGCATAGAAATATAATTGTCAAAATATTCCTTTGGTATTTTTGTCACTAACCATTTCAGGTTTGAAGTGAGAAAATGATTGATGGCAGCACCAGGTATGTCGAAACAACCATCATGCAACATTGAATTACATCCACTTAAGCTTACATTTACTTTGCAAAATTCTAGCTTGGGGGAATGGCCTTATTTAGAAAATCTTATGTTGCTAATATTGGTTGTCTCTACCGTTATTCAATTAGTTAATCATGCTCTTTCATCTCTATTTGAATAACACTCTATAAACTTTCATGTTACCTTTGTTTGCTATAGTATCCTTAAGGTTTGAAGTATTGTCATACACCTGTTGAATTAGGCATGGTGCTTAGTTTAAACTGTTTTCTTGAGTCATAATTAGACGAGGTGTTTAGTTTGATTCTTGAACTAAGAGGTGTGTTGATTTTACTTTTAAAAGGCTTTTTAAATTAAGCGTGGTGCTTAGGTTAGAATGCCTTCCTAAGTCAAATTAGACGTGGTGTCTAGGTTGATTTTTGAACTAATAATATATTGTGGTAGACATTGAATATTTTATAGACTAACCCCCTGCAGAAAAAACTTTTAAAATTAATTTGGATAAGTCATGAGATAAATTCGAATTAGAGATAAGACAGGGGCACATGCTGTTAATAACTTTGTAGAAGAAGACATAGCTCATTCATCATGAATGAAAGAACTGTGAGCATTAATGATTCATTTACTTTATCTTCTACTATAAGTTACTTTGCCTCGAGCTATGTCTGTATAAAACATGATCTATGCTAAAACAATATCAATATTATCTTTTTATTAGCATAGACAGAACAAAATAAAATACTAGACAAGCAACCTATGTTTAAAATTTGTATACTCCTTCAGATATGTATTGTCCACTAATCTGTTGCAGGCATAATAATGACTGAAGTGAAAAGAGTTAAAAGATCAAAGAAGCAAAAAATAGCAAAAGAATGAGTGCAATAGAGGAGACAAGATATCTATGAACAACTCAAGATGCAAGAGAAGGAAAGGACCACCAGTCATTTGACCTTCATCACTTAGTGCCATCACGCTCTAATAATGAAGGTAATATTCTAAGGTAAGTGGTCGCCGCTCCTCTCTTGATTTTAGTGCACATATAAATTAAAACACAAACATGTTAGAGTTACAACTTAAATTAATTAACCTGATTAACTCAATATGATCTGTCTTTTAAGTTTGTTTATGGCACCGTTCTCTTAATCTCAATCTTAACCAACCAAGTTAAAATATTATATTCAATCTTAGAAAGATGATAGTGATACTCATATGAAAACTCATATAGAGATAGGCAATCCTTCCATTGGTTAGGTTCATTCTTTTCTATCATATGAACTTAAATGCAACATTAATTACTTAATCATTTGATCTTACCACTCATATCATAAATGAACAATTCATGTAACACCAACTTTATCTTGTTCAATGTGCCTAAGGATAGAGAAAAATAAATAAAGAAATAGATTTGGTTCTGTTGGTGTTTTTTCACCAGCCAGAGCCCATGCACTTGATCTCTACCTTGGTTTTGCAAACAGGACAACACATCGAGCAAAATTTATTAATTCTACAAGTGAGAGTTCTGTGAACATGCACATTGAGCAAGATGCCGCCAAATATAATTAAAAGCTCTACTTCAACCTGTTGGCCAAATCAAAGAACAAAGGTGACATCATCATCACTAGAGGTATGCAATTATCAAAACCTCTATCTCTCAAGATGGAGAGATACACAAGAGTGGAAGAAGAAGTTCTGTCGGTAAACTTAAAATTCCGTACCCTTGCCATAAGGTAATATGGTTGCTATCTAATTAATTAGTATTCCTATCTATATTAATAATTTCATTTTAATATATTCATCTTCATAAATATTAAAAAGAAAATAAAATATAATAAATATTTATTGCTTCATTTATTTGCGTAATAAAATATTAAAAGCCCCACGTGAATAAACTTGTGGTAACCCCAGTAGGAATATTTCTTGTGGTGGCATAAAAAATAATAGCTCCTGTATTCTTGCATTATGAAAAGCCTAAGCCTCTGTTGACGGCCATTATTGCATAAATTTACCCGCCAACTAGCCTTGAAATAGAGACAATTGTGAACACCAAAGTAGACACGGGGTTTACACCGACCGAATTCCATGAGTTTTGGTGTTTCATTATTTCTCAGCAGCGTAAACCCAGGAAAGACGCAACATTAGAGCTTATCGGAACAAGAAAACGGAAAACGGACACCACGGCGAAGCGGGAAGGATCTAGAAGGAATGAGAAGGCACTGCGCCCGAGCCGGTGGCCCGGAAGGAGACCAGGCCGGGCCGGCCGGTGCAGGTTGGACCGGCCGGTCTGGGCCTGCCACCTCTCGGGGCCCGGTTTGCCTGGTTCGCTCCACCGCCTTTGAAGATCAATCTCAGCCACCCGTCAATGTCGATTTGATCCGATGGCTCACGATCATCGCCCAGGGCTATAAAAGGAGAGGCACCCCCCTAGGAGGAGAGCCCAAGAAACCCTAATTCATTATTTCCTCTTTCAAGAGAGAGCGAAGGGTTTCATCCTCAGAGAATTAGATTAGAACTCCAATACTTCAAGTTCTAGTTAGGTATTAGCTAGCAAGGTTTCAGTAGAGTTGAGCTACGCTCAGGATTCTGGAGTCGTCATCTAGGAGGCTGGTATAGCTTTGTATCCCTCTTTATTTATGACTCTGTTCTTAATTATTATGTTTCAGTTTATTAAGCTCCTAGTTTATTCTAGTGTTTTGGTTGATATAGTATTGATTTTTTTTTGAGTAAGTTGATATAGTATTGATTGATGATGAACTATTTCATATGATCGTAAAGCGCTTAGCTCATTACTCGAGTGGTTTAAGTGGTAGTAATTATGTAAGCATGGTGCTTAGATATGCTCTACCTATGAATGCACCTTGTAGACTGGGTTCGGTAGTCGATCGTGGGTGTGACATTACTGTTGAGTCCTATGTATTCCATCCCCCATCTATAAGATTACCAGAACGCTATTGCGAAGGAGGAGAGTGTTTTATCCACAAACCTCCCTAGTAATGTTCCTTGTGAGTAATTTAGAGTCATCAATACTATAGATGAAAGTAACATGTTAGAATAGATGCAAAGACTTAGTAATTCTAACACTACATAGGAATTCAATCTCTTAACTAATCTCCTGTTTTTGCCTTGCTACATTAGAGAGTTTCTATTTCTATCTCTGAGTGATTTATCATTGCCTTACACTTATCATATACATATCTATGTGGCTTACCCCTGTATAAGTATGTCCTTGTCATGTGGATTCTATCTAAGTATGTACACACATCAATATTCTCTAGTTGTCCTTTCCTATGGGATTAAATAAATTCGACAATTGGGTTCACTCCCAATAAAATGCTACAATGGTATTTTATCTGTAAACTTTCGCGGATACTCATTTATATTTAAGATAGCTGCATGATTTAATACCACACCTCTTATGTCGTCTTCTTTGGGGATGACAACCCGGTGTAAAGGCATGGTGGCTTAAGAGGTGTCAACAAGCATTTTTGGCGCCGTTGCTGGGGAAAGGGCTAAGCTATAAAGAGATATTGATCAAATGCATACTTATAGATGGAACCATGACAAGGTACCTCTGCTTAAGCAGGCTTACCCTTGTTTATCTTTGTCTACATCATATACAGGGTATTGCAGGATTGGTCTTGATTCATCATCATCTTTCATCAATTTCAATCAAACCAATCAAGAGTTTGTTTCGCACCAGTTTCTGAGCCATGGCTGACAAGACTCTGCGAGAGTTCTCTGCTCCGAGCACGAAGGACATTCGCACCGGACCAACACTTCTAATCAATAATCTTGAGTTTGAGCTCAGGCCAAGTCTCGTTAACATGGTGCAAGTAACTCCATTCGGTGGAAAGATAAGTGAAGATGCTAGTGCTCATCTTTAGAATTTTCTGGAGATTGGTAGCACACTTATCATCAAGAACGTCGCTCAAGACATCATACTCCTTCGTTTGTTCCCGTTCTCTTTAACTGGGAAAGCGAAGCAGTGGTTCTATGCAAATCAAGAAAACATCAAGACATGGGCAGATTGTTCAAAGGTCTTTCTGGAGAGATTCTTCCCTTCAGGCAAGACCAGTGCCTTAAGAGAGAAGATTACTGGTTTCCAACAGCAGAAAGATGAACCAATTCTAGAGGCATGGGAACGCTTTCAAGACTATATCAGATTGTCCCCATCATAGAATAGAGGATTGGTTGCTCATGCAAGGCTTTTATCATGGATTATCCAAAGGAGCACAAGGGCAACTAGATGCTACTGCTGGAGGAACGTTCTTGTCACTCACTATCAAGAAGGCCAAGTCACTCATGGAGACGATAGCCTCTAATCAAGGCTGGTTGTTAGACGATGCTCCGCACTGCAAGATGAGTGAAGAAGCTGACATTGAAGAGTTGAGTGCAGTTTCAGCCAAGATGAATGTGTTATTAGACTGGCTCGAACAGCGAGACAACTACAAGAAGGATCGTCAGGCTATTCAGGATGCTATGGATTCTCAAGCAAGAATGGAAAGATATTTAGGAATTACATATTCCCCTGATTTGCCAGAAGATCTGAGCATTATTGGCAACACCCAAGGATTGGATCAAGTCAAACAACCATCCTTATGGAATATGATTAGACAGCAGCCGAAAATCAATGAAGAGCTATCACAAAGGCTAGCTTCTAATGAGAAGATCATAGAGAGTATGAATCGTAAGATGGAGAGTTTTTCTTCTGCCATAAAGGATCAACTGAGCTATAACCGAAGGATTGAATCACAAGTAGCAAAGTTGGCTACTGCTTTGCCCATTGCCGCTAGCTCCGAGCAAATCAATGCAATCACTACAAGAGGAGGCAAGAGTACTCAAGATCCCCCATATCCTGAAGGAACACATCCTAGAAGAGGAGTCAGAGTATAGGCATCGCCAGCAGCACCTGCAGAGAGAAACAACGATGAAGTAGAAGAAGTCGTGCCACCATTAGAGCAAGAGCCTCAGCGCAATTATAATGACACCAACTTCTTACCATTTCATTGACAAAGAAAAGAAAGGATGGATGAGCAGTTTGGGAAATTTGTGGAGGTTATATGTCACTTATATATTAATGTGCCTCTACTAGATGCCCTACAAGTGCCTACATATGCAAGATACCTCAGAGATATTTTAAACAATAAAAGGCCACTACCCACCACCGAAGTCATCAAGCTCACAGAGAAGTGTAGTGCGGCTATCCTGAACACATCACCAATCAAGAAACAAGACCCAGGACGCCCCACTATTGAGTGCTCAATTGGAGATCAAGTGTTTGAACATGCACTGTACGATCTTGGCGCCAGCGTGAGTGTTATGCCCAAGACGGTCTTCGATAAACTCAACTACTCCAAACTTACACCCACGATGATGTGCCTTCAACTTGCGGACCAATCACTTCATCGCCCTGAAGGAATCGCCGAGAACATCCCGGTAAAAATACGAGAGTTCTTTATTCCAGTCGATTTTGTTGTGCTTGACATGCAGGAAGCAACAAATACACCACTTATATTGGGAAGACCCTTCTTGAGCACTGCTAATGCTCACATTGATGTTGGAATTGGAGAAATCTGATTCCATATCAATGGTAAGAAAGAAAGGTTTGCATTCAAGCCACGACCGGAACAATATTCTCAATCAGAGAGGTGTGAAGAGCAAGAAGATTTAAGGTCTCCAACTCCGGGACCGACAGACACTATAAAGACATAATCATCAGGAGAAGTCCAGTTTGGAGGACTATAAAGATCGGACCCTCGCCGAAAGGTAATCGGTATTTACCCATTGACTTCTTATATTCTAAAAATCCAAAAATATTTTTTTTCTTTAGCATTTTGTGTCTCTATAATTCTGAAAATACAAAAAAAATAATTAACCAGCGGGACCCACAAACACTAGGACCCACTTGTCATGTCACTTCACATAGGATTCTCATCTCCACTCACCTCCTGCTGTCCTCCACTTCCTCTTTTCCACCGAAAGTTGCAAACATACACAGTTGAAGGGACGTAGGAGCACCAGGAGGAAGGAGTGGCCAAATGGGCCCAGAGTGGGACCGGCCGGTCCCACACCAGACCGGCCGGTCTCCCCCTTCCTCGCCTATAAAAGGGCAAGTGCCCAGTGAGCTCTACTCACTCTCCTCTGTCCAGATTTCTGCCTTTCGTCTCTAGATTCTGAATTTCTCTTCCTTATTCTTGCTAAAGCCAATCCTAGAGAGGGAGAAGGAAAGAAAAAGAGAGAGAGTAGATGTGCTAGGGGGTTGCTTAGTGATTAATGGAGGGAGGTCTTGCTGAAGTTTAGAGGTAGAACAAGCAAAAGTAGAGGAGGTACTGCCCAAACTTAGAGGAGATAATCACTTATTTAGGGGAAACTCTGCTAAAATTTGGTTGTGGAGGTAATCACCCCACAAGGACCACTGACCCTGGACGACTGACCCTCTAACTGTTGTGGTGGAAACCTTCCCCGCAAGGACTACTAACTCCCTCTAACTTTTCTTCTTGTTACTAACTCGATCTATTTATTTTCCACGTGCATTTATTTTCTCTATTTACTTCCTTGTGTTTTTCTTATTATGTGGAGGTAGCAATATCCCACATTATTTTTTGTATTTATTATGTACTAACCCTCTTGTGGAGGGGTTCATTCCCACAAGAGTAATTCACTCTTAGAGCGGTTATCTTCATTTTTCATATTGTCTAACCCCGCTCCTAGAGTCCTTGTTGTTTTGGTTCTTAACTTGTTTGCAGGATGAGTGGCATATGGAAAGGGATCAGGAGTGGACTTAGGTCCCGGTCCACACGTTCAACACGGAGCTCCTCTTCCCGAGAGAGCTCTGACATGTAGGTTGACGAGACGCCGCCCACTAGCAGCAGGCCATCTTCTTCCTCGATGGTTATACACTGACTGATGGAGGAACATGACCTCAAGTGGAAGAACGATGAAGAGAAAGAGAAGTACGAACTCATCAAGAACCGTAAGTTCATGCTAACCACGGTGTACGATCCTGAGCTCCTTCGAGACATAGGTATGGACACCGAATTGCAAACCATCTTTTCAACTATGGGTTGGACAGGATTTGTGAATATTTCTGAGCCAGGGTGCAAATTGGTTACTGCTGAATTTCTATGCATCTTAAACTTTGTTGAAAAAGGGGTGAAATTCCGACTCTTTGGGATTGAGAAAACATTGACCTGGAAGGAGCTAAGTTTAGCTTTAGGTTTTCATGCTGAGTGCTCTGTAGATGTCGATGCTGTCATTCCCGACTTTGTGAGAGAACAGTTTTGGAGAGACATAACTAGCCAAAACTCACCCACGCATGCCAAGACTAGTAGCATTCAATTACCTACATTAAGGTTCATGCATAGGTGGTTGGCATTTACTCTTTTCCCACGAAGTGACACTAGTACAGTGAGGATAGATGAGCTCAAGTTGCTTTATGCCATAGTCAAGAGTAGGAAAGTTGCCCCCATTATGATGATGATGAGACAGTGGCTAGAGGTTTTTCGATTTAGCTATGATATCGAGTTCACTTCCTTTGTGACTCGAATTGCTAGCTATCTCGAGTTGTGGCAAAATTCGCTTGTTTCGTACATTAGAGGAGGACGAGGTCGTATATCATACGACTACTTTTGCCAAGGCTAGACCTTGGTGAAGAGAGGAGACACTGTGATTATGAAGATCAATAACAGGCAGATCCGGTTACCTAACCCGGAGCTCAACTTGTACACCACCAGTTCTCTTCTTGTCAATGTGCAGGTAACAGCAGCAACACCTATACGAAGCGCATCGACACGGTTCACCAACGTGCAGCCCACTCATTACTATGGTGCCGACGCAACACCGCAAGGACCAGCCTACACCAGCTACATGAACTTTGGAGAAGCAGGGCCTTCCCGCAGGGGACAACCTTCACAAGATAGTTGGGGCCAGTACGCCCAACCATCGCCACAAGCTGAAGTCCCCTGGGGAGAGACGGCAGATTGGCCAGCAGGTAATTTTAATAACTATCAAGGAAGAATGTCTGTTGATTCGCAGGAAGTATCCCCTGGAGGGTACCAGCGTGGCCGTGCATCGGACGTAGGGATGAGCTACCATGAGCAACAAATGTTACATCAAAGGAATGACCGAAGGCTCCATGTTGTGGAGGAGCAGACTGCCACACTCGTCGCGCAAAACACCTCCATCCTTGGACAGCTACACCTACACGACCAGTACCACAAGAAGCAGATGTAGAACTGGGACTACCTCTTCCAGCACATGGGCGCGAGGCCGCCGCCGCCTCACTGAACTACTACTACAACATCCAGCTTGGGGGAGAGCACCCCTGGTATCCCGAGGTAAGTTATCTTTGTCTTTGTTTTTATTTTTCGTTTGATTTGTTTGATCTTTAGTTTGCTTATTAGTTTGCTTAATAAAAACCATAAAAACAAATAAAAAGAGTGTGTTTATAGGCTTGCTTAAATTCTGTTATGAATAAAAAGAACTTGGAGGAAAAATTTGTTAGCATGGAAATGATGAATAGTTGCTCTATTAAATTCTTTTGAGTACCTAGCTTATAGTTAAGAATTCTCCTAAGGTTTCGGACACAACTGATTTGACATGAATACTTACTCTGAATCTGAGACCTGTGGGTAGCATATTCCTGATCTTAAGTCTAGGTAGTTGACGGACATGATTTGAGATGGTTAGAGCTGCTATTTATCTTGTTCCAATGTGATGCTGAAATTCTAGAGATTTAATTTTGAAAACTTAAAAGAACATGTGATGAGTTTCTTGTATGACAAGCTTAATTCCCACCAGAGCCATAATTGCATATCTAGACTAAGAAGCTTCCACACAATTGCTGTTTATCATTGCATTGAGTGTTGTCAACCTCGGTGACCCTTGTAAGAATCCTGTCATGCTTTTAAAATCAAGATCCACACACTCCACCTCATATGCACTACTCTACCCTGGAGTAGGCGCAAAAACATGCCATTCCATCCATCCAAAAATGTTCTACTCCTACACTGGGGGTAGACACCAAAAATATCCATCCACCAAAAACATGCTCCAGAGTTTCCTGTCATCTCTCCAAATTGTTTTATGCCAAAGGAGTGAACTATGCAAAAGAAAAAGAGAGAAAATAAAAGTTGAGAAAAATAGACAAGTGTCCAAGAAAGAAAAATAAATATCCAAGAAGGAAAAGGAAGAAAAGATAGCTCACATCCCTAGCAAGGTTTTAATATTTCCAAAAGAGAGATCCATTTGAGCAGGGTAGAATTAGGTCCACCATATATCCATCGTATTCCACACACATGCATATCTTGATTTGATTGTATGACTTGTTTCTCTTTGGATCTCTTGTTTGGCTTCGCAACATATGCAGTACAAGTATGCTTATTCATGCTGTCTCCCAACCTATGAGCTCCACATAAGCCTTAGATGCAGGATGAGATAAAGGCACAAGCTTCATTGTCTTGGTGAGGAATCCAAAAATACCACATACATGAGAGATTTGAGAGTGTCATACAATGAAACTCTGAGCTTTATTTTAAAAATCCACAAAAACTCCAGAGACTTGGTTGAACAAAAGAGATTGAGACATAGAGCTTGGCTTGATCTTTCTGTCTTTTAACTGCTCATGACCAAAAGAGAAGGATGTTAAGCTCCATAGTTAAAGGTAATATGGGTAAGTGTGAAAGTCAGAATGGTTCACTCTAAGACTAAGGAGAATTTTTATCTGAAAGCATGTGTGCTCTTGAGAAGTTGATATTGCAGCAACTCCTGATCCATCTAAGAGAGTGGTTTGCTAAGGGACTAGCAAAGGTTAAGCTTGGGGGAGTTGTTGACGGCCATTATTGCATAAATTTACCCGCCAACTAGCCTTGAAATAGAGACAATTGTGAACACCAAAGTAGACATAGGGTTTACACTGACCGAATTCCACGAGTTTTGGTGTTTCATTATTTCTGCAGGCGTAAACCAGGAAAGACGCAACATTAGAACTTATCGGAACAAGAAAACGGAAAACGGACACCACGGTGAAGCAGGAAGGATCTAGAAGGAACGATAAGGCACTGCACCGAGCCGGTGGCCCGGAGGAGACCGAGGCAGGCCCCGGCCGTGCAGGCCTGAACCAGGCCGGTCTAGGCCTGCCACCTCTCGGGGCCCGGTCCGGTTCGCTCCACCGCCTTTGAAGATCAATCTCAGCCACCCGTCAATGTCGGTTTGATCCGATGGCTCACGATCATCGCCCAGGGCTATAAAAGGAGAGGCACCCCCCTGGGAGGAGAGCCCAAGAAACCCTAATTCATTATTTCCTCTTTCAAGAGAGAGCGAAGGGTTCCATCCTCAGAGAATTAGATTAGAACTCCAATACTTCAAGCATTAGCTAGCAAGGTTTTAGTAGAGTTGAGCTACGCTCAGGATTCTGGAGTCGTCATCCAGGAGGCTGGTATAGCTTTGTATCCCTCTTTATTTATGACTTTGTTCTTAATTATTATGTTTCAGTTTATTAAGCTCCTAGTTTATTCTAGTGTTTTGCTTGATATAGTATTGATTGATGATGAACTATTTCATATGATCGTAAAGCGCTTAGCTCATTACTCGAGTAGGTTAAGTGGTAGTAATTATGTAAGCATGGTGCTTAGATATGCTCTACCTACGAATGCACCTTGTAGGCCGAGTTCGGTGGTCGATCGCGGGTGTGACATTCCTGTTGAGTCCTATGTATTTCATCCCCCCGTCTATAAGATTAGCAGAACGCTATTGCGAAGGAGGAGAGTGTTTTATCTACAAACCTCCCTAGTAATGTTCCTTGTGAGTAATTTAGAGTCATCAATACTTAGATGAAAGTAACATGTTAGAATAGATGCAAAGACTTAGTAATTCTGACACTACATAGGAATTCAATCTCTTAACTAATCTCCTGTTTTTGCCTTGCTACATTAGAGAGTTTCTATTTCTATCTCTGAGTGATTTATCATTGCCCTACACTTATCATATACATATCTATGTGGCTTACCCCTGTATAAGTATGTCCTTGTCATGTGGATTCTATCTAAGTATGTAGACACATCAATATTCTCTAGCTGTCCTTTCCCATGGGATTAAATAAACTCGACAATTGGGTTCACTCCCAATAAAATGCTACAATGGTATTTTATCTGTGCGATTGCGGATATTCATTTATATTTAAGATAGTTACATGATTTAATACCACACCTCTTATGTCGCTGCTGGGGATGACAACCCGGTGTAAAGGCATGGTGGCTTAAGAGGTGTCAACAGCCCCATAAGAATAAATTCTCTGTGGTGGCATAAAAATAAATAAATAAATAATACAACTATATGTCATGCACTCATATTTAATTTCTACTAGAAAATCCTAAAAAAGAAAATCCTGCTAGAACTTATCAATTTGAAATCAACTCAAAGAATAATCAATCACTTATTGGCTGACCGCTAACCTATTATTAAATTCAAGCCTCATGTTTTGATTTTCTTGTTGGAGTATAATTATGCAGGAACAACATTATGACAAGAAGGGAGTCTATCAGTGGTACTCACTATGACCGCTGCTAGTTAGCTCACTCAAGATCATCTATACCAAGTATTGCAAACATCTAGCTTGGGGGAGGAGCATCCCCTAGTTATCAGGTAACTATACCTAGGCGATTATCGAGTCTATTTTATAGTCATAAAATACCAAAAATATATGGGCACTTGGAGGTCCATGTCTTTAGAGTCATGTGAGTCCAATAGAAATAAAAAGATACTTATCTATATATTAAGGTGTGATCATAGAGTGTGTCTAGATAGTAAGAGTCAAATAAAAACTGGAGAACATTAGAATTTTGTCTTAAAGATGATGAATAGTTGCTCTACTTTGTAATTTCTTTCAAGTGCCTAGTTTTCAATCATGAATTCTCCCGAGTTTTGGACATGACTACTTTGATATAAGAATTTACACTGAACCTGAAATTTGTGGAGGCATATGCTTGAGCTAAGTCTAGGTAATTGATTGATATGATACATAAAGGTCTAAGCTGCTATTTATCTTATTCCTAGCATTACTAAGATCTAGAGATTTATTTTTAAAAACCTAAAATCTTACATGATGAGCTCTTGTATGAGAAAGTTTAAATTACTACCAAAGCCATATATGATACATTTAGAGTTAGAAAAACCTCTGCGTATTCATGTTGCTTGCTTTACATTGAGTTTAGTCAACCATTGTTGTATACCTTATGAGAGTCTTGTCATGCTTTTTAAAATCAAGATCACTTACGCACTCCACCCACATATGCATTGTTCCTACTCTGGGAGTAAGCGCAGTCATTTCCACTTTCATCTAGATCCACCTTAAAAATGTTTTTCTCCTATATTAGGAGTAAACACCTAAAAATATACCCTATAGGACAACCCCCATTTAGTTGCTCTAAATTCTTATCATTATCTCTCCAATTATTTACATTCAAAGGATGCATGTGGCTATGCAAAAGTATTGAAAAAAAAGAAGAAAATAAGGGGAGTCAAAGATGGACAAGTGTCCCAACAATTAAAACAATGGGTACATAGATGCCCGCCTCCCAGATTAAAAAAAAGAGAAAGAAGAGAAAGAGAGAGAGAATAAAGATAGCCCATGTTTTCCGGCGAAAAGTTTTAAAAGGAGGGAGTTATTTTCAAAAGAGCAAAAGTAGAATTAGGATTAGCCATTAAATACCATATATACACCTATTCATCATATTCCATACACATGCACATCTTGATTTGATTGTATGTCTTGATTCTCTGTGGATCCATTGTTTGACTTTACAATATATGAATTGCAAGTATGCTTATCTTTGTTATTGCCACTCCTATAAGCTCCATTATAAATACCTCTAGCTATAGGAGGCATAACATTATCAATGCCTCAAGAGAGAACCACAAATACCACATACATTGAGAGACTTGAGGGTGTCATACAATTAAGCTCTGAGTTTTATTTTGAAAACTTACAAAACTCTAGGATATTGGTACTGTGAAGGATTTGAGACATAGTGCTTGACTTGATTGTTCTATCTTTCGGTTGCTCAAGACTTATGCAAAAGCTGTAAAAGCTCCATAGTTAAAGGTAAAATGGGTAAGTTTGAAAGTTAGAGTAGTTTTGTCCAAACCGGAGGAAAATTTATGTTTAAAAGCAAGTGTGCTTAAAAGAAATAAAAGTATTGCAAAAGAACTCCTGATCCAAGTTTATTAATAATTAGATCTAGGTTGTTTGCCAAGGGACTGGCAAAAAGGTAAGCTTGGGGGTATTGTTGACAGTCATTAGCGTCAACTTTTACTAGAACTTTAAACCCGAAGAAGAACATGAAAACACACTAGTATAGGGTTTTAACTGATAATTTCCACGAGTTTTGCATGTTCTGTATTTTTCAGGGTGATTTTCAGAAAAGCATAAAAGAGGGGATTATAGTGCATAATTACCACGAAATTTATCCGCGACCGAAAACATTGTGATGAGGCTCAGGAAGGGTCTAGAAGACACCCGAAGCAGCGGGGCCCGCAAAGGAGCCCAGGTGGGCCAACCGGCCCCACCCTAGGGCCGGTCGGCGCCCTAATTCGCCCGATGGCCGCCGCCTTCTAGAATCTTCCTCCCACGCTTCCTTGGAAGCCAAGCAGAGCATCCCTACGTCGATTTTAGGTCGGTTTGATCCGACGGTGCACACAAGATGGAGACGCGGATCACTGACGTGGCGGTTCCTTACCCCCTACTCCACCTCGGCCTATATAATGACGCCCCAAGGCCCCTCTTAGAGGCATTCTACACCCCGGTGCTTCATATTCTCTATATAATTAGGGTTAGGGTCCCTCTAGTTGATCTAGTTCTAGTTCATCTAGATCTAGTTCATCTAGATATAGCAATTAGGAGAGACTAGTTCTTCTAGATCTAGTCTTGTTTAGGGATTAGAGGGATTGAGTAGAGGAGTAGAGATTCTAGAGGAGTTTCGACTTGTCGACGCTTCTTTGTGGTTGTATTCTTCTGGATTTAGCTCCCTCGTCCAGAGCTGCGTTCTGAGGTAATTTTGTATTTACCATTCTGATTCAAGTAAGCAACTTGTTCTTATTGTTCTTTGGTTCACATCTCATATTGAGTACTTTGATCTTGGTCATTACTTGGTTGAAGTAGTATTTCGTAGTGTAGGCGTGGTGTCTAGGCTAGGTTTACTTGTCAATGTCCCCTGATTAGCCGGATAGTGGTAGCTCGCGCAGATGACTTTATAGCTGCGTTGAATCCTCTGTAGTCCACTTCCCGTTGATAGGATTGATAGGCGCCCCCCATAAGTGCCGTAGGAGATTACTCTATTTCTTCTCCTATTAGGTTACTTGCCTGATTAGATGATATTATTCAAAGCTTACCGGTTATTAGAACTAGAGTGCACTAGCTATTTTCTCTTTCTTGATATAATCTAGCCTAATTGTAGGGTTAAGTCTATATACTTTGTCATCATCACAACTGTTCCCTGTGGATACGATATTTAAAACCTCCGGGTAAAATGTGACACGGGTATCATATCTGTGCGCTTGCGGATAATCCTACTTAAATATATTTAATGGAGTGTAGTTAAAAATACCAACAGAAGCGCAAGTGTCAACATCATGCCTAAGGTAATTTATGAGAAAATATTAAATGATCCCCTGTTGTACACAAATATGCGTTTGTAGCTTGCAGATCAGTCCATTTGCTACCCTGAGGGAGTACTAGAAGAAGTCATTAGAGTGGGGTAGTCATATGTCCCAGTTGACTTCGTGGTCATGAAGACAGGAGTAGATGAGAAGGCACCCATCATTTTGGGCAGACCATTCTTGTGCACAACAAAAGCCATCATCTATGCGGAGTATGCCAAGATTGTCCTATCCATTAAGGACAAGAAAGAGAGATTCACATTCAAGAACCGCGTCCTGAAAGCTCCTATAGCCTCGAAGCAATTCTATCAACAAGAAGAGTAAGAACAGCAACCAATGCCAAAGAAGAAGAATAATAGAAACAACAGAAGATGGAGGAGGACCAAGCATGCACCTAAGGAGACAACACAACTAATCACTGCTATCAACACGGAGAATGATCATATGCTACCCAAGCCATTTCCAATAAAGAGAGGTGATCCAGGTGTCCCAATCATTGAATGCACGATCAAAGACACCACCTTCCCCCACACTGTCTGCGACACTAGATCAGGCTGCAACGTAATGTCAAAACAGGTATATGATGAATTATTTGATTTACCTTTATACCCAACATGTATTCAGTTGTAGATGGTGGATCAATCATTAAGGTTTCCTGAAGGAGTGGTCAAGGATGTCATGGTAAGAATTCAAGGACAATATATACCTGTAGATTTTCTAGTCCTCGACATGCAGGGAAACGATGAGTCCCCGATTCTCTTGGGAAGACCATTCCTCTACACAGCCAACGCCAACATCTACATCGGGTCCAGGCACATCCACTTCAACCTACCTACCGGAAAGGTACGCTGTCAATTTAAAACACTTAATAACCATGAGCAGATCAGGAAGCAACACAACAGGAGAAGATGCCAAGCCCACCATCAGGCTGTCCAGCCTCACTGTGGATGGGAAGACTTTTCTGGCAAGATTGTGAAATATGAAGATCGCTTCTCGGAGCAAGAAGACAACAAGCGAGCACCTCGCTGGAGTGAGTGGGCAGAAGAAACTGAAAGAATGGACCAGATCACCAAGGAAGAAAAGGAGGAGATCCTAGCATGATTAGAAGCGCGGGAGAAGGAGAACAAAGCTGAAGAGCTGGAGCTAGAAAAGAAAGAAGCAACAGAGACAGAAGTGAGATGGAAGGAGGCACGCGACGCATCACCACGAGACAGGGGAGTTGACTGAGGTTACCTCGGGGCGATGAACCCACCGAGTAAGTGCTCTCCTTTGTCTAAGTCCCGCCGGTAGACTTTAAATTCCGTTACCCTAGCCATATGGTTAGAATGGTAGTTATCTCATTCAATGCAAGAGTAATTTAAATTTAGTTAGTAGCATAATTTTGTTCACATGCTAAAATATAAAACAACAAAAATATTTACTACATTATTCATGGCATCACAAAGCCCTATGCGGATACCCTATGGTATTTTCTCGAAGGAATATCCACTGTGGTGGCATAAAATAAAAAATAATAAAAATACAGCATTCATATTTAAATTTCTGCATCATAAAAAAAGAAAATTCAAAAAGAAAAGAGAACCTACCTAAATTAGATAACATTAAAGATAACTCATAAAGGAAATCAATTACTCTTTGGTGACCACTAACCCATCATTAAATTCGAGCCTCGAGTTTTGGTTTTCCTTTTTATGGAGTATTTATGCAGGAACAATACCATAGCTAGGAGAGAGTCTATCGGTGGCAACCACCGGGTTCGTTCTTGGCTAGCTCGCTCTGAAAGGACGTCTATATCAGATATTGCAACCATTCAGCTTGGCGGAGGAGCATCCCCTAATTATCAGGTGACTACACCTAAACGATTTTTGAGTCTACTTTATAAATAGTCATAAAATACCAAAAATATGTGGGCACATGAAGGTCCATGAAGTCATAGAGTCTTTTGTTAGGTGTTTAATATAAAAAGATAAAAAGATACATAATTGATTAAACCAAATAAATATTTAGTTCTATACGTAGTAGAGTATAATTTAAAGTTAGTTCAGGCTAGAGCTAATAAAATTGATGAACATTAAAATTATTTTGGAGATGATGAATAGTTGCTCTGTTATAATACTTACCAAGTACCTAGCTGTCAAACTTAAAATCTCTCTGATTCTAAGCATTGTTGTTTTAATTGGAGAATTTATTTTGAACCTTAATTGTGGAGGCATAAGCTTGCGCTAGTCTAGGTAATTGATTAATATGATTCATGAAGGATGAGCTACTATTTATCTTATTCCTAGCATTGCTAAGTTCTGGAGGTTTATTTTGAAAATCTAAAATCTACATGATGAGCATTTGTATGACAAATGTGAATTCCTACCAAAACCAAAATTTATATCCTAGAGGATAGGAAAACCTTTTCACATTTAAGCTACTTGCTTTGCATCGAGTTTAGTCAACCTATGTTGTATACCTTATGAGAGTCTTGTCATGCTTTTAAAACAAAAAAAAACACTTGCACACTCCAGTCCACATATGTATTATTCCTATTTTAGGAGTAATCGCAATCATTCATCATATTTCTATACATGTTCATCATAAAATATTCTTCTCCTACACCGGGAGAGGATACAAAAATATACAAGCACCCTATAGGATAACCCCTACCTTTAATGCTCTAAGTCCTGATTATATCTCTCGATCCAGGATGCATGTGGCTATGCAAAATAAAAAAAAGAAGAAGAAAGAAAAGGGAGTAAAAGATGGACAAGTGTCCCAGCAATTAAAACAATAGGTACTAGATGTCCACCTCCCTGAATAAAAATAAAATAAAGATAGCCCCTGTCTTTCCTGAGAAAAGTATCAAAAGAGAGTCACTCCAAAGAGCAACAGTAGAAATAGAAATTAGCCATAAATAACAGATATGCACCTATCCACCATATTCCGTACACATGCACGTTTTGGTTTGATTGTATGCCTCGATTCTCTATGGATCCATTAGTTGACTTTACAATACATGTCTTGCAAGTATGCCTATCCTTGTTATTGCCACTCCTATGAGCTCCACCATATATACCTTTAGCTATAGGAGGCATAAAATTATTAACGCCTTAAGAGAGAACCATAAATACCACATACATTGAGAGACTTGAGGGTGTCATACAATTAAGCTCTAAGTTTTATTCTGAAAACTTATGAAAAACTCTGGAATGTTGGTATTGCAAAGAATTTGAGACATAGTACTTAGCTTGATTGTTCTATCTTTCGATTGCTCAAGACTTATGCAAAAGTCTGTAAAGTCCCATATTATAGGAAAAATGAGTAAGTTTAAAGATTAGAGCAAACACTATTTGATCCGGAGGAAAATTTTGTTTGAAAGCATGTGTACTTGAAAGTATAACAACATTGTAGCAACTTCTGATCCAAATGCAATAATTATTAGGCTTAGTTCGTTTGCCAAGGGACTGGCAAAAGGTAAGCTTGGGGGAGTTATTGACGGTGGTTAGCGTCAACTTTTACTAGAACTTTAAATCTGAAGGAAAACATGAAAACACACTAGTCTAGGGTTTTAAATGACAATTTCCATGAGTTTTGCAAATTACAGTATTTTCGGGGGTTTATTTCAAAAAGCTGAAAAGAGGGATTCAAGTGCAAAATAAACACGAAACTTATCCGCCACGGGAAACATCACGAGAAGACTCAGGAAGACTCCGGAAGACACCGGATGGAGCAGGGGGCCAGAGGCCGCCAGGTGGGGCCGGCCGGCCCCATCAGGGCGCCGAGCGGCGTCCCCCCTTTAGGGTTTGCTCCCTCCTTCCAGAAGGTTCCTCCACCGCCTCCCACGATGCATCCCGGCCCTTGGTTACGTCGGTTTGATCCTGCGGCGCACGCGCATCCCACCGGACTATAAATACATAGATAGACCCCCCTGGAGAGAGCCAATTCATTATTCATCAAGGTCTCAAGCCATCAAGCATCAAGAAGCCTTCTAGTTCATCAAGAGCCTTCTAGTTCATAGGATTAGCTAGCTAGATTAGAAGTAGAGGAGATCTAGTTCTTCATCGGGATCTGGAGCCCCTAGCGTCGGTCTGAAGCGCAAGAGTTCGGTATAGATCTAGTTCTTAATTACTTTATTATATTCATTATTCAGATTAGGTAGACTTTACTCTTAATAGTTTATATGTTCTTAATTGCAATAGTCATTATCTACTTTGATTATATGTCTGGTTTAATTACATGTAATTGCTCGTATAGCGTTTATCCAATTGTACAATGGGTAGATGATAGACGATATATAGACGTGGTGTCTAGATGTCTTGTTTATCTGCGAGTGCACCCTGACATGCCGGGACATGTGGTAGTCTGCGTAGGTGACAGCAACGTTAGTTTCTCTGTAGTCCACCCCCCGTATGTAGGACTAGCATGGGCATGGTCGCGAAGGAGGTGACCCTAGTGTCTTGATACCCTCATTAGTTGATGCCTATTTACATGTAATGATGATTTAGGGTTGACTTAGCAATGATTACTAGATATAGTTGCACTAATTAGAGTTATTCATTGAAGTAGTTATAGAATTACCTTAGATCTAACTCCCTACTTTATCCAATGGCTAACTATGATTATGACTAGTAAGATGCTCTGATGATTATCCATAATTATGATACTTTATGATTATGCTATCACCCATATTTATCCATATTTATCTTGTGACCTCTGCCTGTTATGAGTAGAGTAGATGACATTGGTAATATCACTTATTCATTCTATATAGTTTCTTATCAATATAATAGATTATAGTTTATTACATAGCTTTCCCAATGGTATAAATATAAATCGACAACCTGGATGACTCCCCTAGGTAAAATGCTACAACGGTATAATTATCTGTCCGCTTGCAGAACCCATTTAGTTTATATTCATATTTCATTTATATCTTTTATATCTGCCTAGTCACATTAGTACATGTAAATCTATAATTATTTTCTAGCAATATAATTAGGGATGACAACCTATTTCATGTTTTGGAATGTTAGTAATAAAGTGGTGGCTAATTGCTAATGACAAGTTAATTATATACCGAGCATTTCTGGCGTTGTTGCTAGGGGTAGGAATTATCTCTACTTTTTAGTAATGACGGTAGTAAATATCAACACTTAGCCGCTCGGCCCAAGCCCATCGTCCAAGGATACCTGGGAAGCAATCCCCGCAGCTAGTCCCCGAGCAGCTCGCGTGTCTCGACCCAAGTCCAGGGACCTCCCAGGGTCTCCTCCGGAGCTAGCATCTTGTCCGACCGACGTCCAAGGCGAAGTGTGTGTTGGCTGGTGAATCTGACGGGTCAGAGCGGTCGGCGCCGTCGTGGCCGAACGGTACGTACGCTCGGGCCCTCCGTTACCGGAGAGAGGAAAGCCCTTGCCTGGGACGTACCATGGTCGCTGCTGCGGGGAGGAGTGCCAGGGGCCAATTGTCAGGGAGACGCGAGGTGCTCAAGAGAAAAAAAGAAAAACACCGGGGCCCGAGTGATGTGTACCACGTCAAGTCACCGAAGGTGACGTGTACCACGTAGTCCCTGAGACTGGTAGTAGGTGAAGCATGAACCTGGTGCCAGGATCAAACTTGTCAGAGGTACAATATTGTACATCATAGTCCCTGAGGCTGTGACTTAAACTTTTCCTTCCATCTTCTTTGTCAAAAGTCAATTGCAGGGACTCCACATGGCGGTCCACCCGGCCTGCGTCCAGCTGCCAATACTCCACGGGCCGGCTCACTGGGCCTACCTGACTCAACACACTCCGGGAATAGGCGCACGTGGCCTAGGATTGGCGGAGGAATCCGGAGCAACACGGCGTGGTTTCCCATGGAGGGGAGGCGAAGCGGCACGGCACAACACCCAATGAGACTGCCACGAGTGATGGCTATTTAAGGGCTTGCCTGGTCACTATCTTCACTTTCGTCTTCCCCCGCACGCCACATTGAAATCGTCGCCTGCTCACTCTCCACTGCTATGCACACTCCGCCCTTTCACACCACCGCGGCAACACCACCGGAACCCTAGATCTAGCGATGGCCGGGCGGTAGGTTCTGAAGCACGGCCGCCAGGCGGCGGCCCGGTGCGGCCGGGCGATCCGGGGCGCGATGGTCCGCCGCACACCACTGACTTGGAGTGGGTGCCGTTGACTTGCACCTAGGCGGTCCTTGAGGAGCTAGCCCGCGACGGGGTTCTCCCCGAGCAGGCGCGTGGCGGCTGGCGACCTACCGCCGGTGAGTCCTTCCCCACTCCCGTAAATAGCAATGATCTTGTGGTGTTTACGGACTACTTCTGCCGGGGATTCGGGTTACCGGCGCATCCTTTCCTTCGCAAGCTCCTCGGGTACTACCGGATCCGCCTCATTCATCTCCATCCCATTGACGGTGGTTAACGTCAATTTTTATTAGAACTTTAGACCCGAAGGAAAACATGAAAACACAGTAGTCTAGGGTTTTAACTGACAATTTCTATGAGTTTTGCATATTCTATATTTTCTAGGGTTATTTTTAGAAAAGCCAAAAAGAGGGATTCAAGTGCAAAATAAACACAAAACTTATCCGCCACGGGAAACATCACGGAAAGATTCAGGAAGACTCCGGAAGACACCGGAAGGAGCAGGGGGGCCAGAGGCCACCAGGTGGGGCTGGCCGGCCCCACCAGGGCCCCGAGCGGCGCCCCCCTTAGGGTTTGCTCCCTCCTTCCAGAAGGTTCCTCCACCGCCTCCCACGATGCATCTCAGCCCTTGGTTATGTCGGTTTGATCCTGCGGCACACGCACATCCCACCAAACTATAAATACATGGGTAGACCCCCATGGAGAGAGCCAATTCATTATTCATCAAGGCCTCAAGCCATCAAGCATCAAGAAGCCTTCAAGTTCATCAAGAGCCTTCTAGTTCATAGGATTAGCTAGCTAGATTAGAAGTAGAGGAGATCTAGTTCTTCATCAGGATCTGGAGCCCGTGGCGTCTGTCTGGAGCGCAAGAGTTCGGTAATAGATCTAGTTCTTAATTACTTTATTGTATTCATTATTCAGATTAGGAAGACTTTACTCTTAATAGATTCATATGTTCTTAATTGCAATAGTCATTGTCTACTATGATTATATGTCTAGTTTAGTTACTTCGATCTTATTGAATTCATGTAATTGCTCATATAGCGTTTATCCAATTGTACAATGGGTAGATGATAGACGATATGTAGACGTAGTGTCTAGATTTCTTGTTTATCTACGAGTGCACCCTGACATGCCGGGGGCGTGTGGTAGTCTGCGTAGGTGACAGCTACGTTAGTTCCTCTGTAGTCCACCCCCCGTATGTAGGACTAGCATGGGCACGGTCGCGAAGGAGGTGACCCTGGTGTCTTAATACCCTCATTAGTTGATGCCTCTTTACATGTAATAATGATTTAGGGTTGACTTAGCAATGATTACTAGATGTAATTGCACTAATTAGAGTTATTCATTGATGTAGTTATAGAATTACCTTAGATCTAACTCCCTAGCTTATCCAATGGCTAACTATGATTATGACTAGTAAGATGCTCTGATGATTATCCATAATTATGATACTTTATGATTATGCTATCACCCATATTTATCCATATTTATCTTGTGACCTCTGCCTGTTATGAGTAGAGTAGACGACATTGGTAATATCACTTATTCATCCTATATAGTTTCTTATCAATATAATAGATTATAGTTTATTACATAGCTTTCCTAGTGGTATAAATATAAATCGACAACCTGGATGACTTTCCTAGGTAAAATGCTACAACGGTATAATTATCTGTCCGCTTGCAGAACCCATTTAGTTTAATTTTATATTTCGTTCATATCTTTTATATCTGCCTAGTCACATTAGTATATGTAAATCTATAATTATTTTCTAGCAATATAATTAGGGATGGCAACCTACTTCATGTTTAGGAATGTTAGTAATAAAGTGGTGGCTAGTTGCTAATGATAAGTTAATTATATACCGAGCATTTCTGGCGTTGTTGCTAGGGGTAGGACTTATCTCTACTTTTTGGTAATGATTGTAGTAAATGTCAACACATCCCAACTCCATTCTTCATCTCTCCATCTTCATCCACCTCTGTGAGGCTTTTCTTGGCGTTCTTCCTCACTTCAATCTCTTCTGCCATCTCTTCTACCTAGGGGCTTTTACAGGATCTGGCTCGCCCAAGGTAGTGGGGGGCCTTTATCTTTGCCTTCGCGATGGCATGAGGAACCAATACCTCGGGCTGCCACTCAACACTTCGATGAAGGGGTGGAACTCGCAGTGGTTCGTCACCAGCAACCCCGAGCCGCAGATCTCGAACGAGGTCAACGAGTGGTGGTGCGCCAATGGCAATTGGACTGAGCACCCTACCTCCGTAGAAATGGGCTAGGTAGAGGAGCTGCTCAGGATCATCCGCACCAAGAATCTGACGGGGGTAGCGGTGACGGTCAATTTCATCTTGCGGCACGTCCAGCCGTGCAAGGAGCGGGTGCACCTGGCGTACGAGTACTCCGGCGACAATGACGTGACTCGGGAGGTGCCAGACCGGCTATCGAAGGAGGCCATGTACCGACGACTTACTCCATTCTTCGTCGGTGGTACCCAGCTGAGGAGCGCCTGGATGCAACAGCCGTACAGCCTGAGCAATCCGTGGCCCGCGGTAAGTTCTGGCATGGTAATATTGCTGTGTTTATGTGTCTCTGCTGGTTGATGCCATAAGCGTGGTGTGCAGGACCGGGCAGCCTTCGTGTCGGACGTGCCTGACGGCTCGTGGTTGACTGGTGTGGACCAGTGGTGCACGAAGGAGATCCTGCGGGCCACGACTGAGATCCTCCACGAAGAGAAGTCCCCCCTCCGGGGAGGCCCACGTCCCCTGCCGCCGAGGCTAGGGGGTCGGCGAGCAAGGGCGGCGCGACGAAGGAGCCGCCGCCCAAGAAGCAGAAGAAGGGATCGCTCCCCCCTTCCTCGCCTATTCGGATAACGAGGGGTAGCCGGAAGAAGCGAACCGTCATCTTGTCGATGACGAGGATGACGAGGAGGACACGGAGACACTGACCAAAGATGTCCGACGTCGCCACGCCGAAGGCGGGAGAAATAGGCGGCCGATCGGCACCGGTGTTCGAAAGGATGCCGACTACCGGCCCGGCCCCCGAGGCGCCTGGAGCGCCAGCGGGGGCTTCTACTGAGCGGGAGATGGGGAGCTCCGGGAGGCCATGGCGGCTTTGCGTTCAGCATTGTCAATTTGACCTATTAGTAAATGAAAGCCCATCTCGTATCTTTTATGCTCCCCGGTGATGCCCAGGTCTAACTCGGAGTTGATATGCAGTGAGGCCTCGGTGGAGGATCCCGGCCATGATGGCGACGATGATGCTGGCCGCCTCAGGGCTAGCCCTCCCCAGACCAGCGATTTAGGGGTTATGACCGTGCCCGGCCCGGGTGGAGAGGAACGCAGCGGCCCACCGCCGGGAGGCGAGGCCCGAGACCCCCACTCGTGGCCTGCCGGTTGAAGGCAACGCCGGGCAACCGTCATCGCTGCCGGGTCCAAAGCCCACCGCTGGCAGTCATGCTGAGGCGGACGCCAAGGTGGAGCCGGAGGAGGTTGTGTGGGAGCCCTCGCGCGTGAGGGATGAGCCTGCGCACCTCTGCCGTACCTTCTATATCGACCCTCACGGCAATCGGGTGGAGGTGGTGGACGACGAGATCGTCGTCGGAGAGTACCAGAGCCTGATGGCGGACCTGGAGGCTGCTCAGCGCCGCGCTTTGGTGAGTTGACTGTGACACCTGTTTCGTTTGGTTGAGGAGCTAAACTTTCATTCTTTGGTTTGCAACTCATATTATATTGAGTACTTTGATTTGGGTAGCTCCTAGGTCGAAGTAGTGATTTGTGGCGTAGACGTGGTGTCTAGGTTATGATTACTTGTGAATATCCTCTGATCAGCCGGATAGTGGTAGCTCGCGTAGGTGACTTTATAGCTACGTTGAATCCTCTGTAGTCCACTTCCCGTTGGTAGGACTGATAGGCTTATAGGTGCTCGATAGGAGATTACTCTGTTTCTTCTCCTATTCGGGTTACTTGTCCGATAAGACGATATTATACAAAGTTTACCTAGTAGTTAGAACTAGAGTACATTAGCTATTTCCTCATTCTCAATAGTTTTCTAGACTGTTTGTACCCCCTTAGATTACGAGTATTAGGTTAAGTTATAAATCACCTACTGTTCCTTTGGGTTCGATATTAAAACCGGGTTGATCTTGGTGAAGTGCTGATCAAGATATATCTGTAAGCGCTTGGGATAATCTGATTATAGTTATTATTTAGGGTGCGCTTAATTTATACCAACAAGCATTTAAAAACCGTTGTCGGGAACGGTTTGCTGATTTTGACTTTTGCCTATCTTAGTCTATAGTTATCCTTTTATATTAAAAATAAAAAAAATAAAAATATTATAGAAAACAAATCTCAACTTTTATATCAATATGGAGCACCATCGGGATCGTACCTCCAAAAGGAATCTTCTAAACCTATCACATCATCGGCTATGAGCTACGCTCGGTGTTAATTAAATTAGTTCAAAAACTTATCTTTTCTGGTAATTCTAGCGAAAACCCCTATTCCCATTTAACTGATTTTGAGCAAACATGTTTATGTCTGAGTATTAAAGGCATGGCTGATGAAACTTTAAGATGGAAACTCTTCCCGTTTTCATTAACGAAGCGAGCTAAGAAATGGTATAATTGCCATGTTGGGAGTAGTCAAGGAGATTGGGAAATATTACAAAAATACTTTTGCCTTAAATTCTTCCCAAAGAGAAAATGTCGCTAAACTTCGTTTTGAAATCATAGGATTCAAACAATTAGACAATGAATCGCTAGGCAAGGCTTGGGATCGTTTTGATGGCTTTGTAAATTCTGGACCTAATCTTGCTTTACCAGAACCTATGCTTTTACAATATTTCTTTTTAGGCCTTGATGATAGAAATAAGGAATATCTTAATTTGGCCTCGGGTGGAGCATTCATGCATATTACTGTTGAACATGCTAAAACTATTCTTACTAATATTTTAAATGATCTCTCCGAAGAAAAAGAAGAGTTGCTAGAAGAAAATTCTCAGTTAGCTGAAATAAACTTTTACCTGATTCATCTCAATCTATAGTTGAATTAAAACCTGAGCTAGCTAAAGAGATAATTCCAAACTCGAGTGGATGTTTGAAATAAAGGATGATTTCTTTGATGATTTTAGGAATACTACACTTTATCGTAAAATTATTTAACCCCGCCAGTCGGAGATTTCAATTCTAATCTTTCACATCCTTATGATTTAAAATTTCTTAAAGAAATAACAGGGGAATTGATTTTTATTTTGGGTGATGATTGGCTGATAGAATCTGAACAATCCCTTGAAGTAATTTGTCTTAATTCACCCTCTGTTATTATAAAGTTGCAAGTAGATTCATATCCTTTTGAAGCCTTATACAACCCAGTTATAGGAGTCAACATTATGTCATACACCTTTGCTAGAAAATTCTTAAAAGACATATCATTAATTCCTACAAATAAATTATTTAAAAATTATTCAGGATACATTATTCCTAGTTTAGGAGTTTTGAGTGCACTTTCTATTGTTATTAATGATTTCCACATTTTGCTAAATTTCTATATCTTTGATGTGTGGGATTTTGATGTAATGATTGGAGTACCCATAATAAAACTTCTTCAAGAAGGTCGTGATGGTAAATTAAATGTCAAATTTGGGAAAGGATTTAATTTTTCGATACCTATAACTCATGCGGTAAAATTTAAAGCAGAGCCCTTTCCCGAATTAGATCCAATAGAAGAGGTTAATGCGATTGAATTCAATAATTTTATTCAACCCGATTTAGAAGATGATACCCAGTTCTTCATCAATGAAGAGGAGGAGGAACTTATTGGTCCTGAACCTCTTGATGAATTACTAGAGCCACCTAAACCTCCTATTGAACTTAAACCATTACCACCTGGTCTTAAATATGTTTTTCTAAATAATGATCAAGAATATCCTGTGATTATAAGTGATAAACTTTCTGATGAAGAGACTTATAAATTAATCACTGTTTTAGAAAAATATAGAGCTGCTTTTGGATATTCACTCCAAGACCTAAAAGGGATTAGCCCTGTTCTTTGCACCCATCGCATACCGACCAATCCAGAAATTACACCTTCAAGAGAGCCTCAGCGTAGACTCCAAAATGCGATGCGAGATGTAGTAAAGAAGTTCTAAAGCTTTTACATGCAGGGATTATATACCCTGTGCCACATAGCGAGTGGGTAAGTCCTGTGCAAGTTGTACCTAAAAAGGAAGGAATGACAGTTGTTCAAAATGATAAAAATGAATTAATACCCAAAAGAACTGTCACTGGATGGCGAATGTGCATAGATTATAGGAAACTCAACAAGACAACAAAGAAAGACCATTTTCCTATACCCTTCATTGATGAGATGTTAGAGCGTTTAGCAAATCATTCTTTCTTTTGTTTCCTTGATGGTTATTCAGGATATCACCAAATTCCTATCCACCCTGATGATCAAAGCAAAACCACCTTTACATGTCCTTATGGAACCTATGCTTATAGAAGAATGTCTTTTGGATTATGTAATGCACCCGCTTCTTTTCAAAGATGCATGATGTCTATATTTTCTGATATGATAGAAGAAATCATGGAAGTTTTATGGATGACTTTTCAGTTTATTGAAAAACTTTTGATGATTGCCTAGAGAATTTAGATAAGGTTTTGCAAAGATGTGAAGAAAAACACTTAGTCCTCAATTGGGAAAAATGTCATTTTATGGTAAGAGAAGGAATAGTGTTAGGACACCTAGTGTCGAGAAAAGAGGTATAGAGGTAGATAAAGCTAAAATTGAAGTAATTGAACAACTACCTCCCCTATTAATGTGAAAGGAGTTCGAAGTTTTCTCGGTCATTGTGGTTTTTATCATAGATTTATAAGAAATTTCTTATAATTTGCTAGACCAATGACTAGATTATTAGCTAAGGATGTACCTTTTGAGTTTGATGAAGAATGCTTAGAGTCATTTAATATTCTTAAGAAAGCATTTACATCAGCACCAATCATTCAACACTCGATTGGTCTTTACCTTTTGAAATTATGTGTGATGCTAGTGACTATGCTTTGTGGGAGCAGTCTTAGGACAAACAAAAGATAAAATGCATCATGTAATTGCTTATGCTAGCAAGACAATGACAGAAGCACAATTAAATTATGCAACCACGGAAAAAGAACTTTTGGCTATTGTCTTTGCTATTGATAAATTTAGGTCTTATTTAGTTGGAGCTAAAATAATTGTTTATTCTCGACCATGCTTTGCTCTTAAATATTTGCTCACTAAGAAAGATGCTAAACCACGCTTAATAAGATGGATCTTATTGCTGCAAGAATTTGATTTGGAAATTAAATATAGAAAAGGAATAGAAAACCCTGTTGCTGATCATTTGTCTAGGATGTATTTTAAAGAACCTCAGGAACTACCTATTAATGACTCATTAAGAGATGACATGCTGTTCAAAGTGACCAAGACAGATCCTTGGTACGCGAATATTGTCAACTTTATGGTTGCAGGTTACGTACCACTAGGAGAAAATAAGAAAAGACTCATTTATAAAAGTCGTCTCCACATATGGGATCCACCATACCTCTTTCAGGTATGCGCAGATGGATTACTCAGAAGATGTGTACCAGTAGAGGAAGGCATACATATCATTCAGAAATGTCACTCATCACCATATGAAGGTCATTATGGGGTATTCCGTACTCATGCAAAAATCTGGCAAAGTGGTTTCTTTTGGCCAACCATGTATGAAGACACCAAAGATTTCAGCCGAAGATGTGGGTCGTCTCAGAGGTACGAAAATATCAATGCAAGAGATGCTATGTCACTCACCAACAATCTTTAGATAGAGCTCTTTGATGTCTGGGGAATTGATTACATGGGACCATTTGTGAAATCAAGAAATTATGAGTACATTTTAGTGACAGTTGACTATGTATCCAAGTGGGTAGAAGCTATGCCATGCAAGAATGCCGACTCAAAGCACTCAAAGAAGATGTTTGAAGAGGTTATATTTCTGAGGTTTGGAACACCTAGAATGGTTATAAGTGACGGAGGAACACATTTCACTGATAAGAAGTTTCACTTATACCTACAAGCCCATGGAATACGACATAATGTCGCTACTCCATATCACCCTCAGACAAGTGGCCAGGCAGAAACATCAAATAAACAACTCAAGAATATTCTCCAAAAAACAGTAAATGAGATGGAAACCTTATGGAAGGATCGGCTACCCGATGCATTATGGGCATACCGGACAGCTTATAAAACACCTTTGGGTATGTCACCATATCAATTGGTATATGGTAAGACCTGCCACTTACCAGTTGAATTAGAACATAAAGCTCACTGGACTATCAAAAGATGGAACATGGATTTAGAAGCCGCTGGAGAGAAAAGGAAGATGCAACTATCAGAATTAGAAGAATGGAGAGAGAAGGCTTACCACAATTCGAAGATCTACAAAGCACGAACGAAGAAATGACATGATAAGACGATCAAGAAGAAGGAATTTGCACCAGGAGATAAGGTATTACTTTTTAATTTCAGGTTCAAATTATTCGGGCTTGGAAAACTGAGGAGCAAATGGGAAGGACCCTTCACCGTCGTGAATTCATCACCACACGGAGCAATAACTCTACAATCAAGCGAAGGTACGTTATTCAAGATAAATGGACACCGCCTTAAACTTTATTTAGAACCAACTGATTCAGGAGTAGTCGATGAAATAGAATTCATCCAATTACCAACTTATTAAGCTCTATTTTGGTCCGGTATGAAATTTTATCTGAAAACACTTTTTACAGAAAAATAGGAAGAGTCCGAAGCACCCCCGCGGAAGGGCACCCGAGGTGGGCCCTGGGTGGGGCCGGTCGGCGCCCATGTGGGGCCGGTCGGCGCCCCCTAGCTACCTCCCATCCCGACTCTCGTCCCCTGTCCTTCTGCACCCTTCCTACGTATATTCGCGTATTATCCACGCGTAATCAGATATTCTTTCGTACGGATCCCATAGAGCCTAGGTTTTATCCTCATCCTGTCTCCTGAAAACCCACATAAATACGTACCTAGACCTCCTCAATTGTATTCCATAACCAGCCACCTTTCTCCTCCAAAGGAGCTCTCCAATCTAGATCCGGCGCGGACTTCGACAGCATCCCCAGTGACGACTCGAAGGCCCTCGTCCTCGCGCAGCCAAAGCCTCTCGCCGTCGTGCCACCGAAGCAAGTTGCAATGATCCCTCAGTGCCATGAGCAGGTCTACTACGTGCAAGATCCATCTGCTCTTCCTCCACCACCTACAAGACTGCTGCTTGAAGGAGGTGCTAAGGGAAAGCAGTTTCCTATTCCCAAGGGTACCCAGCTTCTTCCACCTAGAGGTAATGAGCGACTCTTGTCGGTCGAGACCGACAAGAAGGGCAAGCTGATATGTGCTAAATATACCAATGCCGCTCATCCTTCCGTTCAAGGAATTCGTGCAAACCCCGATGAGGTATGCTACACTGAGCCCATCACACCTAAGCCCAAGCCTAAGAGGAAGAGAGCAACATTAGCATTAGCACTGGAGAAAGTTCCCAAGCAGCCAGCACCAACTCTACGCACTCTCAACGAGAAGCTTGAAGGTCTCTCCAACCTTGTCAAGGAGATGGAAACATCTAATAAGCTGAGGGACAAGCTCATAGGAGACATGGATAAGCAGGTTGGGGTCAATCTCAAGTTAATCCGTAGCCTCAAGCGCGACAAAGACAAGCTTGAAGAAGAGGTTGCAGTCCTCAAAGAAATAATTCAGGGCCTCAATAATGACGGGCAGCATTAGTTGCCTAGTTATCCAATAAGGCACACTTCCGCTAGGTTCGATTAGTTAATAGAATCAGTCGAGTCATTTTCTTAGGACAAAGCCTAATGAGCTAGGGCAGTCGTTAGCTCAGTCATTAAAACGTCTGTTGAATTATTTCATACCACCGCCATAAATGAATAAAGTGCCTTGTTTTATATTAATGTTTGTTATCTACTCTACTCTCTATTTTTGGTATGTGTTGTCTCCACATGTTGCATAGAAAAGTATACAGGAAAAGTATACAGGAAAACATGTTCCATCACAAAGCAAAAATACGATCGAAAAAATAGCGTAATTCGAAGCGACATCGAACCAACGCCGCGCAAATGAAGCGGGACCCACAGGACCCCCCCATGGTGGGGCCGACCGGCGCCTAAGTGGGGCGGTCGGTGCTCCCCCCTCCTCTCTCGCCTCGTCGTTTCGGTCACGGTCAGGTTCGAGTTAATTACAATTCAATTGCATATATTATACCTTGAATTTCGATCCGAATTCTAATTCTTCATATTAAATGCTTTTAAGAAATAATAAACCTATTTAATCCATGACTTGAGAAAAAAAATAATCAATCATATGACACTCTTCTAGAGTCATGATTATTGTGAAATTTATAGTACTTCATAAATGCCTAAGTTATTGTGAGAAGTGAGATAGCAAAATAATGATTACTCAATTTCGATAATTTGTCTTTGGAGATTTTATTTCAAAAATCTAAAAACAATTATCTTTACTTCTCTTTGTAATGGAACCTAATAATAATCATATCAATCTACTTTAATTATTATGGCTTTGGTCGAGATGTTTATCATATTCCTAGTATTATAAAATAAAAATTAAATAAAAATATAATTGCACTTTGTCTTGAGCAGTATTATGAAGGAGGCATGAGCTAATCATAAAGATTCTGAGGAAATAAAAAGGGACAAGTGTCTAAAACCTCAAAAAGATAGATCACGAGGAAATAAAAAGGCACAAGTGTCCGGAACCTCGATTTAAGAAGAAAAGAAATATGAGCATGTGCTCAACAAAAAGAAAGGCTCATGGTTCCTCCAACATAATATGTCAAAAAGTGAGAACTTTTTTCTCGATCTAGGAATATGATATCTTTCTCCCTTGCTATAAAAACATCCAATTTATGTCACTACCACTGGTGCCACTACAAGTAAGAGAAGATCAAAGCTATGTTTTTACAAAATACATTTCCGCTCCAAAAGACATAATTAAAGGAAAAGAGTAATCAGTCTTAAGCTCTCCTACTCCGCAATCACCTAAGGATTCATGATAGACACTTTAAAATTTCACAATACATGATAACTAGACTAGTGCTATATAATTTAATTTCCAAGTTATGCATTAAATGTATATCCTTTTTGCCAAAACCAACCTTTTTCTTGGGACGAGCAAACGCCTAAGTGTGGGGGTAATTGTTGACACTGTTAACTCCCAAAATTTATTAGCAATTACCACTTCCCTAGACATGAAGATCTACTAGAATAGGGTTACCACCGATAATTTCCACGAGTTTTGGTGATTTGTGCATTTTTTAGGGAATTTTCCAAAAAAGCCTAAAAGAGGGATTTAAGTGCTAATTTACCACGAAACTTAACCGCGACGCAATCACGACACCGAGGGGTTCGGAATACTCCAAAAGACACCGGCGGCGGGGCCCGCAGCCACCCAGTGGGGCCGGCCGGCCCCATCTTGGCGCCCCCGGCCCCCTAGGGTTAGGGTTCGGCCTCCCCTTCTAGAACCTTCCTCCACCGCCTCAGAGGCGCCATCCTGGCCGCTTGCTACGTCGGTTTGATCCAACGGCGCGTATCAATCCCACCGGGCTATAAATAGAGGGTCACACCCCCCTGGAGGAGGTCAGATCAAGAGATGAAGAGTCAGAGCTTTAGATAGAGATCCACTAGATCTAGGCTAGCAATCAAGATAGAGATTAGAGAGATAGAGTAGAAGAGTAGAGATTCGGAGGAGCCCCTACCGGCTCGGAGCATCCTCGGGGAGTCATTTGTCTGATTCGGCTCCCTCGCTCGGAGCTGCGTTCTAAGGTACTTCTATATTTACCATTCTGATTCAAGTAAGCACTTGTTTATATTCATTCTTTGGTTTGCAACTCATATTATATTGAGTACTTTGATTTGGGTAGCTCCTAGGTCGAAGTAGTGATTTGTGGCGTAGACGTGGTGTCTAGGTTATGATTACTTGTGAATGTCCCCTGATCAGCCGGATAGTGGTAGCTTGCGTAGGTGACCTTATAGCTACGTTGAATCCTCTGTAGTCTACTTCCCGTTGGTAGGACTGATAGGCTTATATGTGCTCGATAGGAGATTACTCTGTTTCTTCTCCTATTCGGGTTACTTGTCCGATAAGACGATATTATACAAAGTTTACCGGTAGTTAGAACTGAGTACATTAGCTATTTCCTCATTCTCAATAGTTTTCTAGACTGTTTGTACCCCCTTAGATTAAGAGTATTAGGCTAAGTTATAAATCACCTACTGTTCCTTTGGGTTCGATATTAAAACCAAGTTGATCTTGGTGAAGTGCTGATCAGTATATATCTGTGCGCTTGCGGATAATCTGATTATAGTTATTATTTAGGGTGCAGTTAATTTATACCAACATGACGCCATGGTCATATTTTGTATATGTATATGTTGTGTGTCGTAATGCCCTGCAGTGTTCGACTTTATCATCTTACCGGACTAGCCCAAGCTACCTTGTGTCTCATAGCGCTAGGGAGGTGCTCTCTGTTATGCACGTAGAGGCCACTAGGGTTACCTGAGCACCGCTGCTGGCCGCACCGTAACGTAGAGCGCTAGGTTGCTTGCACGTGAAGGTTTGGGCCGGAGACAGGGCTGCTCTAGTCAGCTCGAGTTAAAGTGCTTACTGGTGGTCTTATTAGCATTAGGTGCGTAAATAGCACGATAGATTATGACATGAACGCATGAAAGAAAAAGAGAGAAGTGAACACATGTTATATATGTATATTTGATTACACAAGGACAGAGTACATATCTTTATTCCGTGTTGTCCCCTAGGCGTAAAAACATATCAGGTGTTCCGCATGCCAGGAGTTTGGGATGTCCTTGCCGTCTGACTCCACCAGCCTGTAGGACCCCGGGTGGGTTACTTCTTTGACAATGAAGGGGCCGTCCCAAGGGGAAGATAGCTTGTGCATCCCAGCGGAGCTCTGGTGTCGACGCAGGACGAGGTCGCCGACCGCGAAGGAGCGCTCATGAACGTTGCGGTCATAGTAGCGGCGGATGCCTTCCAAATACTTGGCCGACCGGACGCATGCGGCCAAGCATTCTTCCTTGGCGCGGTCGACGTCGTCTGCTCGTGCTTGGTCGGAGGTTCCCTCAGAGTAGTTCTCGACCCTTGGTGAGCGGAAGGCGACATCCTCTGGCAGGACGGTCTCTGACCCGTGCACCATGTAATAGGGGGAGACTCTCGTGCTCCGGCTTGTTTGTGTGCGCAGTCCCCAGACGGCTAGTGGGAGCTCCTTGAGCCATCTGCCCGGGTACTTATCGTCCTTCTGGTACATGCGTTTTTTGAGGGCATCGAGGACCATGCCGTTGGCGCGTTCGGCCTGGCCGTTGGCTCACGGGTGTGCGACGGAGACATACTTAACCAGTATGGAGCGCTCCTCGTAGAACTCCTAGAACTCGTTGCCGGTGAAGTTCGATCCCAAATCAGTAATAATCTTGTTCGAGATGCCAAAGCGATGGACAATCTCTTCGAAAAATTCGGCAGCTTTCTTGCTTGTGAAGTTGACGAGCGGTTTGTACTCGAACTTGTCGATGGTGACCAGTACGTACCAGAAATTACCTGGTGCGGCTCTAAAAGGACCGATCTGATCCAGTCCCTAGACCGTGAAAGGCCATGCGGAAGGGATCGTCATCAGGGCATGGGCCGGTAGGTGTGTTTGTTTGGAGAAGAACTGGCAGCTCTCATAGTGTCGCACCAGATGTTCTGCGTCCGCAATTGTGGTTGGCTAGTAGAAACCTGGTCGGAATGCCCTGCTGACCAGATTCCTAGAGGCGCAATGGCTCCCGCATATGCCAGCATGTATTTCCCTCAATATCTTGACGCCTTCGTGTTGGAGCACGCACTTCTACAGGACCATGGCATTGGTATTCTTGCGCATTGTTGGTATTTTTAAACGCAAACAGAGAAATCCGCAAGCGCACGGATACCAATGTAGCTTTCACCCTAAGTATTCCGTAGTATCGATTTTCCACGAGGAACGCCAAGTGTACTAATTAAGATTCAAGATCGTCCCAAGGGTAAAGGTAAAAGTATTTTTAGTGGGTAGAGAGGATGTTTCTAAGATTTCTCTAATTGATCTATAAATCAAATTGACTTCAAAGTCTACTTATTTCGGGACATCGAACACTAGCCACGCATGCATGAGAGGGGGCTAGGAAGCTCCGACTACGGTCCTACAAACACCAATCCAAACGTGGTGGAATACATCGGCCGTCGGGTCGTCACCACCAGGGCTACCACAACTATACGTAGAACTGGGTGTAATTCTAGGTAATATATAGACTAAGCACCACGCCTAACCTATTAATTACTACTCTAGCGTTGCAAAGACTAGAGCACTTGATGCAAGCGAGAAACTAATAAATGAACTTAAAGTATTAAAATTAAGTAAATAAAGAACTCAGAATAATAATTGAGGCACTTGGAGATTGCTGAATGACGAACTAGTTGCTGCAAAAGTACAATGTCGAGGAAGATCCGACAGATCCGGCTCCTCCTCAGCTCTCTCCTCTTCTCTCTCCCTCTTCTAATTACAACTAGATGAACTAGAACTAGAACTAGAAGAACTAGAACTAGATGAACTAGAGGGACACTACAAACCCTAATTTGTGTAGAGAATATGAAGCACCGGGTGTAGAATGCCTCTTGGGGGGAGCCTTGGGCGTCATTATATACGCCGAGGTGGAGTAGGGGGCAAGGCACCGCCACGTCGGCCGATCCGCGTCTTCATCTCATGTGCACCGTCGGATCAAACCGACCTAAAATCAACGTAGGAATACTTTGATTGGGTTCCAAGGAAGCGTGGGAGGAAGACTCCGGGAAGGCGGCGGTCAATCGGGCAAATTGGGGCGCCCGACCTGCCCCTGGTGGGGCCGACCGGCCCCCCTGCTCTCCCTCTGCGGGTCCCGCTGCTTTGGGTGTCTTCTAGACCCTTCCTGAGCCTGATCTTGATATTTTCGGTCGCGGATAAGTTTCGTGGTAATTATGCACTATAATCCCCTCTTTTATGCTTTTCTAGAATAATCCCTGAAAAATATAGAATCACCAAAACTTGTGGAAATTGTCGGTTAAAACCCTAAACTAGTGTGTAATCATATATCCTTTCATGTCTAGAGTTCTAATAAATATTGACGTTATTCACCGTCAACAAGTTCCCCCACACTTGCTCTTTGCTCATCCTCGAGTAAAGGTTAAAGATAAAAGTAATCATGATCAAAACATCTTGAGACGTATAACTGACATAAAAACTATTCCAAATCATTACTTACACAGGTGGGATTTTTGGCGTTTGGCTAACATATATCCTTGGGTGGTTGAAAAGTGGAACAGCTCTCGAAGCGAAGTTAACTTCCCAAATTCACATCTCGGCAACTTGGAGTTTTTAAAGTTTTCACAAAAAGAAAGGCATAGATCACATACACTCCTTAAATGGTACTCTCAATCGCTCAATGGTATATCTCATTATGTCTTCTCTTCCTACAACTAATAGCTTTTGTGGAGCTTAGGGAGGTATATATGTGGTGGCATACTTGTGTTGCATATATTGTAAAGTCAAAACCCGAATCCGAGGAGCGAAATATCATACTCTTAGATAAAGATGTGCATGTGTGTGGATATTTAGTGGATGTATGATGATCCTAATTCTACCATGCTCCCCAAAGATATATCTCTCTTTTGTACTTGAAGACTTGGCCAGAGAACTTGAGCTATCTTATTTGTCTCTCTTTTTTTATAATAACTTTTGCATAGCTCATGACTCTCTTTTTGGCAACAAAACTTTTTGAGAGATAGCAATAAGAACTTGGAGCATTTATCCGGTGGATGGAAAACCTATCGAGAGATATTTTTTTGGTGTTTACTCCCAAAGTAGGAGAGAAACATTTTTGGGTGGATCTAAATGGAAGGCATGTTTTGCGCCTACTCCCCAGTGTAGGAGTAGTGCATATATGTGGGTGCAAGTGAATCTTAATCTTGGGAGTATGATAAATCTCTCAAAGGATCACAAGGTTTGACTAAACTCAACACAACAGCAAGTAGCGTATGTAGAAAGCTTCTATCCTATATGTATGGCTCGTAGGAATTTATCACCACCGAGGAGTATGTAACACTATGGTTTTATAATATTTTATCAAAATGAAATTTCCAAGTGCCTTGAATAGAACTGGTAGGATTTCTAAGCCGAACTATATCGCACTTCACAACAACTTAGTCAATATGATTTGTCCTATCAAAATATTTTTCCCACAAGCATAAGTGTATGTATATGAAACAATCTTGTCACTTTTCAAATTTTAATTCTAAGTGTGGATCATGGTTCTTTTTAATTTTCAAGGTAATACAGGTGCATAACAAGTATAAAACTCGAGTAAGCATATAAATGAGTCATGAAAGATCAAACCGAGTTTCAGTAGTTGTATGCGCACTCCTCCATCGCTTCATGATGTGCTTCAAAGATATACGTGTTCACAATGGGGGTTAATACCCCCCACACTTCTTCAACACTATACCTGGCTTTTCATTCATAGAGAGAAAATGGTGAAAGTAAAAGGGACTCTTCTAGTGTAGGACACCAGAGAGTCTAAATTCTAATCTTAGCATTTCACCAATTTTTATTATGAGGTAAGAATTTTAGTGAATGATTTCTAAGAACTTCGATCACATCAAATTCTTCAACCATGTTGATTTGTGGCTCAAGATAGACTTTTAAGCGTTGGCCATTTACCTTAAATGTGTTACCTATATCATCTTGAATGGTGATGGCCCCATGAGTTGAAGTGTCGATGACCTTGTACGGTCCATCCCACTTGCTTCGTAGTTTACCATGTCCAAAGAGCTTAACTCTTGAGTTGAAAAGTAGAACCTTATCTCTAGGACTAAACTCCTTATGCTTGATTCTCTTATCATGCCATCTTTTTGTTCTTTCTTTATAGATCTTGGAGTTATGATAAGCCTTTTCTCTCCATTCTTCTAGCTCAGATAGTTGCATTTGACGATTCTTACTAGCTAGGTGGAGATCCATGTTCCACTTCTTAATTGCCCAATGGGCCCCGGATTCTAACTCAACAGGCAAATGGCGTGGTCTTCCCATATACAAGCCGATAAGGTGACATGCCAATGGGTGTCTTGTATGCAGTTCGGTATGCCCAAAGTGCATCAGGGAGTTTATCCTTCCATCCCTTGCCCATTTCATCTACGGTCTTTTGTAGGATATTCTTAATTTGCTTATTAGAAGTTTCTGCTTGACCGCTAGTTTGGGGATGGTATGGTGTTGCAATGTTGTGACGCACTCCATGATCCGCTAGGTACTTTCGGAAGACTTTGTCTATGAAGTGTGATCCTCCATCACTTATAACCATCCGGGGTGTACCAAAGCGAGGAAATATGACTTCATGGAACATTCTCTTAGCATGGTTGGAATCAGCATTCCGACATGGTAGAGCTTCTACCCATTTGGATACATAGTCTACGGCCACTAAGATGTACTCACAATTTTTGGATTTAGGGAATGGCCCCATGAAATCAATCCCCTAAACATCAAAAAGTTCAACGTGGAGATTGTTTGTGAGTGGCATTGCATCTCGTGAGTTGATGTTCCCATGTTTTTGACACCTGTGGCATCTTCTGACAAACTCCTTTGTATCTTGATACATCGTTGGCCAGAAAAAACCACTTTGCCAAATCTTGGCATGTGTCCGAAATGCCCCATAATGCCCTCCATATGGTGAGGCATGACATCTTTCCATAATTTGGATAGCCTCGGCCATAGGGACACATCTTCTTAGCAATCCATCGAGCAAACTCGATATAGATAGGGATCATCCCATAGGTGAAGACGACTATCATGGATCAATTTTCTTTTGTCCACACCGGGTGGGACATAGCCTGCTACCATAAAGTTCACGATATTTGCATACCATGGGTCGAGTTTGATATCGCGAGCGGGGTTTCATCCCTTAGGTGATCATGATGGGTAACTCATGTGGTTCCTTGTATTGAAGCCTAGACAAGTGATCGACTACTGAATTTTCTACTCCTTTCTTATCTCTGATTTCTATGTCAAACTCTTGGAGTAGAAGAATCCATCGAATTAGCCGAGGTTTAGCATCTTTTTTAGTGAGGAGGTACTTGAGAGCAGCATGGTCTGTATAAACAATTACCTTAGCCCCCACTAAATAAGATCTAAACTTGTCTATAGCAAAGACAACAGCAACAATTCTTTTTCGGTGGTAGCATAGTTGAGCTGAGGTCCGACAAGGTTTTACTAGCATAGGATATGGCATAATGCTTTTTATCTTTGGTTTGGCCTAAAACGGCTCCAACCGCAAAAAATCGCTAGCATCACACATGATCTCAAAAGGGAGCTTCCAATCGGGTGGTTGGATAATTGAGCCGAGATGAGTGCCTTTTAAGAATTTGAAAAGCTGCATGGCACTCATCATTAAAGATGAAAGGTGCATCTTTAGCAAGGAGACTAGTCGAGGGTCTAGCGATTTGAGAAAAGTCTTTGATGAATCGCCTATAGAACCCCGCATGTCCCCCGAAAAAACTACGGATGCCTTTCACATTTGTGGGAGGTGGAAGTTGTTCAATAACTTCAATCTTGGCTCTATCCACCTCTATCCCACGTTCGGACACCTTGTGTCCTAGCACTATCCCTTCTCGGACCATAAAATGACATTTCTCCCAGTTTAGGATTAAGTGCTTTTCTTCACACCGTTGTAAGACTTTGTCCAAATTCTCTAAACAATCATCGAAGGTTTTTCCATAGACGGTAAAGTCATCCATGAATACCTCCATGATATTCTCAATCATATCGGAGAATATAGACATCATGCACCGTTGGAAAGAAGCTGAAGCATTGCACAATCCGAACGACATTCGTCGGTATGCGTAAGTTCCATAGGGGCATATGAAAGTAGTCTTACTTTGGTCATCAGGGTGGATCGGGATTTGATGATATCCGAATACCCATCAAGGAAACAAAAGAAAGAGTGATTCGCAAAGCCGTTCCAACATTTCATCAATGAAGGGTAACGGGAAGTGGTCTTTCTTTGTAGCCTTGTTAAGTTTTCGGTAGTCAATGCACATACGCCACCCTAAGTGACAGTTCGTTGAGGGATAAGTTCATTCTTCTCATTTCTAATGACTGTCATTCCTCCTTTCTTTGGCACTACTTGGACCGGGCTAACCCACTCACTATGAGAAACGGGATAAATAATCCCAAATGTAAAAAGCTTAAGGACCTCTTTTTTTAACAACTTCTCGCATGGCATGGTTAAGCCTTCTCTGTGGCTCCCTTGAAGGTGTGCAATCGGGATCAATAGGGATGCGATGAGTGCGAGAGAGAGGAGGGCTAATGCCTATGAGGTCTTCGAGTGAGTAGCCAATAGCCGGTTTGTGTCTTTCTAAGATAGTGACAAGTTTATGGGTTTCTTCTTGGGAAAGCTTATCACTGATGATGACTGCGTTTCTCGATTATTGTTGAGAAAGACATACTTTAGGCCAGGAGGTAGAGGTTTTAGCTCGATTGAAGGAGCAGGTGGTTGCTCACTTTTGTCTAGCTCAATAGGCTCGCCAACTCTTCCTCTTCTTGAACAAAGTGTTCATCATCAAGGATTGGTTGGGCCATGTCTTCTAGAGATGCCATTAAAACCTCTTCAATAGAATCTTGTTCGGGCTTAGGTTCCACTATTGTGTTGATAGAACGGGCAAGAGGAATATTTATAGTGGAATTCCCAACCTTAAAGTCCAAATGACCTTGTAAAGGTTTCTCTGTAAAAGTCTTATGATTGGTCTACCAATCAAGACAAGAATCTCCGAGGTGTCATATATGTGAAAATCTAGGCATATCTCGGGTTGTTAATTCTCGACAGAACAACCCTTAATACCCCATTGCTCTCAAGAATAGTTCCCGAAGGGATTTGTAACAGCTTTTGTGATGGGGTTAAGGATGTATTGGGATAAAGACTATCAGCTAATGTCTTTGAAATGAGGTTTATCCCAATAGATGGACTATAGTGTATTTTCATAGTGGACCCCCTAATTCGGCATAGAAGAATGGTTGGGGGAGCGGTTATTCGAGCTACCTCAGGAGATAACTCCGCTTCCGTAAGCCATTCATAACTCATGATTGGCGAGAGGCTTTTAATTTGTTCCGTGATAATAGAGCCTTCGTGGCGATCAGAGGGTTTCGTGTGTGCCAAAGGTCTTGGTTGGACAGGCAAAATCGAGGTGTTTCCATAATCTTCAAAGATATCTTCCTCGATTCAAAGGGAAACTCTAAAGGGGATAAATCATCATCCTCTAGTTGGGTTTGCGTTCCCTTTTCAGGAGGTTTTTCAACAACCAATTCATGTGATGAATCAAGTGGAGTTTCTAATTCGGTTGTTGGTGTTTCCTCTTTTGGCTCAGGGCTTGTCTCAACTTCTTCTTCGGGGAATTCATCATAGATGCCGTGTGTATGGGGTGTTTTCTAGAATTTTGTCAAGGATTGCTTTCCCCTCACTAACGGTTTTATGTGAAAAGGACCCTCCCGAAGAAGTATCGAGAAAAAAAGGGCAGCTTTCTTTGCTAAGGCCATAATGAAAGTGTTGTAATAGGACATGTTCGGGCATAGACAAATCGGGGCCGGATGCAATTAAATTTGAAAATCTTGCCCAAGTCTGCTCCTATAGTTTCCTTCTCTTTTTGTTGAAAAGTGAGAACTTTAAGACAAAGAGGGATAATCTGTGAAATAGGAAAGAAAGCAAGACAAAATTTGTCTCGAAGTTCCTTCCAATCCCCCTCTACACTCCTAACGGTATGAGCATACCATTGTTTAAGCCCTCTCGAAAAGAGAGAACGAAAATAACTTCCATTTTAAGGTCTCATGATTCATGCCAGAAATATTCAGGCAAGAACACAATTGCTCAAATTCCCGAAGGTGAATGTATGGATTTTCGTCTTCTTTTCCAGAGAAAATTTGCTCCCGAACAATGGCTATGAAAGCAGGGCGAATTTGAAAGCCATCCGTAAGTATAGGATGTGATGATGGTGGAGGCTCTAACAATTCACCCTTTGGAGCGGAAAATTGGTATATAGGTGTGGAATCCATGTGGAGGTAAAGATTAAGATAAGGGTGAAAAAGAAAAAAGAATATACGGACGAACTTGGTTCGAAACTAGCACAGCTACCGTTCCCTGGCAACGGCGCCAGAAAGCTTGTTGGTATTTTTAAACGCAAACAGAGAAATCCGCAAGCGCACGGATACCGATGTAGCTTTCACCCTAAGTATTCCGTAGTATCGATTTTCCACGAGGAACGCGAAGTGTACTAATTAAGATTCAAGATCGTCCAAGGGTAAAGGTACAAGTATTTTTAGTGGGGTAGAGAGGATGTTTCTAAGATTTCTCTAATTGATCTATAACTCAAATTGACTTCAAAGTCTACTTATTTCGGGACATCAGAACACTAGCCACAGACAGATGAGAGGGGGGCTAGGAAGCTCCGACTACGGTCCTACAAACACCAATCCAAACGTGGTGGAATACGTCGGCCGTCAGGGCTGTCACTACGGGGGCCTACCACAACTATACGTAGAACTGGGTGTAATTCTAGGTAATATATAGACTAAGCACCACGCCTAACCTATTAATTACTACTCTAGCGTTGCAAAGACTAGAGCACTTGATGCAAGCGAGAAACTAATAAATGAACTTAAAGTATTAAAATTAAGTAAATAAAGAACTTCGAGAATAATAATTGAGGCACACGGAGATTGCTGAATGATGAACTAGATGCTTTTTTGCAAAAGTACAATGTCTAGGAAGATCCGACAGATCCGGCTCCTCCTCAGCTCTCTCCTCTTCTCTCTCCTTCTTCTAATTACAACTAGATGAACTAGAACTAGAACTAGATGAACTAGAGGGACACTACAAACCCTAATTTGTGTAGAGAATATGAAGCACCGGGGTGTAGAATGCCTCTTGGGGGGAGCCTTGGGCGTCATTATATAGGCCGAGGTGGAGTAGGGGGCAAGGCACCGCCACGTCAGCGATCCGCGTCTTCATCTCATGTGCACCGTCAGATCAAACTGACCTAAAATCAACGTAGGAATACTTTGATTGGGTTCCAAGGAAGCGTGGGAGGAAGACTCCAGAAGGCGGCGGTCATCGGGCAAATTAGGGCGCCGATCGGCCCCTGGGGGGGGCAGTCGGCCCCCACTCTCTCCCTCTACGGGTCCCGCCGCTTTGGGTGTCTTCTAGACCCTTCCTGAGCCTGATCATGATATTTTCGGTCGCGGATAAGTTTCGTGGTAATTATGCACTATAATCCCCTCTTTTATGCTTTTCTGGAATAATCCCTGGAAAATATAGAATCACCAAAACTTGTGGAAATTGTCAGTTAAAACCCTAAACTAGCGTGTAATCATATATCCTTTCATGTCTAGAGTTCTAATAAATATTGACGTTATTCACCGTCAACACGCATTAGAATGCCCTCCACCAAGATGTAGTGCTTACTCCGCCGTATGAGGCGCTTCGTCTCCACCTTGTCGGCTAGTACCTTGGCCTTGGTGAGGTATCGGACAAAAGCTGAACGCCAATCTTCCTTGTTGGTGGCGGTGATAGTCACGACTGTCTAGTCGGTGGGGAGGATTTAGACGCCTTGCTGGCTTGCCTAATCGACGGAGTTACGAGGTCATGCGCTAAAACGCCTGGCAGTATCTTGGCTCGAGAGGAACCCAGGTTGGAGAGCCGATTGGCTTCTGCGTTCTCCTCTCGGACGACATGGTGGAACTCGATGCCGTAGAACTTGTTCTCAAGCTTGTGGATTTTAGCGCAGTAGGCATCCATTTTTTCGTTGGTGCAGGACTAGTCTTTGTTGACTTGGTTCACGACCAGGGCGGAGTCTCTGAACACTTCCAAGTGTTTTATCCCCAATGAGATGGCGATCCTGATGTCGTGCAGGGCAGCCTCATACTCGGCGGCATTGTTGGATGCCTTGAAGTGTATTCGTAGGACATATCGGAGTTCTTTGCCGCTCCGAGATATGAGTAGGGCCCCTGCGCCAGCACCACTGACATTAAGCGCACCGTCGAAGTACAGCTTCCAATGCTTGGGGTATTCAGCCGGGATAGGTTCTAGCATGTCCGTCCATTCGGCGATAAAGTCGGTGAGTACCTAAGATTTTATGGTTTGGTGACTTACGTATTCGATGGTGTAAGCACTGAGCTCTACTGCCCACTTGGTGATTCTGCCGTCGACCTCCTTGTTTTTTATGATGTCACCGATTGGATACTAGGAGACCACGGATATGGTGTACGAATGGGAGTAGTGGTTCACCTTGCACGACGTTAGGAGAACGGCGTAAATGAGCTCCTGTATTTGCAGGTAGCGAGTCTTTGATTCATTTAGAACTTCGCTGATATAGTACACCGATCACTGAACCTTGAAGGCGTGCCCAGGTTCATCGCGCTCGATGACTATCGCCATAGAGACGACGCGGTTCGTTGCCGCAATGTATAGGAGGAGAGTCTTGTCTGGCAACGGCACCGTTAAGATAGGTGGCGTTGTTAGGAAGGCCTTCATCTCCTTGAATGCCTCGTTGGCTTTTGGAGTCCATGCAAATTTGTCGGATGCTCGGAGGAGCCAAAAGAAAGGTAGGGCCTTCTCTCCCAGCTGGGAGATGTACCTGCTTAGAGCGGCTAGACAACCGGCGAGCTTCTATACTTCCTTGATTTGGTCGGTGGAGACATCTTGGTTATGGCGAGAGACCTTCTTGGGGTTCGGCTCGATCCTATAACGGTAGACGACGTTGCCCAGGAGGATTCCTGATGGCACCCCGAAGATGCACTTGTTCGGGTTGAGCTTCCATCGGTACTCTTGTAGGTTTTTGAACGTTTGATCTAAATCGACGAGCAAGCTATCAGCGGTTTTGGACTTAATGACTACGTCATCGACATAGGCCTCAGCATTTGTACCTATCTGATCCTTGAGGCAGGCCTGAATCGTGCGCTGGTACGTTGCCCCGGCGTTTTTTAGCTCGAAGGACATCGTAGTGTAGTAGTAGGCGTCGAACGGAGTTATGAAGGCTGTTTTCACTTGGTCTGACTCCTTTAGGGCGATCTGATGATACCTGGAGTAACAATCAAGAAAATAGAGGAGTTCACAGCTGGAAGTAGAGTCTACGACCTCGTCGATGCGAGGGAGAGTAAAGGGGGCCTTAGGGCAGTGTTTGTTGAGATCGGTGTAATCAACGCACATTCTCCATTCTTTATTACTTTTACAGACGAGGACTAGGTCTGCTAGCCACTCGGCATGATACACTTCTTTGATAAAACCAATTGCTAGGAGCTAGTTGATCTCTACCCTAATGGCCTCCATCTTATCCAGCGCGAACCGGCGGAGCTTCTACTTGATCAGCTTGTTGGAAGATGAGACTTTCAGGGCGTGCTCGGCATACTTCCTCGGTACCCGTGGCATGTCTGTAGGTTTCCATGCAAACATGCCTGCATTGTCCCGAAGGAAGCTAACGAGCGCGCTTTCCTATTTGGGGTCGAGGTTGGCGCCGATCTGAGCGACCTTGGAAGGGTCGCTGGTGCCGAGGTCGATGGTCTTCGTCTCCTTATTCTTGATGGCGGACCGCAGCAGCTCTTTGATTGGGATCTCCAGGTCTTCTGGAGGTACTTCCTTAGAGGCGGCGAGGCATTCCTTCATCTTGGCAGCAAGCTCGGTGGTCTTGCTGATGATGTAGATCTCTTGCTCGTAGGCGTGGGCGCTTTTTATGTCTGCACGGAGAGTGAGCACGCCACCTGGTGCTGGCATCTTCATCACGAGTTAGGCATAATGGGGGATCGCCATGAACTTGTGTAAGGTGGGGCGACCTAGTATGGCGTGATAGGCAGTGTCGAAGTCGGTGACATAGAACAGCAGGTGTTCCTTGCGGAAATGACCTAGGGTGCCGAACTACACCGTCAGGGTGATTTGGCTGAGCGGTTTTGAAGCCTTGTCCGGGACGATGCCCCAGAATGGAGATTCGGCGGGCTGCAAAGCTTCCCTTGGGATGCCTAGCTCCTAGAGCAACTTCGGGCAGGATGTTGAGGGAGCTTCCACTGTTGATGAGGACTCACCTGAAGTGTACATTGCCGATCACTAGGTCTAACACCAGTGGGAACCATCCTGGGTACCGTATCTCTGACCACTGGTCATCTCTGGAGAAGGTGATCAAGTGGTCGGACCACGGGAGGAAAGCTAGGTCGGCGATGGCAATGTTGGCGGAGACTGCCATCACCCACCTGGTGGCCAACTTCTTGCTTCTTTTGTTCTCTATTGTGGGCGGTCCACCGAAGATGGTGGCTACGCTCTTGAAGGAAGCCTGGTAGGCGGCGCCATCCGGTTTTGGATCATTGTCCCTGTCACCGCCGTTTTTGTCGTCGTCGCGGTGGCGCTGGCGCTTTTGGTCTTCTTCCCGGAAAACCTTGCCAAGTCCGTAGCACTAACACATGGTATGTGTTGCGTTCTTGTGGATCGGGCAAGGTTGGTCCAGGATCTTGTCGAACTCGGCGTCGAGGTTGCGCTTGGCCTAGGTTTTGACGTTGTTGACATCATGCCAATGGCCACGGAACTGCTCTAGACGATCGCAGTTGTCATGCTGGTGCTCGGGCCCATGGTCCCGCTGGTCGTCGTTGTGGTTGTCGAAGCGTGGGCCTTCTGTTGGCAGTGGAGGAGGCAGGGGCCTCTTTCCTGTGACGAGGTCCCTGTGATGTCCTTCGGCTTCCTCTCCTTGTGCATAGGAGTCGGCGGTTTTCATCAGTTCACCAATCGTCTCCGGGCGCTTCCTATGGAGCTTTTGTCATAGGGCCTTGCTGTAAAGGAGGCCCCAGATGAAGGCGGTGATGACGTCAGTGTCATTGACATTGGCCACGCTGGTGCGCAACGTGGAGAAACAGTGGATGTACTCCCGGAGGGATTCGTTCGGGCGTTGAGCCAACCTCTCCAGGTCGTGGCGTGTAGCCTGACGATCGCACGTGGCCATGTAATTGTCCATGAAGAGCTTGTGGAGCTATGCCCAAGTGTCGATGGAGTTCCCCTCGAGGCCCATGAACCAGTTCAGGATTGGGGAGGCCAGCATGATGGGCAAGTAGTTCGCCATGGTATCTTCCATTCCTCCTGCGGCCGCGACTGCTACGGCGTACGTCTGGATCCACTACTCAGGATTAGCCTTGCTGTCATAGGGCTCGACTGTTTCGGAGATCCGAAAGTTGGTGGGCCACCGGTGGGAGCGCAACCGCGCTGACAGAGGTCTAGGACCTTCAATCATTGGTGCTGCCGCTACCAGTGCGCCGTGTTCGGCGTCAAAACGGCATCGACGCTCCATCTCAGCTTCGTAGGCGTCTGCCCTCCTGGCGTTGATGATGTCATGGGCGTCTCGGTTGGTGTTGATGATCGCTCGAGCGTCTGGCAGTGGCTGATTGACAGATGGGTACGGCGGGTTGTTGCCACCCCCGTTGCATGGCGGTTGGACTATCTCCGCGTCGTTGTCCAGTCGGCGAGACCGTCAGGATCTACCCGATCGATGGCGACTCGACCTGGAGGTGGACGACCTAGATGGCATCTCCTGGATCCTGTTCACCTGGACCTGCACAGCTTTAATGAAAGCCTTAGCCCGGTTTACCTGAGGGCTTGGGCCGATGGCTTCGAGTTCATTAGTGGCGATGGCGAGGTTGGCGCTTGGAGTGGGTGCCATGATCTGTTCGTTGATGTAGACGAACTCATCGGCCAGATTTTGGTAAAGGTGGCGTCCGGGACCTACTGCATCGCGAATGATGTGTTGTTGCTGGTCCTCGTATGCTGCACGGCATTGAACCCGGTCGGCGTTGCGTGCCTCACGGTCGGTGCGGTGTCCTTCCATTTCATCGGCCGGCGCGACCTCATCCGGTGAGACGGCCCGGAGCATGTAGATCTAAGCTGGGTACACTGGGAGGGGTGAGAGCTCGCTGGAGGGGTTCGGCCCGCTCACGACAATTGATGTCTCCAGATCTGATCTGGGGGTCGTCGAAGTCTGTGTTGGGCTGCTCTTCCAGGATGGTGTGCAGGGACGCCTCGTCTTCCAGTAGGCGGAGCTGGACCATGTTGACGGTCGGCGGCGGAGACCCTGTCGAGTCGAGGAATGGACCGGTCGGTGGAACGCTGCTGCGTCAGCTCCTGGTACGTGCCTGCGAATTTTCACAGACCGAACGGTGCGGCCGCCACGGGTTGAGATATGTTCCTTCGAGTGGTTCAGCGACGGTCCGGCGCCTGCCCGAGTGGTTGGGATGCTGAAGGAAGTCTCCTAGAACCACTAGAGCCGAGATTCTAGCGGAGCGTCCTCCTGCTGAAGTTAGGCGACGGGGGCCATTGGGCCTGACCGGGATGGCCATTACCCTTGGCGGTGGGTGATCAGGTCGGCGTGGTGCCCGACGGTGGCGTGCGGGCTGCCACCCTAACCCGTTGGGTGGGTTCTAGTCGGGGTGGCCGGCGAGCGTGGTTTCGGCGAGCAAGATGCACTCATGCAAGCCCTCATTGACTCGGTCGATGAGTTCGACCGGGTCATCGATGTTGACCGGGTTCCTCTCCCGGCGAGGCCGCGGGAGGGGCACTACAGCCGGGGGAAGGACCATCGGGGCCTCGCTTGGAGGTGCTTGGGTTTGTCCGGCTGGAGCCGTGGTGTCCCTGGCCACCTCAGGTGGGGCCTAGGACAGAACATCCTCCCTGTTGGCGTACTCAGTGGTGACGGTCGACGTAACGGATCTGATGATGAAGGTTATGTCGGATGCGACGGAGAGATCGAAAGCAGAGGGAGTAACCATCTTGCTCAACGATGGATGGGGAGCACACCCCTACCTGGTGCGCCAGCTGTCGACGATATCTGGTCGGCAGCCTACCAAGGGGGTACCCGAGGTAGTAGGTGAGATCGAGGGTGGTGAGGTGCGCGAGATCAAGAGCAAGAAAGTAACACGAGACACTGGTTTTAGACAGGTTCAAGCCGTCAGGATGATGTAAAACCCTAGTCGTATGTTATGGTGGTTGATTATGGTGAGAGGCAATCTGTTTTAAGGGGGTCCCTGCCCGCCTTTTATAGCCGGGGGCAGGATTACAGGATCCATCAGATCCGATCTCCCCGATCGGCTCAATCAGCCGACCGGGGGATCAAGCTTTACAATGTAACTAATCTTCCTACAGATCCGAGTGGATCAATCTCAACTTCCGATCCATGCACCGCATTCCATGGGACCGCATGCGCCGCTCGGCGCTGTCTTCAGTGGTTGGGCCTCGCTTGGCCGCTCGGCCCAGGCCCATCGTCCGAGGATACCAGGGGAGCAATCCCCATAATATCCCTATCTTCTACAGCCTTGTTTGCTACTCAGATGGTTAAGTTGTAGTTTAGAATACCCTCACACATCTTTCTTTGGGTTTGATATTAAAACTGGGTCTATTCATCCAGTGAAGTGCTACATCATATCCGTCCCCTTGTGGATTATTCAGTAGGCATTAACAGATACCAACAAGCATTTCTAGCGCCATCGCTGGGGAAGACGTCACTGAGATCACTCCAAACTTATCTTAACCTGTATCATAATCTTATCTTTTATTTGTATACTATCACTCTTTACCATTTCCATTTATCTTTACCTTTTCTATCCTTCAATGGATCAACCTAATTCCACGCCTATGTATAAATATAACTTTACATGCCTACTCTTAGAGCTAGAGCCATCCTCAAAGCCTATCTTAACCTCTAAATATGAACTACGCCCGTGTTTAATAGACATGGTCAAAAACCAATCTTTCTGAGGAGAAGATAATGCTAGCCCTTATTCTCACCTTAATGAATTCGAGCAAACCTGTACGTGCTTGCGCATTAAGGATATATCCAATGAGACTATCTCATGGAAGCTTTTTCCTTTCTCTTTGACTGGAGAAGCTAGACTTTGGTATGATCTCTACGTTGAGAGTGTTAAAGATGACTGGACAGCATTGTGTGCTGAATTTTGCCTTCAATTCTTACTCATTCTAGACCTAGTCTATCTATACAGACCCCATTCTTCTTCAGCATTTCTATAAGGGTCTGACTAGAAAAACTTCTAAATTCCTCAACCTTGCTTCTAGAGGAGCATTCTTGCATATCACTCCTTTAGAGAAGCTAGTAGAGGAACAGAACTTGATAGTTGATCAGGATTCCATAAGAAATGACCCAATTTTCCACGAAGTGAAAATCCACACAGTGAAGTGTAACATGACCTTTTAAATCAAATTACCCATATTCTAATCGATTATCAAATCCATATAGCGTAAATAGAAAGTGAATAGAAAGGTTTATGATAACTTATTACAACATCAACAAATTGTGAATCACAAAGAATCATCAATCGAAAAAGCTTGAGGATACGGAAGCTACTTCTATCCAACAACTTGAGCGTAGCAACGAAACCCCTAACCATCAAACCCTTTAGAGTTGTAAGCCTCCTCAGAACCTGCGTGCCAAAGTATCAGTACGATTTGTACAGGCTATATTTCCACCCTATGCTTTGCTATGCTTTGTGGAACTGGATGCAATAAGGTTATATCAAGAGATCCTATATTTGGTTGTGGTTTCCTATGAATAGCTGTCATGTATAATATAAGTATGTATATAGTTTATGTTTCAACACCACATCCTCACACCATCCATCCATCCATTCCTTACCACCCACCTTATCCACCACTTCTCATCTCACTCGTGTCGATAGGCGAACTCCCACTCGACCTGCCTCAATGGTCCATGACCGGCTCTATCTCACAACACAGGGAGAAAAGGACTCATCTCCTATCTAGTGAAGCAGGTCCTAGGAAAGGTCCATAGCCGACAAGTCAGCTTATGTATCGATCGATCAACCATGACACTCTACAGAGGTTTCACATACCCACAAGATAGCCATCCTCGACCATGCATTATCTAGGAAGATTTTGGCTGCTTGCTTGATAGACTGATGCCATCCTACCATTTTGCCTTGGGTCACCCCAGCGAACCGGCATGCTAAGACTGGGGGAGGCAGTACCGGGCCCATCCAGTGGTACCGTCGACTAGAACGGCATAGGATCTTCCGACATCTATGCCGCCCACCCTATCACCTCACAACCTAGTAGTAATGGCATCACTCATACCAAGTAGTCCAACCGTCTCTCCCATTACAAGAGAGCAAGTGGTATGCAAGGATTCCCGGTGAGTCTGAATACTAGTAAGCCCTTAGGCTTGACCAAGCTGGATATCTTCATCAGGTTTACCATTTTACGTGCCACCACAACACCCCTGTCTTGGGCTCCACCTCTCAGGGGCTTACACCTAAGATCCCACCTCACACATCACATCACATCACATATACCAGCCATAGGTATTTATCTCATAGGATGCCCAGGTCACATCACATGACAAGACTCGCCTCAAGCTCATCACATATCCTAGCTCGGTCGACACAACCCTCACCCTTCACTCACCCAAGACAAACACAGCACACTCACCATCCACCAGGTTTAGGTTGGTACCATGTGCCTTAGTCATATATATAACAGTTTCCACCTTGCATCACATCAAGATATAAAGCATAGTAGAGATCAAAATAGTAATCATGATAACATGTGTGTGTGTCTAGCCTAACAGCGGGTGAGTAGGAGGGAGGTTGCATCAAGATAATGGCCATCAAGAAATACTACCATGCAACCCTAATCAAGAGATATCAATAGTAATTAAAGCACTAGTAGTACTATTCATTTGCCATGCGTAATAGGATCTACTAAAGTGGGTGGAATGTGGCACCTTCAGGACGGTCGTCTCCCAATTTCTCGTTGTAGCCACGATCGTACTTAGCACGTTCCTCCTCCGACTCTGAAACGGTACAAAAATGGTCGTATTAGCGACGCCAATAGAGGGCACAAAGAGCAAATGAACTGCAAAAAGATCCAAATGCACTCAAACATGACTCCAATGCGTATAGCTTGATCTTAGATGAATTTAGAAATTTGGTTCACCAAATTTGAAGCTCGTATGAAGAAGTTATGAATTTTTGAAGTTTAATTATTATTTTGAAAAGAAAAGGCCAAAAATACCAGGGGTGACACGTGTCAAGCTCTGAATGGTCAATAGTGTAGGGCTGACATCAGCATGACGTCATGATGATGTCAGCAGTGGGGTCCATAGTGGGCCTGGCGGGTCGGGCTTGGGCCGGGCCGGCCTGCCACGTGACGGCGCGTGGTTAGCCACCTCATCGTCTAGATCTGGGCGGGGCTCAGTCTACGGTTCATGGTTCATCGTGCACCGGTCGTTGTTGGCTCATGTGCCACGCATACCACCTCACAAGTGGACTCGGACTATCCCACTCCTTCTCCATCTGGTTCACATGGATCGGGCGCATGCAGGCCCCCTTCTCTTCTCCTCCTCCTCTTCTCTCTGTTTGCCGCGACGGTGTTCGGCCGGTGGCGAGGCCATGGGCTCGGTGGCGTCCTAGTGGTTCCTAGTTCCATCTAGCGGGCGCGGTGGCACCACGGACCTCCGTGAGAGCTCGATGGAGCATTCTACGGTGGTCAAGGCTTCCAAAGGCGTCCGCCACAGTGGTGGTTGCACGGCGGCAGCAGTCCATGGTGGCAACACGGTATGGAGTCTTTCGGGGTTCAACTGAGGGTGCAGTAGGTCAATTAGTGATACCGAGTAACTCATGGTCTTGTTAGCGGTGACCATACGGCATGGCGGTGCTTACAGCACGGCGGTGGCTATGGCGGAGCTCTGGCGAAGCGGTGCACATGCGGTCGGGTCCTCGGGGTGACGTTCAAGCTGCATCCAGTGCACGGCTGGGTCCAGGGAGGTATGGCGGAGCTCATTGGCGGGTCTATGCGATGCGGGGTAGTCTAAGCAGCTTGAAACACGTGTGGCGTGATGGCGCCAGTGAACGCCCGGTGAGGCAAATCTGTGCAGTCCAGGATGTTTGGTAGGCTTCTCCTCCGTCCCATGCACGCACAGAGTGCACATCGATAAGGCAAACATGGTTTTGGGGAACCCATTTAGTTTATTACATAGCTTTCCCAGTGGTATAATTATAAATCGACATCCTGGATGAACTCCCTAGGTAATCTATATACTCTACTCATAATAGGCAGAGGTCACAAGATAAATATGGATAAATACGGGTGATAGCATAATCATCAAGTATCATATTAAGGATAATCATCAGAGCATCTTACTAGTCATAATCATAGTTAGCCATTATCATAGTTAGCCATTAGATAAACTAGGGAGTTAGATCTAAGGTAATTCTATAACTACATCAATGAATAACTCTAATTAGTGCAACTACATCTAGTAATCATCGCTAAGTCAACCCTAAATCATTATCACAGTGTATGCTCTAATCTTCAAACCTACTCATTTTACCTGTAATGTGGGGCTTCATAGCTTTTGCATAAGTCTTGAGCAATCGAAAGATACAACAATCAGGCTAAGTACTACGTCTCAAACTCGTTGCAATACCAACATTCCAGAGTTTGTCATAAGTTTTCAGAATAAAACTCAGAGCTTAATTGTATGACACCCTTAGATCTCTCAATGTATGTGGTATTTATGGTTCTCTCTTGAGGCATTAATGATGTTATGCCTCCTATAGCTAAAGGTATATATGGTGGAGCTCATAGGAGTGGCAATAACAAGGATAGGCATACTTGCAAAATATATATTGTAAAGTCAACTAATGGATCCATAGAGAATTGAGGCATACAATCAAACCAAGATGTGCATGTGTATGGAATATAGTGGATAGGTGAATATGTGTTATTTATGGCTATTTTCTATTTCTACTTGTTGCTCTTTGGGAATGACTCTCTTTAAAACTTTTCTCGGGAAAGACATGAGCTATCTTTATTATTATTATTATTATTATTATTATTATTTTATTTAGGGAGGCGGGCATCTAGTACCCATTGTTTTAATTACTGGGACACTTGTCCATCTTTTACTCCCCTTTTCTTTCTTTCTCTCTTTTTTTTAATTTTGCATAGCCAGGATGCATCCTTTGAATACGATAAATGGATCGAGAAAAATAGTCAAAACTTAGAGCATTAAAGACAGGGGTTATCCTATAGGGTGATTGTATATTTTTGTGTTCTCTCCCCGGTGTAGGAGGTGAACATTTTATGATGAATATATATGGAAATATGGTGAATGATTACGATTACTCCTAAGGTAGGAATAATGCATATGTGGACTGGAGTGTGCAAGTGTTTCTTGGTTTTAAGAGCATGACATGACTCTCATAAGGTATACAACACAGGTTGACTGAACTCAATGCAAAGCAAGTAGCTTAAATGTGAAAAGGTTTTCCTATCCTCTAAGATATTAATTCTGGCTTTGGTAGAAATTCACATTTGTCATACAAGAGCTCATCATGTAAATTTTAGACTTTCAAAATAAACCTCTAGAACTTAGCAATGCTAGGAATAAGATAAATAGCAGCTCAACCTTCATGAATCATATCAATCAACTACCTAGACTTAGCGCAAGCTTATGCCTCCACAATTAAGGTTCAGAATAAATTCTCCAATTAAAACAACAATGCCTAGAACCGGGAAGATTTTAAGTTTAGCAACTAGGTACTTTGTAAGCATTATAACAGAGTAACTATTCATCATCTCTAAAACAATTTTAATGTTCATCAATTTTATCAGCTCTAGCCTAGACTAATTTTAAATTATACTCTACTAAATATTGAACTAAATATTTGTTTAGTTTAATTAATTATATATTTTTTTTATGGTTTTATATTTGACTCCTAACAAAAAGACTCTATAACTTCGTGGACCTTCATGTGCCCACATATTTTTGGTATTTTATGCCTACTTATAAAGTAGACTCAATAATCGCTTAGGTGTAGTCACCGATAACTAGGGGATGCTCCTCCCCCAAGCCGGGATGGTTGCAAAGATTCTCGATGTTGATGTCCTTCGAGTGAGCTAGCCAGTAGCGAACCCGGTGGTAGCCACTGATAGTCCCTCTCCTTGCTATTATGTTGTTCCCGCATAAATACTCCATAGAAAGGAAACCAAAACTCGAGGCTCGAATTTAATAATGGGTTAGCGGTCACCAAAAGAGTAATTGATCACCTTTATGAGTTATCTTTAATGTTGTCTAATTTAAGTAGGACTTCACTTTTATCTCTATTATTTTTTTTGAACTTTCTTTTTGTGATGCAAGAATTTAAATATGGATGCTATATTGTTTTATTGTTTTTATTTTATGCCACCAAAGTTGATATTTATTTGGAAAATACCATAGGGTATCCACGTGGAGCTTTGTGATGCCATGAATAATGCAAAGAAATATTTATTTATTTTTTTATATTTTAGCATGTAAATAAAATTATGCTACTAAATAATTTAAATTACTAATGCATTGAATGAGATAACTACCATTCTAACCTTATGGCTAGGGTACGGAATTTAAAGTCTACCGATAGGACTTAGACAGAGGAGAGCACTTACTTAATGGGTTCATCGTCTGAGGTAACCTCAATCAACTCCCCATCTCGTGGTGATGCGTCGCGTGCCTCCTTCCATCTTACTTCCATTTCTTTTTTCTTTCTTTCTTCTAGCTCCAGCTCTTCAGACTTTGTTCTCCTTCTCCCACGCTTCTAATCGTGCTACGATCTCCTCCTTTTTTTCTTTCTTTGCGATCCGGTCCATCCTTTCAGCTTCTTCTGCCCACTCACTCCATCGAGGTGCTCGCTTGTTCTCTTCTTGCTCCGGGAAGCGATCTTCATATTTCATAATCTTGCCAGGAAAGTCTTCCTATCCACAGTGAGGCTGGACAGACCTATCGGGTGGGCTTGGCGTCTTCTCCTGTTGCGTTGCTTCTGATTTGCTCATGGTTATTAAGTGTTTTAAATTGACAAACCTCTTTCCGAAGGGTAGGTTGAAGTGGATATGCCCGAACCCAATGTAGATGTTGGCGTTGGGTCGTGTAGAGGATTGGTCTTCCCAAGAGGATCGGGGAATCATCGTTTCCCTGCATGTCAAGGACTAGAAAATCTGTAGGTATATACTGTCCTTGAATTCTTACCATGACATTCTTGACCACTCCTTCAGGAAACCTTAGTGATTGGTCCGCCATCTGCAACTGAATACATGTTGGGTATAAAGGTAAATCAAATAATTCATCGTATACCTGTTTTGACATTACGTCGCAGCCTGATCCAGTGTCGCAGACGGTATGAGAAAAGGTGGTGTCTTTGATTGTGCATTCAATGATTGGGACACCTGGATCACCTCTCTTGATTGGAAATGGCTTGGGTAGCATATGATCATTCTCAGTGTTGAGAGCAGTGATTAGTTGAGTTGTCTTCTCAGGTGCATGCTTGGTCCTCCTCCATCTTCTGTTGTTTCTATTGCTCTTCTTCTTTGGCACTGGTTGTTGTTCTTGCTCTTCTTGTTGCTGGAATTGCTTCGGGGCTGCAGGAGCTTTCAGGACGCGGTTCTTGAATGTGAATCTCTCTTTCTTGTCCTTGATGGATAGGACGATCTTGGCGTACTCCGCATAGATGATGGCTTTTGTTGTGCACAGGAATGGTCTGCCCAAAATGATGGGTGCTTTCTCATCTACTCCTGTCTCCATGACCACGAAGTCAACTGGGACATATGATTGCCCTACTCTAATGAAAAATTCTTACAGTACTCCTTCAGAGTAGCAAATGGACTGATCTGCAAGCTGCAAACGCATGTTTGTGTACAACAGGGGATCATTCAATATTTTCTCATAAATTACCTTGGGCATGATGTCAACAATTGCGCCGAAGTCGCAGATAGCCTCTAGAAAGTTATGGCATCCTATTGAGATAGGAATGACAGGTCTTCCAGGGTCTCCCATCTTCTCTGGCAGAGAGTGGTCAATCCACTGTATATCTGCAGGCTCAATATGATATTGGGTTGCATTATGAATATCAACAAGGTTAGCAGTTTCTAAATCTTCTGGTTGGCCTAGAATCTTACCTTTTTCTAATGGAGGAACAGCAGCAGCTAACTGAGCTAATTGTGATTCTAGCATTTTATTGAAGCTATGCTGATTCTTTATAGCAGAAGCAAAAGTCTCCATTCTAGCATGTATGTTCTCCAAAGTTTTATCGTTTGATGTTAGTTTCCTAGTCATTTGATCTAGCAGTTTGGATTGACTAGTAACTAATTCTCTTAAAGGCGGAAGGTTGTAATTATTAAAGTTGTTACCTTGGTTGTTACCTTGGTAATTACCTTGTCGAGGTTGTTGATTCCACCCTTGATTTTGTTGAGGACGATAGTAGGTGTTGTTGTTGATGAAGTTCACATCCTCTTGCAGTGTAAGGCAGCTGACATCTGAGTGCCCATAGTCTCCATATTCTTCATATGTCATATGGGAATCATTGATGTGCATGACTTCCTTCTTCTCTATATCGAGCTTCTTCATGATGAGGTCTAGCTTGGCAGTGACCATGTCAGCTTCCTTGAGATGATGGATTCCTCCTCCCTTCTTGCGAGGTTGAGTACGTTCTTCATTGCATGTTGAATTTGAGGCCATCTTCTCGAGAAGTGCTTTAGCGTCTGAGAGCTTAAGTGACAGGAAAGCTCCCCCAGCTACAGCATCAATAGACTCACGGGTGCTAGAGATGAGCCCGTGATAGAAAGTCTGTATTAATAGCCACTCCTTTATCCCATGATGAGGACAGTCTTCAATGTAATTCTAGAATCTTTCCCATGCTTTAGTGAATGATTCATTATGTTGTTGTTGGAAACTTGCAATCTTTCTACGCAGAGCATTGGTCTTGGCTGTAGGAAAGAATTTCGCCAGGAAAGTGGTTGAGCATAGGTCCCATGTAGTGTGTTTGTCTTTATTGATGTAGAACCACTGCTTGGCCTTCCCCAATAATGAGAACGGGAAAAGACGGAGTAAGATAGCATCTTTTAACACTCCTCTGATCGTGAAGGTGCTGCAGATCTCTAGAAAATGTTGTAAGTGTGCACTTACATCTTCATGTCCTTTTCCACAGAATTGGCTGGCTTGAACCATGGTGATGAGAGCGAGGCTTGAGCTCGAATCCATTCCCCCGGTGTTGACCGCTGGGTCCAGTGCGGATGTTTGTTTGTTGTTGGGGCGAGAACTCTCGCAGGCGTCTTCTCAGCCATGTCTTCAAACACAGGGAGCTAGGTTTTCACCGCCCATACGCTTGTTCTTCTACTTGTTCTTCAAATTCCTCTTCCAAAGTGTTGGAGCCGGCTCCTCCGAAGAGCTAGCTTGAACAAGAAAGGGTGTTCTTGATGGTGACTCAAATTTGTCCCTTGCTTCTACAAACCTTCTCTTTCTAAGGAGTTTCTTTGGATCGTCGGTGAAGTTATTTGGAAGAGAAAAACCATTCATTCATCACCACATAAGATAAGAAAATGATAACAACGAAGGGTGCACTTGATAGAGTTAGAGATCGATTGATAATATGACTTCATCCATGTGTATATATGTTATCAATATATCCTAAGTTTATTGTGCCTTCCCCTACAACGACGCCAAAAATGCTTGTTGACATTTACTACCATCATTACTAAAAAGTAGAGATAAGTCTTACCCCTAGCAACAATGCCAGAAATGCTCGGTATATAATTAACTTGTCATTAGCAACTAGCCACCACTTTATTACTAACATTCCTAAACACAAAGTAGGTTGTTATCCCTAATTATATTGCTAGGAAATAATCATAGATTTACATATATTAATGTGACTAGCGTATATAAAAAGATATGAATGAAATATAAAATTAAACTAAATGGGTTACGCAGCGGACGGATAATTATACCGTTGTAGCATTTTACCTAGGGAGTTCATCCAGGTTGTTGATTTATAATTATAACACTAGGAAAGCTATGTAATAAACTATAATCTATTATATTGATAAGAAACTATATAGGATGAATAAGTGATATTACCAATGTCATATACTCTTCAAATAACAGACAGAGGTCACAAGATAAATATGGATAAATACGGGTGATAGCATAATCATCAAGTATCATAATTAAGGATAATCATCAGAGCATCTTACTAGTCATAATCATAGTTAGCCATTGGATAAACTAGGGAGTTAGATCTAAGGTAATTCTATAACTACATCAATGAATAACTCTAATTAGTGCAACTACATCTAGTAATCATCGCTAAGTCAACCCTAAATCATTATCACATGTAAAGAGGCATCAACTAATGAGGATATTAAGACACCGGGGGTCACCTCCTTCACGGCCCCGTGCCCATGCTAGTCCTACATACGGGGGTGGACTACGGAGGAACTAACGTAGCTGTCACCTCTACGCCCCACTACCACACGTCCCGGCATGTCGGGGTGCACTCATGAGATAAACAAGACATCTAGACACCACGTCTACATATCGTCTATCATCTACCCATTGTACAATTGGATAAACGCTATACGAGCAATTACATGAATTCAATAAGATTGAAGTAACTAAACTAGACATATAATCAAAGTAGATAATGACTATTGCAATTAAGAACATATGAATCTATTAAGAGTAAATTAAAGTCTCCCTAATCTGAATAATGAATACAATAAAGTAATTAAGAACTAGATCTATTACCGAACTCTTGCGCTCCCGCATTGCACGCCAGGGGCTCCAGATCTCGATGAAGAACTAGATCTCCTCTACTTCTAATCTAGCTAACTAATCCTATGAACTAGATGGCTCTTGATGTACTTGAAGGCTTCTTGATGCTTGATGGCTTGAGGCCTTGATGAATAATGAATTGGCTCCTTCCAGGGGGGTCTACCCATGTATTTATAGTCTGGTGGGATGCGCGTGCGCCACAGGATCAAATCGACATAACCAAGGGCCGAGATGCATCAGGAGAGGCGGTGGAGGAACATTCTAGAAGGGGGAGCACCAAACCCTAGGGGGGCCTCCGCCCCCCTCTCTCCTTCAGGTGTCTTACGAGTCTTCCCCGAGTCTTCCCGTGGTGTCTCCCATGGCGGATAAGTTTCGTGTTTATTTTGCACTGGAATCCCTCTTTTCAGCTTTTCTAAAAATAACCCTAGAAAATACAGAATATGCAAAACTCGTGGAAATTGTTAGTTGAAACCCTAGACTAGTGTGTTTTCATATTTTCCTTCGGGTCTAAAGTTCTAATAAAAGTTGACGTTAACGGCCGTTAACAGAATGGTAGCAGCACGACGGTGCCTCGCGGCAGCACTGTAGCAGCGGGGAGTCCGTGTCTAGGGCATGGCTAAGGCGTTTTTGTCGCGATCGTGCGCACGGAGCTCACCATGTCATGGTGGTCACAGTCCGAGTGTTGGTTGGCGTCATCGGGTTTGGCATCTGCCGGAACGGGGGCTCACCGCGACAACGTTGGCCACGGCGGCAGCATGGTGATCGAGTCCTTTCAGCGTGCGCGGCTTCGAGTGCTATGGCAGTCCGCGTGCGTGTGCGTGCAGTGTATTCCTGATCTGGTAGAAGCTCTAGCCTTCACGCCCCGGTGAGAGACACCATGACCGGCAGCATGGCGAGGTTGGAAGGGCGGCTAGCAGCGGCTCACCTCGGTCTCGGGGAAGATAGGATGGTGGTACGGTGTTGTGTTGTTGCCGCGATGGTTTGGTGCTGTGCGGTGCTGATCCGCGTCCCCAACGTAGTTGTTCACGGTGTCTTCCTTGGCTTCGGTGGCGACAGCAGCTCCGGTGAAAGCTTCGGCGTCCGTTCCCTTCTGATCCCTTTCTTCTCCTCTCTCCTTCTTGGCTTGGTGAGGCTAATTGGTGGCCACCGTGTGGCGGCGAAGGAATGGGGAAAACCTAAAGGCTATGGCGTTTGCTTTTATAGGCACGGCGGGTGCCATGGTTGGTGGTGAACGACGATCTCGTCTCCCTGATCGATCAGGCGGTCAGGAGAGGGCGTAGGTAGTCCGGTTGAACATGGCGGGTCCCAATTGGCAGCGCCTGGCGCCAAGTGGCTTCGTGGCCAAGGCAGTGGGGCGAGCAGCGAGCATGGCAGTGGCAGGCAGCGTGCGGCGCGTTTGCACTCGCGAGGACGGTCACGCAAATTGCGTGATGCATGGGCCCACGTGGCAGTGGGGGTGAAGTCAGGTAGCGCGTGCGAGCATGGTGGCCAACTGGCTCGGTGGGGCGCGGTGGTTGCGGTATTTGTCGCCAAGCGGTGCGTCACCGTGGGGCGGCTGGAGGTGGACGAAACACAGGGGAGGTGTCCTGACTGGTGATATCCACCTATCGGCGTCCGAAGTGAAAGCGTCTTCAGCCTAGGCACGTCCCGTCTTTGGCGGGCGGCTTACAGCCGCAGCTTCTTTTGGCCAGCCCATGTGTAGGTGGCACACGGTAAGGGAGGAAAAGAAGGAAAAAGGAAAGCAGGCTGGCTCGGGCTTGTTGGGCTGCTTGGGCTAGATTACTCTTCCCCTTTCTTCTCTTTTTTTCCTTTTCTATTTCCTATTCCATTCTATTTTTCTATTTATTTGTTAAGCTCTAATGCATGGTTAGCTAATGTAATTAGGGTTTTAATAGCATGGTGGGGTCCAAAGAGGTCCAAGGTAACATTTATGGCCTTTTCCCATATATTGGAATGTATATGCTTGTACATTAGAATGTGTAGGTTTGTATTTTAGTTATCGCACCTATATATTTTTGTTTATAGTAAATATTTATTAATCAATATAATTAAATAGGGTTGGTTAGTATCAGTACATAACTCCATAAAAATCCAAATCACTCAATTCCCATTAATAGATTATGAAGTAAGATTCTTACTTACATATGATATTGATAAGTGTGCACATGTTGACATGCAAAGGATAACAAAAATGTCCTAATTGGGTTCCTTATACTGCATGCTACAGTTAGGTTTCTAAATGACATTCATCATCCATGGGATATTTAAAGAAAAATTCTGTAGCTTGGATTTTTGTGTTGTGTAAAATTTTAGGTTCTTACAGTACTTCCCCGTCATCAGGATCTCGTCCCTAAGTTTAAAGTGTGACGTACTTGTTGGTATAAATTAATTGCACCCTAAATAATAATTATAATCAGATTATCCATAGCGCACGATATATATCTTGATCAGCACTTCACCTAGATCAACCCGGTTTTAATATCGAACCCAAAGGAACAGTGGGTGAATTATGACCTAGCCCAATACTCTTAATCTAAGGGGGTACAAACAATCTAGAAAACTATTGAGAATGAGGAAATAGCTAATGTACTCTAGTTCTAACTACCGAAAAACTTTGTATAATATCGTCTTATCGGACAAGTGACCTGAATAGGAGAAGAAACAGAGTAATCTACCTACTAGACACCTATAAGCGTATCAGTCCTATCAACGGGAAGTGGACTACAGAGGATTCAACATAGCTATAAAGTCACCTATGCGTGCTACCACTATCCGGCTGATCAGAGGACATTCACATGCAATCATAACCTAGACACCACGTCTACGCTACGAATACTACTCTGACCTAAGAGCTACTCAAATCAAAGTACTCAATGTAATATGAGTTGCAAACCAAAGAACGAATATAAACAACTGCTTACTTGACTCAGAATGGTAAATACAAAAGTACCTCGAACGCAGCTCTCAGGCGGGAGTCGAATCCGCAGACGAATACAGCTCCCGAGGATGCTCCGACAGGGCCGGGGCTCCTCCGAATCTCTACTCTTCTACTCTATCTCTCTAATCTCTATCTTGATTGCTAGCCTAGATCTATGGATCTCTATCTAAAGCCCTAATTCTTCATCTCTTGATTCGGCCTCCTCCAGGGGGGTATGGCCCTCCTTTTATAGCCCGGTGGGATTGATACGCGCCGTTGGATCAAACCGACGTAGCAAGCGGCCAGAATGACTCCTCGGAGGTGGTGGAGGAAGGTTCTAGAAGGGGGGGCCCCTAACCCCTAACCCTAGGGGCGGGCGCCGGGGGGCGGGCGGTCGGCCCCACCTCGGTGGTGGCTGCGGGCCCCGCCGCTTCAGCGTCTTCCGAGTATTCCCGAACCCTCGGTGATGTGCTTGCGTCGCGGTTAAGTTTCGTGGTAAATTAGCACTTAAATCCCTCTTTTAGGCTTTTCTGGAAAATTCCCTAAAAAATGCATAAATCACCAAAACTCGTGGAATTTGTCAGTGGTAACCCTATTCTTATTATATATTCATGTCTAGGGAAGTGGTAATTGCTAATAAATTTTGGGCGTTAACAGTGTCAACAATTACCCCCCACTTAGGCTTTTGCTCGTCCCGAGAAAAAGGTTGGTTTTGGCAAAACGGGTACACATTCAATGCATAACTTGGAGATTAAATTATATAGCACTAGTTTAGTAATCATGCATGATGAAATTTTAAAGTGTCTATCATGAATCCTCAAGTGATTACGGAATAAGAGAGTGAAGACCGATTACTCTTTCTTTAATTGTGTCTTTTTGGAGTGGAGATGTATTTTGCAAAAATATAGCTTCAATCCTTTCATTTGTAGTAGCACCAGTAGTAGTGACATAAATTGGATATTTTTATAGCGAGGAAGAGAGATATCATATCCCTAGATCAGGAAAAATTCTCATTTCTTGGCATATTATGTTGAAGGTACCATGAGCCTTTCTTTTTGTTGAGCACGTGCTCCTATTTCTTTCTTTCTTAAATCAAGGTTCCGGACACTTGTCCCTTTTTATTTCCTCATGATCTATCTTTTTGAGGTTTTCAGACACTTGTCCCTTTTTATTTCCTCGGAACCTTTTGAATAGCTCATGCCTCCTTCATAATATTGCTCAAGACAGTGAATTTTATTTTTATTTAATTTTTTTATTTTACTTTGAATATGATAAACCTCTCGACCAAAGCTATTAAAGTAGATTGATGTAATTATGATTGAGTTCCATTACAAAGAGGAGTGAAGCTAAGTGTTTTAAATTTTCAAAATAAAATCTCCAAAGACAAATTATCGAAATTAAATAATCATTATCTTTACTATCTTACTTCCTTCAATAACTTAGACAATCATGAAACACTATAAATTTCATAATAATCATGACTCGAGAAGGGTGTCATATAATTTATTTTTCTCAAGTCATGGATTGAATGGGTTTATTATTTCTTAAAGCATTTAATATGAAGAACTATAATTCGGATCAAAATTCGTAGTATAATATACGCAATTGAATTGTAATTGACTTGAACCTGACCGCGACCAAAACGAGGAGGCGAGAGGTGGCAGGGGGGCGCCGCCCGGCCCTACCTGGGCGCCGGCTGGCCCCACCATAGGGGTCCCGCAGGTCCCGCTTAAACTTGCGCGGTGTTGGGTCGATGTCGCTTCGAGTTACTGCTGTTTTTCCGATCGTATTTTTTTCGCCGTGATTAATTAATTGCTTCCCCACACTTATTTTCCTCTGCATACTTTTCTGCGCAATATGTGGAGACAAAATATTCCAAAAATAGAGAGTAGAGTAGATAACAAACATTTAATATAATAAGGCACTTTATTCATTTATGGCGGTGGTATAAAATAATTCAACAGACGCTTTAATGACTGAGCTAACGACTGCCCTAGCTCATTAGGCTTTGTCCTAAGAAAATGACTCGACCGACTCTATTAACTAATCGAACTAGCGGAAGTGTGCCTTATTGGGTAACTAGGCAACTAATGTTGCCCTTCATTATTGAGGCCCTGAATTATTTCTTTGAGGGCTGCAACCTCTTCTTCAAGCTTTTCTTTGTCGCGCTTAAGGCTGCGGATTAACTTGAGATTAACCCCAACCTTCTTTTCTACGTCATCTATGAGCTTGTCCCTCAGCTTGTTAGATGTTTCCATCTCCTTGATAAGGTTGGAGAGGCCTTCAAGCTTCTCGTTGAGAGTGCGTAGAGTTGATGCTTTGCCGCTTGGGAACTTCCTCCGGTGCTAATGCCGATCTTTGCTCTCTTCCTCTTAGGCTTGGGTTTTAGGTGCGATGGGCTCGGTGTAGCATACCTCATCGGGGTTTGCACAAATTCCTTGAACAGAAGGACGAACAGCATTGGTGTACTTAGTGCATATCAGCTTGCCCTTCTTGTCGGTCTCGACCGCTACGAGTCGCTCATTAGCTCTAGGTGCAAGAAGTCGGGTACCCTTGGGGATAGGAATCTGCTTTCCTTTAGTACCTCCTTCAAGCGGCCAGCTTGCGGTGGTGGAGGAAGAGCAGATGGATCTTGCACGTAGTAGACTTGCTCATGACGCTGGGGGATCGTTGCAACTTGCTTCGGCAAATAGCGAGGACGAGGGCCTTCGAATCATCGCTGGGATCTTTGTCGAAGTCCGCGCCCGTAGGAGACGATCGCCTTTGTTCGCCATTGCTAATAGATCTAGACTGAGAGCTCTTTTGAAAGAGGGAGGTGGCTGGTTATGGAATACAATTGAGGAGGTCTAGGTACGTATTTATATGAGTTTTCAGGAGATAAGATGAGGACAAAACCTAGGCTCTACGGGATCCGTACGAAAGAATATCCGATTGCACGTGGATAATACACGAATATACGTAGGAAGAGTGTAGAAGGACGGGGGGACGAGAATCGAGACGAGGGGCGCGAGGGGGGCCGACCGGCCCCCGTAGGGCGCGGCCCGGCCCCACCCGGGCCCACCTCGGGTGCCCTTCCGCCCGAGGTGCTTCGGACTTCTCCTATGTTTCTATTAGATGTGTTTTCGGATAAAAATTCGTACCGGAATAAAATAGAACTTAATAAGTTGGTAATTGGATGAATTCAATTTCATCCACTACTCCTGAATCAAATGGCTCTAAATAAAGTTTAAGCCGGTGTCCATTTACCTTGAATAACGTACCTTCGCTCGATTGTAGAGTTATTGCTCCATGCGGTGATTTAATTCACAATGGTGAAGGGTCCTTCCCATTTGCTCCTTAATTTTCCAAGCCCGAATAATTTGAACCTAGAATTAAAAAAGTAATACCTTATCTCCTGATGCAAACTCCTTCTTCTTGATCCTCTTATCATGCCATTTTTTCGTTCGTTCTTTGTAGATCTTCGAATTGTGATAGGCCTTCTCTTTCCATTCTTCTAATTCTGATAATTGCATCTTTCTTTTCTCTCCAGCAGCTTCTAGATCCATGTTCCATCTTTTGATAGCCCAGTGAGCTTTATGTTCTAATTCAACCGGTAAGTGGCGTGGTCTTACCATATACCAATTGTTATATTGACATACCCAAAGGTGTTTTATAAGCTGTCCGGTATGCCCATAGTGCATCAGGTAACCGATCCTTCCATAAAGTTCCCATTTCATTTACTGTTTTCTAGAGAATGTTTTTGATTTGTTTATTGGATGTTTCTGCCTGGCCACTTGTCTGAGGATGATATGCAGTAGCGATGTTATGTCGTATTCCATGAGCTTGTAGGTATAAGTGAAACTTCTTATCAGTGAAATGTGTTCCTCCATCACTTATAACCATTCTAGGTGTTCCAAACCTTGGGAATATAACCTCTTCAAACATCTTCTTTGAGTGTTTTGAGTCAGCATTCTTGCATGGCATAGCTTCTACCCACTTGGATACATAGTCAACTGCCACCAAAATGTACTCATAATTTCTTGACTTCATAAATGGTCCCATGTAATCAATTCCCCAGACATTAAAGAGCTCTATCTGAAGATTGTTGGTGAGTGGCATAGCATCTCTTGCATTGATATTTTCATGCCTCTGACATGCCCCACATCTTCGGATGAAATCCTTGGTGTCTTCATACATGGTTGGCCAAAAGAAACCACTCTGTCAGATTTTTGCATGAGTGCGGAATGCCCCATAATGACCTCCATATGGTGATGAGTGACATTTCTGAATGATCTGCATGCCTTCCTCTACTGGTACACATCTTCTGAGTAATCCATCAGCGCATACCCGAAAGAGCTATGGTGGATCCCATATGTGGAGACGACTTTCATAAATGAGTCTTTTCTTATTTTCTCTGGTGGTACGTAACCCGCAACCATAAAGTTGATAATATTCGCGTACCAAGGATCTGTCTTGATCACTTTAAACAGCATGTCATCTCTTAATGAGTCACTAATAGGTAGTTCTTGAGGTTCCTTAAAATACGTCCTAGACAAATGATGAGCAACAGGGTTTTCTATTCCTTTCCTATCTTTAATTTCCAAATCAAATTCTTGCAGCAATAGGATCCATCTTATTAATCATGGTTTAGCATCTTTCTTAGTGAGCAAATATTTAAGAGCAAAGATGATCGTAATAAGCAATTATTTTAGCTCCAACTAAGTAAGACCTAAATTTATCAATAGCAAAGACAACAGTCAAAAAGTTCTTTTTCGGTGGTTGCATAATTTAATTGTGCTTCTATCATTGTCTTGCTAGCATAGACGATTGCATGATGCGTTTTATCTTTTGTTTGTCCTAAGACTGCTTCTACAAAGATAATCACTAGCATCACACATAATTTTGAAAGGTAAAGACCAATCAGGGGGTTGAATGATTGGTGCTGATGTAAGTGCTTTCTTAAGAATATTAAATGATTCTAAGCATTCTTCATCAAACTTAAAAGGTACATCCTTAGCTAACAATCGGTCATGAAAAATTCCTTATAAATCTACGATAAAAACCACAATGATCAAGAAAACTTTGGACTCCTTTTACATTAATATGGGGAGGTAGTTGTTCAATTACTTCAATTTTAGCTTTATCTACCTTTTATACCTCTTTCTAACACTAGGTGTCCTAACACTATTCTCTAGGCAATCATCAAAAGTTTTTCCATAAACTGAAAAGTCATCCATAAAAACTTCCATGATTTCTTCTATCATATCCGAAAATATAGACATCATGCATCTTTGAAAAGAAGCGGGTGCATTACATAATCCAAAAAGACATTCTTCTATAAGCATAGGTTCCATAAGGACATGTAAAGGTGGTTTTGCTTTGATCATCAGGGTGGATAGGAATTTGGTGATATCCTGAATAACCATCAAGGAAACAAAAGAAAGAATGATTTGCTAAACGCTCTAACATCTCATCAATGAAGGGTAGAGGAAAATGGTCTTTCTTTGTTGCCTTGTTGAGTTTCCTATAATCTATGCACATTCGCCATCCAGTGACAGTTCTTTTGGGTATTAATTCATTTTTATCATTTTGAACAACTTTCATTCCTCCCTTTTTAGGTACAACTTGCATATAACTTACCCACTCGCTATGTGGCACAGGGTATATAATCCCTGCATGTAAAAGTTTTAGAACTTCTTTCTTTACTACATCTCGCATCGCATTTTGGAGTCTACGCTGAGGCTCTCTTGAAGGTGTAATTTTTGGATTGGTCGGTATGCGATGGGTGCAAAGAACAGGGCTAGTCCCTTTTAGGTCTTGGAGTGAATATCCAAAAGTAGCTCTATATTTTTCTAAAACAGTTATTAATTTATAAGTCTCTTCATCAGAAAGTTTATCACTTATAATCATAGGATATTCTTGATCATTATTTAGAAAAACATATTTAAGACCAGGTGGTAATGGTTTAAGTTCAATAGGAGGTTTAGGTGGCTCTAGTAATTCATCAAGAGGTTCAGGACCAATAAGGTCCTCCTCCTCTTCATTGATGAAGAACTGGGTATCATCTTCTAAATTGGGTTGAATAAAATTATTGAATTCAATCGCATTAACCTCTTCTATTGGATCTAATTCGGGAAGGGGTACCGCATGAGTTATAGGTATCGAAAAATTAAATCCTTTCCTAAATTTGACATTTAATTTACCATCACGACCTTCTTGAAGAAGTTTTATTATGGGCACTCCAATCATTACATCAAAATCCCACACATCAAAGATATAGAAATTTAGCAAAATGTGGAAATCATTAATAACAATAGTAAGTGCACTCAAAACTCCTAAACTAGGAATAATGTATCCTGAATAATTTTTAAATAATTTATTTGTAGGAATTAATGATATGTCTTTTAAGAATTTTCTAGCAAAGGTGTATGACATAATGTTGACTCCTACAACTGGGTTGTATAAGGCTTCAAAAGGATATGAATCTACTTGCAACTTTATACTAATAGAGGGTGAATTAAGACGAATTACTTCAGGGATTGTTCGATTCTATCACCAATCATCACCAAAAATAAAAAATCAATTCTCCTGTTATTTCTCTAAGAAATTTTAAATCATCGATGTGAAAGATTAGAATTGAAATCTCCGCATCTCTTTGGGCTGAATAATTTTACGATAAAGTGTAGTATTCCTAAAATCATCAAAGAAATCATCCTTTATTTCAAACATCCACTCAGAGTTTGGAATTATCTCTTTAGCTAGCTCAGGTTTTAATTCAACTATAGATTGAGATGAATCAGGTAAAAGTTCATTTTCAGCTAACTCGAGAATTTTCTTCTAGCAACTCTTCTTTTTTCTTCGGGAGATCATTTAAAATATTAGTAAGAATAGTTTTAACATGTTCAACAAGAATATGCATGAATGCTCCACCCGAGGCCAAATTAAGATATTCCTTATTTCTATCATCAAGGCCTAAAAAGAAATATTGTAAAAGCATAGGTTCCGGTAAAGCAAGATTAGGTCCGACTTTACAAAGCCATCAAAACGATCCCAAGGCTTGCCTAGCGATTCATTGTCTAATTGTTTGAATCCTATGATTTCAAAACGAAGTTTAGCGACATTTTCTACTGGGAAGAATTTAAGGCAAAAGTATTTTTGTAATATTTCTCAATCTCCTTGACTACTCCCAACATGGCGATTATACCATTTCTTAGCTCGCCTGTTAATGAAAACGGAAAGAGTTTCCATCTTAAAGTTTCATCGGCCATGCCTTTAATACTCCAGACATAAACATGTTTGCTCAAAATCAGTTAAATGGGAATAGGGGTTTTCGCTAGAATTACCAAAAAAGATAAGTTCCTGAACTAATTTAATTAACACCGAGCATAGCTCATAGCCAGATGATGTGATAGGTTTAGAAGATTCTTTTGGCTGGAGGTACGACCCCGATGGTGCTCCATATTGATATAAAAGTTGAGATTCATTTTCTATAATGTTTTTATTTTTTTATTTTTAATATAAAAGGATAACTATAGACTAAGATAGGCAAAAGTCAAAATCAGCAAACCGTTCCCCAGAAACGGCGCCAAAAATGCTTGTTGGTATAAATTAATCGCACCCTAAATAATAACTATAATCAGATTATCCGCAAAGTGCACGGATATATACTTGACGGCACTTCACCAAGATCAACCCGGTTTTAATATCGAACCCAAAGGAACAGTAGGTGATTTATAACTTAGCCTAATACTCTTAATCTAAGGGGGTACAAACAGTCTAGAAAACTATTGAGAATGAGGAAATAGCTAATGTACTCTAGTTCTAACTACCGGTAAACTTTGTATAATATCGTCTTATCGGACAAGTAACCCGAATAGGAGAAGAAACAGAGTAATCTCCTATCGAGCACCTATAAGCCTATCAGTCCTACCAACGGGAAGTGGACTACAGAGGATTCAACGTAGCTATAAAGTCACCTACGCGAGCTACCACTATCCGGCTGATTAGGGGACATTCATAAGCAATCATAACCCAGACACCACGTCTACGCTACGAATACTACTCTGACCTAGGAGCTACCCAAATCAAAGTACTCAATGTAATATGAGTTGCAAACCAAAGAATGAATATAAACAACTGCTTAGTTGAATCAGAATGGTAAATACAAAAGTACCTCAGAACGCAGCTCTGGGCGAGGGAGCCGAATCCAGACGAATACAACTCCTAAGGATGCTCCGACAGGCCGGGGCTCCTCCGAATTTCTACTCTTCTACTCTATCTCTCTAATCTCTATCTTGATTGCTAGCCTAGATCTAGTGGATCTCTATCTAAAGCCCTAATTCTTCATCTCTTGATCTGGCCTCCTCCAAGGGGGTATGGCCCTCCTTTTATAGCCCGGTGGGATTGATACGTGCCGTTGGATCAAACGACGTAGCAAGCGGCCAGGATGACTCCTCAGAGGCGGTGGAGGAAGGTTCCAGAAGGGGGCGGCCAACCCTAACCCTAGGGGGCCGGGCGGCGCCAGGGTGGGGCCGATCAGCCCCACCTGGTGGTGGCTGCGGGCCCCGCCGCCGCCGGGCGTCTTACGAGTATTCCCCAACCCTCGGTGATGTGCTTATGTCATGGTTAAGTTTCGTGGTAAAATTAGCACTTAAATCCCTCTTTTAGGCTTTTCTCGAAAATTCCCCGAAAAATGCACAAATCACCAAAACTCGTGGAAATTGTCATTGGTAACCCTATTCTTATTATATATTCATGTCTAGGGAATTGGTAATTGCTAATAAATTTTGGGCGTTAACAGTGTCAACAGTACTCCTCTGAGGGGTGGGGTTGTCGTGCTCAATGATCGGATTCTTTTACATACATGCTATACACGAATATACTACCCTAGAATAAAAAACTATTGCTTAAAGTCACGAACTAGATCATACCATACTCCTGGTTCGGTGTAGCTCACGCATCCCTGGCGTTTAGGTTGGTGAGGCATCCATGAGTAGCCGATCCTTTGTATTGCGACTTCTGTGGTGCAGGAGTAGCAGACTTGTGCGGTGCAGGGGTAACGATCTTCTGTGGGTAGTAGGTGGCCTTGTGCCTAGGTTGGCCACAGGTAAAGCATGTGATACGCACACCGCTTGATGGTGTGGGTGTAGGGGTCTCATGGGTGCCGACACTTGGTGGAACTTGGTCTTGCGTGGGTGCTCATACGCGATGTGTGGCTGGGTAGAGCGATCCTTGTTGTAGCGGTCTAGAGTAGAGCAGGAGTGGCTGGTGTGGTAGGATCCACCATTGTTGATGTAGCGGGTACGGCCTGCTGAAGGCGTCTCACTGCGGGACCTCTTGTGCTCAGAGCTGCGGAATGATCCCTCATACTTATGCTTTCTCTCCCTGAACTCTCCTACGACTTCCTTGCGATCCTTCTCGATTTGGATGCAGCGATCGATCAGGTCATGCAGTGTGTGGCTTTTGGTACCTCCCAGATTCACCTTGATGCGGGAGTCCAACCCCTTCCTATAGTAGTAGAGCTTCTCTATCTCAGAGGACCTGACTAGGTGCATAGAGTAGGAGTTGGTGAAACGGGTGGTGTATTCACAGACATTGGCTCTCTCCATCTCGATGTTGCAAAATTCCTTAGCTTTAGCTTCCATCACTCCCTCTAAGAGGTGGTACTTGATGAAAGCTTCCACAAATTCCTCCTAGGAGATATTGGCGGGGTCCTCATGCGTGTCATAGTAAGTGTCCCACCAGGCACGAGCAGCACCTGTGAGCTGATGCGAGGCAGCGGCGACGCACTCCTCGTTAGTGATGCAAGTGGTCATGTCTAGTTTCTTCTTCATTTCTTTGAGCCAGTCACTAGCGAAGAGTGGATCTGGGTTAGAGCTGTCATAAGTAGACGGCCTGAGCTTCATGAATCCCTCAATTTTCCACTGGAAGTCATTGTGGTGACCTCTATGGCGACGATTCGCTCCTTCCACGAGCGATGCCAGAAGTTGAGTCTGTTGGGCCATCACCTCAGCAAGCGTAGGCGGTGGAGGTCACGGGGGTGGTGCTCCTCCTATAGGTGCAACAATAGGAACTTCATGGACAATAGGGATCTCATTGGTAGGTGGGGTCTATTCACGGATGTCTTCAACTTCCAGGTCATAGTGAACAGGTTCGGTGCGTCCCCGCCCATGACCATGACCGCATCCTCGACCACGTTGTGATTAGCTCCACGCCCCATGGCTGGTGCAGGGGATGGGGACGGCCTTCCAAGTGAGCAGAATATCGTGAAGACATCTGCATCATAGCCATAAAAGCGGTTTAGTGCATGTGACATGGATTGTAGTAACTTTATTTCAATAGTAATTAAGAGTTTAATCAATTTAGATCATTTTTCTACCCTACACTCAATCAAAGAAGCAATTAGACCCAAATAGAAGCGTTAAGAACCGATTCACTCATTACATGGTTTTGTTACACAGCGATATCCCTAGCAACTACGCTAGAGGATTCACGAAGATTGTACTACGCGTACCAAGTCGGCAACTTGCCAAGTCTAGATTCTTCTTTAGAAGGGTACAACATAGCTCATGACAGGTGACGACTAAGGTCTTTGCGAGGTTTGTTTGCCCTAGATCTTGTTCGGGGGGGTATCCTACAAAGGATCACGACTATCTATAGCCTAACCTTGTTGTCTTGCCTAGTATAGCTGGCCCATGTAGCTAAGGCTCCAGCTGGCTCCTAAGTTGGCTAGGTCTCCAATGGGTGTAGATGGGTACTTGAGTTGCAACAGACAGGGTCTTGTTCGAGTTTTCCTTTCCTAAGCAGCTTTTAGGGAATAAAGTCTGGGAGTTGGTCCTATAGGCTACCTATATTTTTAAGGTGTTGCAATATTTCAAACAATAATGGTTAGCAAGTTGGTCAAAATAGATAAGCCTTACAAGCAAAAGTGTTGTAGAGTCGGCATATAACCGAAGAGAGGAGTGTTTTGTCCTGTTTCTAATGTCCATTTCTAAGGGTTTCGTCCTAAGGTCAAGTACGGCTCTGATACCAACTGAAACGACTCGATTTTCTATGAAGAGAAAATCCACAGTGTGTAGTATAACCTTTTAAATTATATTACCCATATTCCAGTCAATTATCAAATTCATACAATGTAAATAGAGTGTGAATAGAAAGAATTACGATAACTTATTACAACGCCAACAGACGTGAATCACAAAGAATCATCAACTCGAACAGCTTGAGGATGCGAAAGCAACTTCTATCCAACGACTTGAGCGTAGCGACGAAACCCCTAACCATCGAACCCTTCGGAGTTGTCGGCCTCCTCAGAACTTGTGTGCCAAAGTATCACTATGATATGTACTGGCCACATTTCCACCCTATGCTTTGCTATGCTTTGTGGAACTGGATGCAATAAGGTTATATCAAGAGATCCTATATTTGGTCGTGGTTTCCTATGCAATAGTTGTTGCATGTATAATATAAGTATGTGTATAGTTTTTGTTTCAACACCACATCCACACACCATTCATCCATCCATCTATCCCTTACCACCCATCCACCTCATCCACCACATCTCATCTTACTCATGTCGACAGGCAAACTCCCACTCAGCTTGCCTCAACGGTCCACGATTTTACATCTCATCTTACTAATGTCGACAGCCTGCCTCAAACTCCCACTCCCACTCCCACCAAGCTAGACATCTTCATCAGGTTTACCATTTTACATGCCACCACAACACCCCTGTCCTGGGATCCACCTCTTGAAGGCTCGCACCTAGGATCCTACCTCACACACCACATCACATATACCTGCCATAGGTATTCATTTCATAGGATGCCTAGGTCACATCACACGGCAAGACTCGCCTCAAGCTCGTCACATATCCCAGCTCAGTCGACACAACCCTCACCCTCCACTCACCCAAGACACATAGCACACTCACCATCCACCAGGTTTAGATTGGCACCACGTTCCTTAGTCATATATAACAGTTTCCACCACACATCACATCAAGATATAAAGCATAGTAGAGATCAAAATAGTAATCATGATAGCATGCGTGTGTCTAGCCTAACAGCTGGTGAGTAGGGGCGAGGTTGTGTCAAGATAATGGTCATCAAGAATTACTACCATGCAACCCTAATCAAGAGATATCAATAGTAATTAAAGCACTAGCAGTACTATTCATTTGCCATGCGTAATAGGATCTATGAAAAGTAGGTGGAATGTGGCACCTTCAGAACAGTCGTCTCCCAATTCCTCGTTGTAGTCACGATCGCACTCAGCACGTTCCTCCTCTAACTCTGAAATGGTATAAAAACGGCCGCATTAGCGACGCCTATAGAGGGCACAAAGAGGAAATGAATTGCAAAAAGATCCAAATGCACTCAAACATGACTCCAATGTGTAGAGCTTGATTTTAGATGAATTTAGAAATTTGGTTCACCAAATTTGGAGCTCGTATGAAGTTATGAATTTCCAAAGTTTAATTATTATTCTAAAAAAGAAAAGGCCAAAAATACCAAGGGGTGACACATGTCAAGCTCTGAGTGGACAAAAGTGTAGGGCTGATGTCAGCATGATGTCATAATGACGTCAGCAGTGGGTCCATAGTGGGCCTGAATGGGCCTAGTGTTGACACTTCTAACGTCGTTACTAGAAATAGAGATAAATCCCTATCCCCGGCAACGGCACCAAAAATGCTTGTTGGTATTTCTTATGCACAAATAAAATATGAAAGATTCTACAAGTGCATTGAAAATCATTGTAGCATTTTACCGGGAGTATTCCAGGTATCATTATTTATATTTTACCACTGGGAAATAATGGATAAAGACATTGATAGTTCACCATCATGTATCTACTAACCACCGCACCAACTAGACTAAAGTAGGGGTAAATGATAGATGATAGGAATTATGCATATATGACACGCACATAATGAGAATTCTATGATAAAGAGTAGATAGCAATAGTGAGAGGACAATGAGAGAGTTTAAGATTCCTAAATACTTCTCTATTACTTTGGTTCTATATAACTAATTCATGGTAGATAAAGTAATCACACAATAGCACTTTGGAGCAGCAGTACCTTTCTAACTCTCGAATAAGATTAGAAAGTCTACAAGAGATGAGGCCTTCTATGACTATTATATGATTTTGTGACCACTACAAATAGTCATAGAAGGATGGTCATACAAGACCTTCTATGACTATTTTTTGTGACTATTTTTGTGACCATTTTTGTGACAATTATTTAGTGATAGATCCAAAATAGTCACAAAAATAGGACAAAAATGTTCACGAAGGTCTTTTATGACCAGCCTTCTATGACCAAAGAAAACCAAGTAAAATGGTCACGTAAGGCCTCATCTCTTGAGTAGTTGGAGAAGGCTGGCAAAAGCTCTACAAAACATCAACCTGAACATGGTGGAATACGAAGAGTAGACAGTGTTGTCATCTCTGGGGCTACCACAACTAACCGTGGGATTGAGCGCAACCTCAGGTAAACCCTAGCCTAGACACCATGTCTACACTAAAGATTACTACTCTAATGACATATGATAACCAGAGCACTCAATACGAGCGGAGATCCCATGCGAAGATATAACAACTATACTAAACATAATATGAATGCATAAAGTAAATAGAGAAGATAAATATATTAAAGCATAAGTTTCTAGTATCTATGGTGTTGACGGTCACTAAGTGTAAATTTTATACCGTCAACAATCGCTCATGAAGAAGCAATAATAGACTAATAGGGGTTATATCTCACAAATTCCACGAGTTTTGGTGATTTGAGTATTTTGCGTGGAATTTTTCGAAAAAGACTAAAAGAGGGATTTGAGTACAAATTTACCACAAAACTTAACCGCGACGCAACTACACCGCCAACAGGTTCAGGAAGGCTCCAGAAGACACCAGAAGCAGCGGGGCCCATAGCTGCCACCAGGTGGGGCCGGTCGGCCCCACCATGGGGCCGCCCGGCGCCCTAGGGTTGCTGGCGGCGCCCCCTTCCAGAAGCTTCCTCCTACCGCCTAGGGTATTCATCTCCACCGTTGGTTACGTCGGTTTGATCCTGCGGCGCGCATACACTCCTCCGGGCTATAAAAAGAGGGGTAGACCCCCCTCCAAGGGCACCAATTCATTCCTCCTGCTTCATTCATCAAGAGTAGTCAGAAGTTAGGGTTTCCAGAGATTAGAAGTAGAGCTCTAGTTCTTCAAGTTCTTAGTATAGGCGTCTAGCAAGATTCAAGTAGAGATCGGGCGCTTCGCTCGGGATTCTAGATCTATCTTCTAGAATTTGGTAATATTATCTTGTATTTCATTTATGACTTTGCTCTACTTTAATATATTGCTACTTATTCAGTTCTTAGTTTATTCTAGTTGCATATTCGATATAGATGTGATTCATGATGATTATTGTTATATGATCGTAAAAGCGCGATTCAAGACTTGAGTGAGTCAGGTGGTGCGCATTATGTAGACGTGGTGTCTAGATATATTGTGTACCTACGGAGGCACCCTAATGTGTCAGATCGTGTGGTAGTCCACGCAGGTGACAATTGCGTTGGTTCCTCTGTAGTCCACCCCCCGTGCGTAGGACTAGCCGAGCACGGTTGCGAAGGAGGTGACCTTTGTGTCTTAATATCCTCATTACTTGATGCTCCTTATGATGTCTTCTCGAGTTTATTGCACTATAGATGAAAATGCGTAGCATGGCGTAGGCTGTAGACTTTATATTAGTAATTACATAGGTTTCCTTTACTTTAACCGAATCTCTAGATTATTTTACTACATTAGTGAGTCTCTATATTCTAGCTCTAGAATACCATTTATCTTAATTACTCATTTATCATTTATCGTTACTGTTGACTAGTTATTGCTAAGGCCTTGGTGTAATAGGTTATGATAGGGTTTATTCATTTTATTATTCTTAATCCTTATAAGTTGCCCACTCCTAATAAGTAGAATGATGCTTTATCCTTTTGGCATAAAATAAATCAACGATACTCGGAATACTTCCTCTGGGTGAAATGCTACAACGGGAGAATTATCTCGTGGCGCTTGCGGATATATTCTATTTAGAGTCATTGCGTGTAGATTATTTTTATCCTTGGTAGGGATGACAACTTAACGTGAAGTGATGTTAAAAATACCAACAAGCATTTCTGGCGCCGTTGCCAGGGATGGCAATTTTATTTATTAGGATAATTTATAAGGATTTATTGATTAGCCAGATATACATTTTTCTAGAATTTCATATGAGTAAATCTTTTATACAAAACAACATATTAAAATTATATCTAGATCATAACCTTTTGCTTTAACAGACTTACCCATGTTTTATCTAGTAAATTTTATAGGGTAAGTGATGGGGACGTGATTCCCGATCTTCCGTCAGGTTCAGATCACAAAGACCCGAACCTTGCAACCTTAGCACCACGTCTCCTCTGGTTATCAACCGTGTCACAATCCGGTTGACCTCACCAAGAAGGCTAATCCCTGCTGCGAATCGAAGAACACAAGCAAGAACAAGATAATACGCAACTCAAGTGAAGTGACAATTGCAGATATATGATTAAGATCTCAACGTGGGGTTTCACAAACCGATAACGGCGACTGTTCAATGACGGATTGATCTAAAGCAAAACCCAAACCCTAACGTATGCGGCGGCTACTGATTATATGGTCTAAGGGACGTGCAAACACCCTCATTCACGTCCTCCTCATGGGCCTATATGTTACATGGCCCGACGGCCCACAAGATAGCAATGCAACGCCTAAACAGATTCTGGATGCTCACTTGTTTTGACGATTTCTGTTGACTCCGATGGAATTTGGACCTCAAACCAAAGCCATTAGTTAGCTTATGAAATTATCTTTCCATCCATATATGGATCATCAAAAACGGAGTCCGGATGTGTCCTAGGCGTCCGATTTATCGCTTCGCTGGTCCTGAAGGCCGAGACCGACGCGAACTCGAGTTGGACTGGGCCTTCGGGCTTGGCTTGAACGTCCTTGCTGGCCCCCCTAAGGTGGTGGCCAAGGAGGAGGACGTCCAAGGGCTTCCTTGGTATGTTCTCCATCTTCTCGGGGTGTGCTCCAACTTGGGCCAGGGTCTCAAGGATGAATAACAAGCCCACGATGATGATGTAGCTCCCGGCAGAAATAGCAACAGCATGTCTTGATGATTTGGAGGCCTTGCCAATGTGATAATGAGATAGGACCAGATCTATTTGAAAGCTTATCAAATAAGCTTTCCATCAAGTGCTCATTGACCTCAATCGCACTCCGGATGGTTGAGTTATGGCCTTTCCAGTGAGGTACTGTCAGGTCACCGACGAACCTTGATTGACTTGCACCTTGAGGAATATTTGTACCTATAAGCAAATAGGAACATGTACATGTGGAACCAAGTGAGTTGCACCAAAAATCACTAAACAAGCTCACCTTATAATCAATGGTTGTATCTGAATGTGTCATGTCCTCATCATCCTCCCCTTCTTGACAACAAACCGTCCTCGATTTGAGGTTAGGTGCAGGACAGATTGTAGGTAGTAGCCAACATAGCTCCCCTTCTTGAAATTTAACTTGTTTCTTTGTAACAAAACTAGAAGCACTTGACATGATAAAATTATAGCTATTGCAGCCCTCTAGTTGATCATATTTTTGTATAGTAAAAGGTGATTTCAGATTTGAACAAATATAGACACGATGCACCATATACTCTCCTTTGCAATTATATTTGCCAACAAAGTGATATATACATCTAGATAACCATGGCAATTCAGCATATTTAAATTTCTCTTCCAAAACATTAAGAGCACATAGAGTATCAAACTCAATATAACCCAAAGTATTTAAAGAAGATAATAATTTTAGCTCATCCTTTTCAGTAGTAATGGGAAGAAAATATTTACTTGCAAAAGAACAGTACCTTGTTCCAAAATATAAGAATCAATTTCTTTCACAAGTGGTGGCATAGCAATAACAAAAAGTGCTATCATGCAACTTCTCTTCATCACAAATATCAGTAGAATCATCATGTGGTAAAGGTAAATCAAGAGAAGGTTCTAGTATTGCATTAATAGCATCATTGGTGGGCAAATTCAGCATCTCAAGAGAGCTCTTAACTGAGACAGTTACCTGTTCTTTCTCTATTACCTTGTTCTCTTTCTTGGATACATGCTGCAAACTATTAGTTTCAACAAAAGACAAAGCAATATCTTTATTTTGTAAAAATTCAGATTTAGATGAAGATATCTTAACATCTGAAATAACCCATTCTTTTCTAAAAGGCTCATTCTTTCTTCTCTCCACTCTCATAAGATCTTCTCTTAAAATTTCAGCAGCGGTCATAGGTATGAGAGTAATGTTTCTACTATTGTATTTGAATGAATATTTATTAGCAATCATATTGTGCATAACCTTATTTTCAGATATCCATGGTTTACCAAATAATAAATGACAAGATTGCATAGGTACTATATCAAAATCTGCGCTATCCTTATAAACACCAAGGGAAAATTTAATGTGTGCAATTTCAGTTACCTTTATTTTATCCCAAGAATTTACCCAAAGCATGTAGTATGGATGTGGATGTAGCTTTGTGGTGAGACCAAGCTTCTCAACCAACTCTAAGCTTGCAAGGTTGTTGCAACTCTCACCATCGATCATGACACGACAACGTGCCTCTTTCACAATAAAATATGTTTAGAACACGTTGTTGAACTGGTTTTGCTCTGCCTTCTCCATTTGGGAACTGAGCACTTGATGTGCAAACTCTGTGGTGCATGTGGAAAGTGGTTGTGATGATGTCGCTGTAGCTATGGAGAAAGACGGCTGATCCATGATGACCTGCAATTCACACTTAAAAAGAAATTTGTTGTTTGGTATTGTTAGAAATCAAAAGCCCTATCAACTATAATATGTGTCAGTGGAATCACACTCTCACACGTCTTACCAAATTCTTACAAGTGTTCTTACCAAAGCAAGACAGTGAATGGTACAACCGGCGGCTGGTTCGTGATACCTGTGAGGATGTGGCACCAAAATTGTAAGGGTCTTTTTCTGTACTGATCTGAAGTATATATGTGGAGCTTGGAAGGCACACAAAGAAACAAATTTATATATGTGGCACACAATTTAGTAACAGATAGCAATATTGAATAAACGTCCAAAGCACTTGTCCTAGTTGCTGGCCTATGCGTGTTCCTAGCACCAATTATGATAAACAAGGGAGTGAAACAAGGATAAAAGGAACAATTATGAATGAAACCAATGGACATGAACAAGGCAAAGGCACCACACAAAATAGAGCAATTAGTTGTTCCTTATGTGCTCCTATTCTCTTCTCTTTTCTTTTACTATTTTTTTATTTTTATACAAACTTTTTCTTTTGATCTTTTGATATTTTTTTCTCAGTAAGGAGCACACAAGAACAAACCATAAAAAATTTGAGCTCAATTGGATAAAAGATGTGGTGTATAGAAAATAAGTATTGTGCTCTCAAAATAACACCAAAATTTATGGGCCCAAAAACTCGATTTTGTTAATTGAATTTCGCAAATCTAATTTTTTTATGAACCCAGCTTTGCTGGGATGAAACAAATCTAAAATTTTCTAGCGTTCTCCGTAGATATAAAATTCGCCCTGTTTCGAGTTTGGACGAAAAAGTTATGACTGTTTTTAAGGTAGGCTGTCCAAATCGAGTTTTATGTGGACATAAGATGCAAATCGATGATGTTATATAATGGTTGCGGATGGAGGGATCAACACAAATTAGAGAAGAACACGATCTAAACCAGCAATAAGACATTGACCTAGGACACAAACTCAATACAAATAACTCTGAAACTAAATTGTGCAAAGGCTATGGCGTGGTCGGCTCTAGGATGGGAAACAATTATGGCCGTGGATTATAGGATGAAGACAAAACACAAACTAAGGGATAACTTCGAACCTACGGGTATACCTTAAGCTCGATACCACTTGATGGGGACGTGATTCCCGATCTTCCGTCAGTTCAAGATAACTATCGATTTGGTCGGGAGGCGACGACACACCGATCCGGCTTCGGATCACAAAGACCCGAACCCCGCAACCTTAGCACCACGTCTCCTCTGGTTATCAACCGTGTCACAATCCGGTTGACCTCGCCAAGAAGGCTAATCCCTGCTGCGAATCGAAGAACACAAGCAAGAACAAGATAATACGCAACTCAAGTAAAGTGACAATTGCAGATATATGATTAAGATCTCAACGTGGGGTTTCACAAACCGATAACGGCGACTGTTCAATGACAGATTGATCTAAAGTAAAACCTAAACCCTAACGCATGTGGCGGCTACTGATTATATGGTCTAAGGGACGTGCAAGCACCCTCATTCACGTCCTCCTCATGGGCCTATACGTTACATGGCCCGACGGCCCACAAGATAGCAATGCAACGCCTAAATAGATTCTGGACGCTCACTTATTTTGACGATTCCTATTGACTCCGATGGAATTTGGACCTCAAACCAAAGCCATTAGTTAGCTTATAAAATTATCTTTCCATCCATATATGGATCATCAAAAACGGAGTCCGGATGTGTCCTAGGCATCCGATTTATCGCTCGCTGGTCCTGAAGGCCGAGACTGACGCGAACTCGAGTTGGACTGGGCCTCTGGCTTGGCTTGAACGTCCTTGCTGGCCCCCTAAGGTGGTGGCCAAGGAGGAGGACGTCCAAGGGCTTCTTTGGTATATTCTCCATCTTCTCGGGGTGTGCTCCAACTTGGGCCAGGGTCCCAAGGATGAATAACAAGCCCACGATGACGATGTAGCTCCCGGTAGAAACAGCAACAGCATGTCTTGATGATTTGGAGGCCTTGCCAATGTGATATTAAGATAGGACCAGATCTATTTGAAAGCTTATCAAATAAGCTTTCCATCAAGTGCTCATTGACCTCAATCGCACTCCGGATGGTTGAGTTATGGCCTTTCCAGTGAGGTACTGTCAGGTCACCGACGAACCTTGATTGACTTGCACCTTGAGGAATATTTGTACCTACAAGCAAATAGGAACATGTACATGTGGAACCAAGTGAGTTGCACCAAAAATCACTAAACAAGCTCACCTTATAATCAATGGTTGTATCTAAATGTGTTATGTCCTCATCAGTAAGTGCAGGATTGGTTGTAGAATTTTAACTCTTATCAGGAACAACCATAGGAAGAAGGGTCTTACATCATTTTGAGAAGCGATGGCTGAGAAGACTCTGCATGAATTCTCTGCTCCAAGCACCGAGAACATTCGCGTGGGTCCAACTTTTGACCTTGGAGAACATGATTTTGAGATCAAGCCAAGCCTCATCAAAATGGTGCAAGTTATCATATTTAGTAGAAAGAAGGATGAAGATGCTATTGCTCATCTGTAGAATTTTCTAGAGATTGGCAACACCATTGACATTCAAGGCATTCCTCAAGATGTCGTGCTACTTCGCTTGTTTCCGTTCTCACTGGAAGGAAGATCAAAGCAGTGGTTTTATCAGAATAAAGATCAAGTCAAGACATGAGGAGAATGTTCGAAAGCTTTCCTAGAGAAGTTTTTCTCAAAGGCCGAACGAATATCTTATGTGGGAAGATTTCAGAATTTCGTCAGCAGAAAGGTGAACCTATTCCAGAAGCTTGGGAGCATTTTCAAGGTTACATATCAAACTGCTCGCATCATGGAATAGAGAAGTGGTTGCTCATGCAAATATTCTATCATGGACTAACCCAAAGGTCATGTGAGCAATTGGACGCCACTGCTGAAGGATCATTTATGTCACTCACCCCTGGAAGAGCTGAAGCAATTATGGCAAAGATGGCAGAAAATTAGAATTGGACATTCAACAACCAGACGTGCCATGAAAGTGAAGAAGTTCCAGAGGAGTTGTGTGCACTATCAACCAAGATGGATGTATTATTGAACTGGCTAGAGCAGAGGGATAACTACAAAAGAGATCATAAAGCTATTCAAGATGCATTCAATTCTCAAGATCAATATGAAGAAGATATTAGTGCAATCATCAAGAAGCAAGGATGGAGTCAACCTCAGGCAACAAGCCAAGGTAAGTATCAGAGTAATTATAATTCTTCAAATCAAAGACAACCACCCTTGAGAGAATTAATATTAGAACAAGCTAGAATTAATGAGAGTATTTATAAGAAGCTTGCTTTTAATGATAAAATGTTAGAAGGAATTAATTCGAAGTTAGATAATTTTTCTCTAGCAGTTAAAGATCAAATAATGTTTAATAAAAAGATAGAATCACAAATTACACATCTCGCTTCTACTTTGTCTGTCACTAACCATGAATAGATTAAAGGAATATCTACTAGAGGAGGTAAGGTTACACATGATCCACCCTACCCCGATGGGGCACGTAGACCTTCACATTCAGTGCAGGTAGACAAGGAAGCTGAAAAGAATACTAGAGAAAAAGAAGTAGAAGCACCCTTACCAACAGTTGATCCAGAAGAGCCCGAATTAACGCAAGATTTTCAAGACACTACTCTCCTACCGTTCCCACGAAGGAGGAGAAGTATCACCAATGATGATCGGTTCAGTAAGTTTGTAGAGATTATACAAAAATTATATGTCAATATTCTATTGTTAGATGCTATGCAGGTACCTACATATGCAAAGTACCTTCGATCCATCCTCAACAACAAGGGACCACTACCCTCTACCGAAGTCATCAAGCTAACAGAAGCGTGTAGTGAGGCAATCCTACATTCTTCTCCCATCAAGAAGAAGGATCCAGGATGTCCCACTATTGATTGTTCTATAGGCAACCAGATGTTCGAGAACGCCTTGTGTGATCTTAGAGCAAGCGTCAGCGTCATGCCTAAGACAGTCTTCGACAAACTCAACTATTCCACGCTCACTCCAACAACAATATGCTTGCAACTAGCTGACCAATCAGTCCGCTACCCTGCAGGGATAGTAGAGAATATTCCGATAAAAATCCGTGACTTTTTCGTTCCTGTAGATTTTGTGGTACTTGACATGTAGGAAGAGAGGAAGATACCTCTTATCCTTGGGCGACCATTCCTAAACACTGCAAATGCAACCATCAACGTTGGGGCTAGAGAAATTATATTCACCATCAACGGGCAAGAAGAGCTATTCGCATTGAGGCCAAGACCCGAGCAATGCAAGACTCTGAAGGATCAAGAAGAGCAAGATGCATCAACATCTCCGACCGCGGAGATCAATGTAACACCCAGTTTTAAAAATAAAACCAGGACGCCATATGTGTGCCCAGGAAGTCCACACATATAACCACAGAGTGAGCAGTATCAGAAAACAATGTCATATAGCGTAAATATAATCATAATAACACTTACATCAGAGTATCGCGGAACGGTAACTAATCTTCTCTTCGGACTCCATCCTTTACAAGGACGGTTGACTGGGGGTACATACGCCTAGCACTTCTCACAAAAACTTACTAACTCCGCCATCTGGTACCCATCCGGGATTTTCCAAAGTATTGAAAGTAAAGGCAAGCGCGTAAGTACATGTCGTACTCAGCAAATATAACAAGGGGTTCATGAGGCTCAAAAGGCTGACACTGGTTTACTGCATTTAGCTTTTAAAGGATTAGCATTTATAGCATTATTAGCAACAAGGTAGTAGTAATCCCTACAACCACATGATCAATATAAACAAGAATAAAGATTAATACATATCACTTAATAAATTCATCATTCGTTCTCGTCATTCATTATCAGCATCCATCAATGCATATCTATTCCCTCAGTTTTCCGGGCCACCCGTATCCGTGGGCACGGCTAGTATACCAGATTATTAAACTCTGCGCAGAGGTGTACACTTTCACTGTGAGTCATGATCTCCAAATGCATGAGGTTAGCTAGACCCGATACACCGGAAACCATATAAAGCCATCTAAGAGTTCGTCTAACAAGTTAGGGCCATTAGATTCACTCGGCAAGGGAATATAGAGCCCTCCTTCCAGATGGCGCAATGACCCGCAGCCTACACACATGTGGACAGAAGCCGCACTATACTCAGCTCGCAAAGCCATTCTTACGCCAATTAAGGTAACCTCTAACAAGCTAGAAAATATCTCTTAAACAACTAGAGCCAGAGCCATATAGCCCTCACAGCTGTACGATTTGTCCCAGCTTTTGCTAAAGGATAAGTCCTTATGGAGGGTTAAGAACATCCAAAGAAAGATCGAGAGATCTTCTCACCCGTTTTGTCCATGTCACCAAAATTATCTTTTATAGTTCATTGCCTAATCCATTATTCATGTTACAAGATCATGGGTATAGAATTAGCACTAGCAAACACTACCCATATGCACATATCCCAAGGTCATCAAGGTATCTGATAAACAACACTAAGTCATCCTTAATAGGATATCAAAGACACATGCATATGTAATATAGTGTATACAGTGAATAGGTAACAAGGAAGTCCCAAGCTATACTTGCCTTATCACTTGCTTAAACTTTCTCAGATGATGTCAGCATATGGTCAACACCTTCTGATCTTCAGCGCTCACAGGTGGTTCTTGTTCTACTCGTAGGAATCACCACATATAAACAAACATACCAACAACAAACAAAGAAAAACTAAGAATAGTACACCAGCCATAGTAAAAAGCATGCTAAAAAGAGAGCTCGTTGCTACGGTCGATAAAGAGAAATAACTATAATTAAGCTTGATTAATTTTAGTTAACAGAGATATTAAATAGTCATTAGTTCAAATTGGACAAGTCGTACATAAAAACTGAGTCGAAACTAACCATTGTTTTATTTTATAAATGTTCTCATATAATTTGTTAAACAAGTTAAGATTCCTCTTGAGAAAGAAAATAAAAACTTGTTTAGGCTATGCAAAATTAATAATTTAAAATCATATTATTTGTATACTAAACAACACATGAGAAAACCTATGTGTTAACACTGGATTTTGGTAAAAACCAATGACAAAATTTATTCGGTAAAGTCTATGAAAAAGCGAAATCCAACGTGTTCGGCAAATGAGTGTGCGGTCGGCTAACTTTGAGCTATTCGGCAAGCGGATATGCTATTGACTCTAGGTGATTCGGCAAGCATTGGTGCGGTCGGCTATCTTTGAAGACAGTGGCTCCATTCGGGAAGCGAAAAGGTGGCAAGCGAGAAGCCGAATAGAAGGAGAAAAACGATAATCGAGGACTCAAAGAGAATTATAGCAAGAGTCTCGCCGTACTTTTGAGTTACCTTTAACATATTGTGTACATCGTAATCTCTTAGAATTCATGTTATGTCCAGGGTATAAATATAGACCCTCGACCATTGTAAAAGATATACACAATCAAATCAATACAACCGGCCCCGTGCCACGTTTTCGAGTCCTTTTGTCGTGTCGTCGAGTTCTTCGAGAGGAGCCATCGATCTGTCGACCTCCGTAAGTTCGGCAACCTTGCTATCATGTCTAGTATCATGCGGTGGATTTAGATCTTGATGCAAGTAGTCTTGTTCGTCTCGATGGGATGGCCGTGCGGCAGGCGTCTACTTGATGATCAAGAAGTCTTTGCTTATGCTTTGTCTATCTCGACTAGATGGCCGTGCGGCAGGCGTCCGCTTGATAGCTTAGCGAGGCAAGATAGTTATCGATTCTTGGTTAGATCGTGAGTCGTGCGGCGGGCTAGGATCTGGCTCAAGGATTAGTTATCGGCTCTATTAGATTTGGCAAGATCTAGTAGATTCATTAAGTTATCACGTGTTGCATGACTTTAATATTTTATTTATTTGTAACACTCTTTTTGCCCAATCTAGATTTGATCGGTTTCGGCTTCTTACTTTATAGATCTATTTGCTCTCTAATGTTCTTTACTCTTATATTATCATGATAAATAGATCGTATGCTTACGTAGCCGAATTGGATCAATCTAGATTGTTACATGTTGCGGGGTTCTTGCATGTTAGAAACGCTTAGACTTTGATAGGATCGGGTATCGTGCGGCGGATGCGAGGTCTTTGATTAGTTTAGTCGTGATAATTTGTATGTTCCTTCTTCATGGACCCCGAGTCGGCTGTATTGCCGAGCTTGGTTATGCTTCAATTCATGGTTAACTTTCACTTGCTCAAACATGTCTTCTCATACATGCACGTTCGGCAATCAATGTATTACGCCGTTTCACACCCTCATATTAGCCGAATGAATCACATGCATGATTGGCGCACAGCTTCTATAGCTGTATGTCGTCGTAAGTGGCTTCGGGGCGTATATACGGAACTGTGCGGTCTCATCCGACACGTTCCGATTTTGTATTTAACGGTTTCTTTGTCCCTTGTCGGTTTTTTAGGTCAAACTGACCGGCACGCTTCCGGATCTCCAAACCGCGGTCGTCCGATTGAAGTCACGCTTTTTCGGCTTGCTTTGTGCTTGGCGCGAGGTGCAGATTTTGTGCCAACACACTTTTTTAAACGCACGCCCGGTGGGACCATCTCTTGATTCAACATGTCGGGCGTCAATAACAATCATGTTCGGGCGTGACGCCGGATGAATTGCCGACCAATTGAGAGCAACAATGGAGCAAGCATGCGAGCAATACAAGCATAAATGCTTAATGTCTTTCTCCAAGAACAAAAGCAACAAGGTTTTTCGTAAGCGGTCATTGCCAAGAGTTCTTCTTGCACATCAAACTGATTGCTCAAGAGGAAGAAGCTCAAAAGGTATCGAGTTGGTCCATAAAGCCTTGGCGATACCATTAGGAACCACAACACGGCCTTTCTAAATACTTTCCGAGTAATCATGGCTAATACTTTCGGCCAACAGGGCTGATAAGTATTTTGAAGATGGTGTGGGACCAATTCGTGGACCAGTGCTTTTTAATATTCCAAAATATCAAGAGAAGCAACCCGAAGATGCGGGAACATCCGGGATCAACAAAGATGAAGTAGAGACTCATGAAAAGCAACCACCTCCTACTTATGGCCAAGTGACGTTTGGCACTACTTGAAAGAGTACCGCAATCTGCATACAAGATATCTCCAAAGATCAAACAGGTTACAAAGGAACATGTATGGGGATGGATACCATGAGTTCACCGACTATCTTACCGCTCTAGATGCTCTACCGAATCCGGGATATAGAAGTGCAGCAGAATACCATCCGGAGGACAAGCACGTGGAACTCCGAAGACAGACATTGACATAATCATGCAGAGGGATGGCTGATATGATGCAACATCGGTTCGGCCTAAAGCCAAAGAATCAATCCTATTCATACAAGTCTGCGTACCTTAAATGGTATAACGGGGTTGCACTACCAAAGAAGGGTGAAGCCACCAACAGACTTAACCAAATTTTCTGGTCAAGATGATACAAGTACCACAGAGCATATTAGCCGATACCCGATACACTTGGGGGAGGCGTCCACGCACGAAGCTTGGAGGATTCGGTATTTTCCATTGTCTCTCACAGGGCCCGGCTTTCACCCGGGTTTACTTCTCTACCAGTGATTCTATTGGTACTTGGGCGGAACTTGAACAGAAGTTTCATGCTTATTTCTTCACCGGAACTACTGAAAAAAAGCTGGTAGACCTTACCGGTTTAAGGCAGAAAAGTTAATGAGACACCACAAGAATATCTTCGTAGATTCGGAGAAACCAAGAGTCTTTGCTTCTCGCTGAATTTACCGCACGATCGATTACTGGAATAGCAATAGCGAGGGATCTTTGCCGAATGTCGGGGAGAAGCTGTTCGGCATGGAATTTGATGATCTTGGTCAACTCGCTCGAGAGATTAGCTGTCATGAGTAATCGGGGCTCGGGGTTTTGAAAGGGATAACCGCTATCGAGAAGGGTAATGTTGCTAGTGAGATGTATCGAGTTTCTGGAAGAAGCAACTGAGTACGAGGATGAAGATGAAATAGCTGCAGCCGAGTTGACTTGGGATAAAGAGCCTACCCAAGTAAGTCAGCGGTGGCTGAAACAACAAAAGGGGACTTACGATTTTGATGTCTCCAAATCAGATAAGCTTTTTGATCTGTTGGTGAGGGAAGGGCGCATCAAGGCGCGCCGAAGGGCATCCTATGCTACGCCCCGAAGGGGTGAAAGACAAGAGATATTGTGGTTATCATAATACTAATTCTCACTCCATCAATGATTGCCGAGTGTTCGAGTTCGGATTCGAAGGCAATTCAAGAGGGGCATCTGAAATTTGATGGCAAGATGAAGATTGATGGCAAACCTTTCCCTCAGAACATGATTTCTTTCTCTGTTGGAATGGTCTCTGCAGATGACCCTAAAAGCAAGGGAAAGATGAAAGTGTTGACATCAGAAAGAGCTAAGAAAAGTGGCATCTGTAGACCCCAACCGACAGATTACTGGCTGAAGAAATGAAAGAGAAAGTCCGGTTCAAAAATAGCCGAACCGAGAAAGGTGAAACGTCCGGACCAAGGGTGACATCACGAATCTTCTTTGAATAAATGGCGAGGGCAAAAGAAGAGCAAGAATATTATGAAGAACAAAAGTTCTTAGAAGAACGGTGGAGATATGAAGAAGAGATGTACCACCGAGAACAAGAAGAACATATGAGGGAACTAGAACAGTCTCATTGGGGTTGTTCATTCTTTAAGCATTGTTGGAATGAAGGCTTGAAGTCTGCCTGCTAGAAACAATTGCCCGAAATGCGTGATCGATATTATGGCTACAGAGCGGTCTCGAGTCAACCGCCGACCAGTCCATGAAAGACTTGGAGTTCAATTTCACGAGGACGATCGGGCGTATAAAATTAAATAACTTTGATCATCGAAGAAGAGATTCGCGGATCAGCATTGGGTTCATCCCGAAGAGTACGATGGGGAAGGAAATACTCATGGATATAGATGGCGAGAAAGGGCAATGGTGCCCACCGGGGTTGAGGAAAAGTCGAAGAAGAGGAGAGTGCGGCGATTAAGAAACAAAGAGCTGGAACAGGCTGTTGCGAGAAGAAAAGAAGGAATGGCGCCCAAAGAAGAAATCCGATGAGAAGGGTCCTTCGGGTGATGCATGCATGGCTTTCTTCCTCCCATCGAAATTCATAGCTCCGACAATCAAGAAGTACAAGAGGAGATTTACTCGATTTTGATGAAAGTGAGTTTCGGGATCTAATGGCTCAGCTTATACTAACACGACAAGCAACTTTTGACAAGCCGGCCACATCGTCACTTGAAACCGCTTTACGTGAAAGGATACGTCAATGGGAAGCCTCGACCAAGATGTTTGTTGATGGAGGAGCTGCTATCAATATAATGCCATATTCCACGTTTAGAAAGCTCGGGATGACGGATGAAGATTTGCTTAAAACCGACATGATCCTTAGAGACTTTCTTTGGCAATCCCTCCGATACTCGAGGAGCTGTGCATGTTGAGTTGATGATTGGGTCTAAAACCCCGATCACTACGTTCTTCGTCATTGACGGCAAGGGGCATACAGTTTGCTTCTTGGGAGAGCTGGATTCATGCTAATTGCTGTATTCCTTCAACTATGCACCAAATCCTTATTCAATGGATAGGGGATGACGTGGAGATCATACATGCCGATGATTCGGTAAGTGTGGCTGCTTCGAGCCAACTTATTGGGAATATGATGGTGTTGATTGTTTTTTACGGCAAAGTATGGAAAGAAGGTCCCGTTAATGTATTCAACAAGGATCAACGGCCGATCCAAGCGATCGGCTCGAACAGCAATTTTGATGGGTAACCCAATCGATGGCAACAAAGGAAAGTTGAGACACGGTTTTTATGTCGGCCGACAAATTAGAAGAGATAAATGTTGGCGATGAGTCCAAATCAAGGCCGATGTACATTAGTGCAAATTTGAGTCGAGAATGTAGAGAGCAATTAGTAAATCTTACGAAGGAGTTTAAAGATTGCTTTGCTTGGGATTATCTGAGAGATGCTGGACTAGATCGTTCTATTGTTGAGCATCGATTACCTATTAAGTCGGGGTATCGACCCTATAAACAACCTCCGAGGAAGATCTATAAAGAAGAGGTACTTGGCCGATGTGAAGAAGGAGATTGAAAGACTATTAGAAGCAAACTTCATTCGGCCATGCGGATACGCATTGGATTTCGAATATAGTTTACATTTACAAGAAGAATGGGAAGATGAGAGTTTGTATAGACTTCAGAGATCTTAACAAGGCCACTCCAATGGATGGGTATCCGATGCCAATTGCCGATTTGTTAGTAGACGCAGCTTGGCAGCCGGGTATGAAGTCATTAGTTTTATGGATGGTAATGCTGGCTATAATCAGATCTTCATGGCAATAGAAGATATTTCAAAAACGGCTTTTAGATGCCCCGGCCACATTGGTTTATTTGAATGGATTGTAATGACGTTTGGATTGAAGAATGCCGGTGCAACTTATCAAAGAGCCATGAATTACATATTTCATGAGTTGATCGGCAAAATTGTGGAGATCTACATTGATGATGTAGTAGTCAAATCTAAAGACTATGAGAAACATTTAGCTGATCTAAGAAGAACTTTGGAATGCACTAGAAAACATGGTTTGAAGATGAATCCAAACAAATGTGCTTTCAGAGTATCAGCTGGTGAGTTCTTGGGATTCCTTATTCATAAAGGAGGAATTGAAGTTGGAAAGAAGAGCATGGAAGCAATAGATAAAGTTGTTCCCCAACTAATCTCACGAAATTACAGTCCCCTTTCGGCAAGATCAATTTCGTAAGAAGGTTCATTTCAATTTATCGAGAAAGAATCTTGCCCTTTTCTCCATTATTAAAGCTCAAGAGGAATCAAGAATTTGTATGGGGTGACGTGCAACAAAAGGCTTTTGATGAAATTAAAGAATACATGAAGGCACCACCAGTTTTGGTACCTCCACAACTTAACAAGCCTTTCAAGTTGTACGTGGCGGCCGATACCCTAACAATAGGATCGGCCCTCATGCAAGAGTATAAAGGGAAGGAGCGAGTCATAGCTTATCTTAGCCGAAAAGTTGTTAGACCCGGAGACAAGATATTCGGCTATGGAAAAATTGTGCTTGTGTGTGTATTACTCATGTACTAAGCTTCGGCATTATTTATTAAAAAGCCGAATACGTGATTATTTCAAGTCATGATGTGATCAAGCATATGTTGTCAATGCCAATTTTAAATGGAAGAATTGGCAAATGGATTTTGGCTTTGTCGAATTTGATTTAAAATACGAATCGGCAAAAAAGCGGTGAAGGGTCAAATTATTGCTGATTTTATTACGCAACATCATGACCTTAGCAACAAAGTATAGTAGGCATTGTACCTTGGACTCTATTTTTCGATGGTTCATCCTGCAAAGCAAAGTGGGGGCGCTGGCATTCTATTAGTTTCTCCACGGGGAATAACTTTTGAGTATGCTATTCCTATTGAATTTCATGTGACTAACAATCAAGCAGAGTATGAAGCATTGCTTAGAGGGCTTCGGCTTCTTGTAGAGATAAAAGCCGTCATTTGTTGAAATCTTTGGAGACTCGAGCTGGTGATCAACCAGTTGATTGGCCAATATGAGTGTAAGAATGACGCTAAGAGAATACTATGAGGAATGCCGGGAACTTTTAAAAAGCTTTCGGGTAGCAACCTTACATCATATCCCTAGGGGGCATAATGAAGAAGCAAATAGGTTGGCCCAAACTGCTTCGGATATCGTGAAAATCAAGAAGTCTTCACTATAGAGAGAGTGTTCCGGATGCTGAACAGGTGGTTGGCGATTGGAGGCATGAAATCATCAAATATCTGAATGATCCATCGCAGAAAAGTTACCCGAAAGCTCGGTACAAAGCCCTTAAGTTCGTCCTTCTCAATGATCACTTGTATTACAAATCTATAGATGGAGTATTGCTCAAGTGTCTAAGTCAAGAAGAGGCCAGAAAGGTGATGTATGAAGTGCATGAAGGATTATGTGGTGCGCATCAATCGGCTTACCGAATGAAATGGATAATTCGGAGAACTGGTTATTTTTGGCCAACTATCTTTGGAAGATTGCTTTGACTATTACAAAGGATGTCATGATTGTTAAAAATTTGGCAATATTCAAAAGGCTCCAAAGATCTGTTATGAACCCAATAATCAAACCTTGGCCATTTAGAGGATGGGGCATAGATTTAATTGGTCGATACATCCTCCTTCGAGCAAAGGGCATAAGTTTGTGCTCCCGGCCCACAGATTATTTTACTAAATGGGTCGAAGCCATTCCTTTGAAGAAAATTACATCGAGAAAATATGATCGGTTTTGTTAAAGAGCATATAATTTATAGGTTTGGAATCCCTCAAACCATAACAAGCGATCAAGGAACCCGGTTTACTTCTTGAATTTTGCGACTTTGCGAAGACATGGGGATCAAGCTGTATAATTCTTCTCCTTATTATGCACAAGCCAATGGGCAAGCGAAGCATCCAATAAGATTATGATCAAGATCATTCAAAAGAAGATTGATGAGAAACCGAAGAAATGGCATTTGGTTCTCAATGAAGCATTGTGGGCTTATCGGATGGCTTGTCATGGGTCAACTCGAACATCTCCTTATGAATTGGTTTACGGGCATCATCTTTGTCTTACCATGGGAATTGCGGTCGGGTTCAAGAAGAGTTATGTTGCAAAAAGACTTGGAAAAAGAAGATTATACAAATTTGATGATAGACGAATTGGAAGATTTACATTTTATTCGTCTCAAGGCATTGGAAAATATTGAGAAGAATAAAATACGTGTTGCCCGATATTATAACAAGAAAGTTAGAGAAAAGCAATTCTTGGAAGGTGACCTGGTTTGGAAAACTATACTGCCGATTGGATCGAAAGACAGGGCATTCGGCAAGTGGTCTCCAAATTGGGAAGGGCCCTTTCGGATAGAAAGATGCGTGCCTGGCAATGCATATATTTTGAAGACTTTGTTTGGGGAAGAATTTACGAGCTATCAACGGACGATATCTTAAAAAATATTACCCCAGTATCGAAGTTGGTTCGTAAAAGAATTTGAATCAAACAGCCGATGAGATAACATCGCCTTTAGTGAAAAAATATGAAGTTGGTAAATAGCCGATATGATTTGTGTAAGCCTTCAGTTCAAAATATAGCGAATGATCTTATGTTGACCTCAACATTACGATTGGTTGGTTTATCGGAAAAGAAAAGATGAAATCCTGAATGATATTGCTCATTGACTCGTCAAATCGTTTGTGGCGTAAGACTAAGATCTAATCGACTAAAGTGATGTCACTTTGCATTCGGAAAATCACCCAAGAAACTGCTTCGAATCAAAGAGGACACAGAAGGCATTCATTTAGCAATCAACACAAGATCATAAACAAGACACATTCTCGGAAGATGATTTCATCATTCACGAGATCAATCCCTAGTTACAAACTACTCCCGGAACAACTTATTAAGAACAGATTGGGGATTGATGGATTCGGCAAGGGCAGTAGCATGGTCCCCGTAGAGCTCCATTTGCTCCTCGATGTCCTCCACCTCGTGAGGATGACCTTACGCAAATCCAACGGCACGAATGCAGAATAGTCCTCATTGGTGCGAGAGGACATCGATGCCAGGCCGAGGACACACCAAGGTGGACACCTTGGATGACGGCCTGATCAACACGGCCATCCATGGCATCGGGCGTGCCTCGGGAGTTTCTCCACGGCGTTCACCTTGTCGGCCGCCCGGGTTCTTCTTTGCCTTCAACCGCTCGTTCTCTGCAGAGAGTCTTTGAAAGATGAAAAGTTAATCGATACAGCGATGAGGATTGAGAGAGAAAAAAAATCTATGTGAGAATGCCGAACCCGGTGATGGCGTCGCAAATCGCTAGCGTTGATCCTCCCATTCGGCTTGCGCAATGCCGAATCTGCTTGGAAACATCGCCCGGCTCGGTCCGGGCTTCATCCCTTTCCTTGCGGAACCGGAGCGCCTCCTCATGAATGTACAAAGGGTCCTCGCCCTCGATTCTGCCGGACCCCAAGGGTTGGCGTTGTATGAGTTGTCGGACTCGGAAGAGCTCGACGAACTCGAGGAGCCGGGAGACAGGGACCGGGTCTGGTCGAGGTTCCCGGTTGAGTCACCACCATCGGGGAAGAAGGTGAGAGGCGTTGATGATGACCCTCGCCCTAAGCGGATGAAGAAAACCGAGGTTAGGAGAGATGAACAGTGAGCAAGAACACACGAAGATGGCAGATTAATCTTACCCATGGCGTTGCCGACGTCGCGGCCTACTCCCTCCGGCCTCTCCCTCAGCAGGACGCTTCCCATGGTCACCAGCGCTCGACATTGGCGATTTGGAGGTGGGGTTTTCTTCCTAAAAGTTTCGGCGAGAAGATGAGAAGATGATGATGAATGCTAACCGGCGATGGTGGTGGAAGCCGGAAGAGGGCTTTATTTATAGGCCAAAATGGAGTTCGTGGCGCACGACTTCGGAGTATACCAAATGACAAAGTAGGGTTTACTTCTCTTTTGGGCCGTTACGGGGCCTGGGCCAAGCTCGGCTAAATCGAAAGCGGCGGTTCGGAAGAATCGGCTAATCCTCGATCGGGAAATCGAGAATGATGGCCGTCTGTCTATTCGGGAAGCTTAAGAACATTCGGCTATGTCATTAGTCGAGACAAGAATGGAAAAGACCAAAAAGCACAACAAAGAATACAATTGTTTAAAAAATCACGGTGTGATACAAGCCGAATGTTTTACTCATTTAAGAACAGTTTGATTGCGTCTATAATATCATCCCTAATTCGGCCGACTTCTTCTTCAAGCACCTTCTTGTCATCGTCTTGAGAACTACGGATTACGGTAAGCTTTGGTTTTGATCTGGCGATGCTCCTTGATGACGATGATATCTTTATCTTGGCTGCATCTATAGAGTTCGGCAAGGTGGCAATTTTATCTTTGTGAGATTGGATTCTCACATTCAATTGAGCCAATTGAGCTTCCAACTTGGCCTTTTCCTCCTCCATGGCTACCGGTTCAGGTTCCAGAGTTACCAAAGACGCTTAGCGGCTGAATCAGAGAGTGCAGTTCTTTAACTTGATGCTTTTTGGTCGATTATCATTACTGCGGAGGCGGCTCTAGAGGCTATGTTCCTATTTGCTCTCCCGACCTTGCCAAGGTGATCATCAAGACGAGTTGCAGATTCTAGAGACCTTGAGAGTTGGAGGGATATCTTGGTCAATAAGCTCAACCAGGTTCTCTTATCGATCTGCATCTTGAGCGAGCATTTATATCTTTGGCCATGAAGAGGGATATCTCCTTTAGCCGAGCTTGGTTCTCTGGCGATAATCTCTGGCCGAGAAGTAGCTTCTTCACCACCCTCATTAATGTACTCTTCAATGGTGAAAGAGTAGGCGACAGTCGGCTTAGCATCATCCTTTAAGAAGGAGAACCATTAGCCGATTGATCGAAATTATTTGAGAGATCAATAAAATAAAGTATTACCTTTTGTGCGAGAAGCTTCTTCGGGATGATTCCTGTCACCGGCTTGATTGAGGGCTTAGCTGAATGCCCGAGAGAAGACGAACTTGAAGCCTTTGATGAGGGAAGATCCTTACGCTATGTCATCAAGATATCATCGAAAATAAGTAATGAGATGCAAAATACAGTAGATAAATCTTGGCGAGAAGGAAGAAGAGAAAATGTGTAGAAAACATTATTACCAATATGACCAATAGCCTTGTGAATTTCTGCACTATCAATAGAGGCATGAGGAGGAGATTCTTACGCCATTTTATCCGGGGAATGATGCGCTACGAGTATCAAGTGGCAAAATCAGTTCATTTGGTGTAAAAAGGGGAACAATCGATTAAGAAGGTAATCACACTGTATGGCCGGTGGGCTCTTGAGTTTCTGCATCCTCCTCTTGAGTTTCAACATCTTCGGGGAGCCTGAGAAGATGTTTCAGTAATTCTCAACACATTGGCTGAGTTTGAAGGCGACTGTGGTGAAGAAAAACATATAATAAGTAAAATAAGCCCCATCATGGTTCGAACAGAACCGACCGAGTATACCTTGGGAGAGAGCTTAGCTTTCTTGGATCTTGTTCTTCTGGGCACATTAATATCTCTGCTTGATCCGGTAATAGCTTTCCTCTTGCCTTCTCCTTTCGAAGAAGCTGTACCCAGGCTGCTTTGGTGTTTTCATGAGGGTTGCCGGGGATGGAGCATTAAAACCTAAAGGCGGGGATGGGTCCGGCTTGATAATATTGGACTACTTGTGAAGGAGGGGTAGGCTCGGGATCCCGCAAAAAGACAATTACAATACTGAAATTAAGAACAAAGTCGAAAAAAAAGAGGTAACTGTGAGTATGAAGAAAGTTACCTCCTTTGTCGAATCAAATTGAGCATACAAATCTTGACACAAAGGGTGCACTGGCATGTTAAAAATATGAGCACGCCATTCTTGCCACCAAGAAGAAAACAAAGGATGGGCAGCTTCTATTAATCCCAAAGGTAAGGGCATGAATTCTGGCGAGATCCCATCCAAGCTCAAAAACCCTTTTGGCCTCCATTTCATCTCCTATTCTCTCTCTGGGCCTTATGATGGTTGAGAAAAAGCAGTCTTGGGGGCGGTTGCCCATAGCCCAATTGCCTGGCAAACATGTTTGGGTTATAAAATTCATAGGAAGGATTCAGCAACCTCCCATGATGAAATTCTGCTGGCAAGACACAGGGCTTAATGAAAGAATTGAAGATCTTTGTAGCAACCCTGTGCGGCGGCCAGGACTCATAGCTGAATTTGCAAGGCGAGTCAAAGTGTCACTTTCTCTGTAAAGGGAGCCATATCACATGATTGAAGCCCTTAAAGAATAACTTGAATAGATGGCCAAGATCTATATCAATGGTAATGGCATTCTTTGCTTCTCCATAAGTTTGATAGGCTTTCTCTTTCATTTGGCCATCCTCATCATCATTGACGAAGGAAAACCCAAGGTGTTAAGGTCCACGGAGACTATCGGTGCATGTACAATTGTAGCCACATCTGCACAAACCACCGGGGACCATTCACACAATGAATTTCCCCATGTTGACGCATCTGAACAATGATCGATGCATCATGTGATAGACAGCTCCCGAAGATATTTGCCCGGAGGAATTAAAGTTCCTGCACCCGGCTCCTCGGCCATTACCATGTGATTGAGAGTTGGCTCATTGGATTTGCCACAAAAGATGAATCTGCATAGACATGTTTAAAAAAGCCTTATATTCTTTGTCGATCCACAAAGCACCGGTTGACATATATGTTTGGATGTACTTGGTCCATCCACTTCCAGTTTGACTGCCTTACGTTTGCTATTGTGCTTATACATGGAAGGATATATCTGGCTCTGTCACATTAAGGCCGGTCATCATGAATATATCAGCCAAAGTAAAAGACATTGGGCCATGACCAAAAATGAAAGCGTTGGTAGCATCGGACCAGAAGTGGGAAGCTGCTATCAGAAGAGAATCATTCCGAGGTGTTCCCGAAAGGGATAACTCTAAGCGATCTTTGGATATCACAGGAGTCCTAGTGACCTGCTACTCTTGTTCAAGATCCTTTGGTACCACTTTGCCGCCATCCAAAGATCGGAGGGAAAGGCCGGGGTTTGAAAGTGCTTGGCCATCCTGTTCGGAGGAGCAATTCCAGATTTGAAAGGGATCCTCGAAGTTTCTTTCTCCACAAATTCGATTGGGTTGGAGTCTCCCATCGGACCCAAAAAGTACGAATCAGGATTGGGGGCATAAGGGATCAAAAATCCGTCCTTGTACTCCTTCAAAAAGATAATACGGCCGAAAGAGAATCAGGAGAGATGAAAGATCAAAGAAAATTTGCCGAATACATGAAAGGAATCAAAAATACCTCTGGAACTCCATCAAGGGTCGCCATTGGGGATTGAAAGTAGGCTCGAATCTAGAACGAAGAAGAATCAGATTTTGAGTGGCGGCTACGGAGTTGAACAGTGTTGACCTAAATGAGAAAAGAGTCTGTGTTCAATTCCGGAATAAAATTACTTTTATCCCGAAATTGAGGGGGCATGTGTTAACACTGGATTTTGGTAAAAACCAATGACAGGTGGGCCGATTCGGTAAAGTCTATGAAAAAAGCGTAAAATCAACGTGTTCGGCAAATGAGTGTGCGGTCGGCTAACTTTGAGCTATTCGGCAAGCGGATATGCTATTGACTCTAGGTGATTCGGCAAGCATTGGTGCGGTCGGCTATCTTTGAAGACAGTGGCTCCATTCGGGAAGCGAAAGGTGGCAAGCGAGAAGCCGAATAGAAGGAGAAAAACGATAATCGAGGACTCCGAAGAGAATTATAGCAAGAGTCTCGCCGTATTTTTGAGTTACCTTTAACATATTGTGTACATCGTAATCTCTTAGGATTCATGTTATGTCCAGGGTATAAATATAGACCCTCGACCATTGTAAAAGATATACACAATCAAATCAATACAACCGGCCCCGTGCCACGTTTTCGAGTCCTTTTGTCGTGTCGTCGAGTTCTTCGAGAGGAGCCATCGATCTGTCGACCTCCGTAAGTTCCGGCAACCTTGCTATCATGTCTAGTATCATGCGGTGGATTTAGATCTTGATGCAAGTAGTCTTGTTCGTCTCGATGGGATGGCCGTGCGGCAGGCGTCTACTTGATGATCAAGAAGTCTTTGCTTATGCTTTGTCTATCTCGACTAGATGGCCGCAGGCGTCCGCTTGATAGCTTAGCGAGGCAAGATAGTTATCGATTCTTGGTTAGATCGTGAGTCGTGCGGCAGGCTAGGATCTGGCTCAAGGATTAGTTATCGGCTCTATTAGATTTGGCAAGATCTAGTAGATTCATTAAGTTATCACGTGTTGCATGACTTTAATATTTTATTTATTTGTAACACTCTTTTGCTCAATCTAGATTTGATCGGTTTCGGCTTCTTACTTTATAGATCTATTTGCTCTCTAATGTTCTTTACTCTTATATTATCATGATAAATAGATCGTATGCTTACGTAGCCGAATTGGATCAATCTAGATTGTTACATGTTGCGGGTTCTTGCATGTTAGAAACGCTTAGACTTTGATAGGATCGGATATCGTGCGGCAGATGCAGGTCTTTGATTAGTTTAGTCGTGATAATTTGTATGTTCCTTCTTCATGGACCCCGAGTCGGCTGTATTGCCGAGCTTGGTTATGTTTCAATTCATGGTTAACTTTCACTTGCTCAAACATGTCTTCTCATACATGCACGTTCGGCAATCAATGTATTACGCGTTTCACCCTCATATTAGCCGAATGAATCACATGCATGATTGGCAGACAGCTTCTATAGCTGTATGTCGTCGTAAGTGGCTTCAGGGCCGTATATACGGAACTGTGCGGTCTCATCCGACACGTTCGATTTTGTATTTAACAGTTTCTTTGTCCCTTGTCGGTTTTCAGGTCAAACCGACCGCACGCTCCGGATCTCCAAACCGCGGCTGTCCGATTGAAGTCACGCTTTTCGCTTGTGCTGTGTGCTTGGCGCAGGTGCAGATTTTGTGCCAACACTATGTTGCTTTTATTTTGGAAAACTGGTTGCATGAACATTAATATAAATTAATATTTAAATCATAAAAACCTTAGACATGTGTCCTGTTGATCGTAAACACTAAACACGTGAATCACCTTATTATGAAACTAACGCAACTAGTCAATGGAGCAACATTAAACTGAGTTAAAATGAATAAACTATTGCTAATCCTGTTCGATGGCAAGGCCCTAGTTACCTTCATCTTACATCTCGGCTTCTTGCTCACGTCAAGACCACGGCCATGTCTTAACTGGAAGTTGCGCAGGATAGGGAGGGGCTGCTAGGGAATTATATAATGAAATTAGAGTCAGAGAACACTGGTACGCAGATTCAATGGACAATCTGTAGTTAGAGATCTATCTCAAGGATATAGAAAAGATGAATTTTCTTAAATCAAGGACTGGACTGGGAATGACGATTTATTATACATGAATGACGTAGGCATGACACCAGCATAAACTTTAATCAATAAAATAATGTTCAAGCGATGTGCATCTCACCTTTAATCAAGAGCATGTAGTATCAAGGCCACGGAAGAAATAGCATCTGTTTGTGCTATTGGGCAGGAACTGGGTGACCATGACTTTGCATCTACTGAACATATATCTCGGTGTGCTGATAAACTTGCACCAAAGAGAGATAGCAAATTGCCGTCACGCATGGAGGCTCCGGCGATGGCAAGCAACGATCAATGGCCGGAGCTCTGCAAGGGATGATGGCGGCGGAGCACAGAACGGATGGACGGTGGCTGGATGCCGATGGATAACGGCCTACGGCGTTTCGTTCCTGCAGTGTACATGATCAGGCCATGGAACAATGCTGATGAGATCTGGAGAGCTAGATACGCGTAGACAGGATGGATCGATAGTATACCGGGCAGGTGTATGTACGTGGGGGTGTGCTTTCCTTCATGGCTGATTCCAGACTTTGCCATCAAGATGATACATATATACGTACCAGAGATCGGAAGTTACGAACAATGAACAGAGGAAGATTGGCAGCGTAGATGGCTCTTTGGATTTTGAAGACGACGACTGGTGCTATTGAAAACTTGGATGCTAGCGATAGCAGATCAGGGCCGTGATTAGCGGCGGCGGCACTTTGACGACAGCTAGGGCAGGAGCAACGTAAGGCAGGGGAAAAACAACGCCAAACGAACAGGGGGCTGTACATACAAGATTAGAATAGGATTAGATTTTATTATTTTCGGAATTATTTAATATAGAGGATAAAAGAATTCCAGAAAAGCCTAGAATTGCTATTTGATCCGCGAAAAATAATCCAAAAGTTCCAAAAATTATGAGAAAATTCTTGGAGACATTTTTTGGGACATGAGGAACCCAAATAAAATATTTGAAGCTCATGAAAAGGTATTTAGAAGAATTTAACAATTAGAATATGCTTCTAGAGAAGTGAGAAAAATGTCCAGAAAAGCCAGAATAATTCTCGGTAAGATTTTAGGAATAGGTCGTTGAATGATGAACTCAAATGATTGATTCAGAATGGAAAAACTCCATGCGAAGGCTCAAGCTGAGGCAAAGAATTTGATGATAGAAAAAGACGGAGACATATCGAAAAGTTAAATGGCTAACTCCTAATGTGTTTTGAAAACTTCACATACTCACAATACAAAGTCATGCAACAAGCATACATCACATCAACAAACAAGTCCGTTAAGTCAGTTTAGAAAATTTTAAAATTCACTATTTTCACCAATTTAATTTACATTGATTTAAATTAAAATTGGAAAATTTTATCCAAATATTAACAACATTCTTTTTACTTAGTGTTTCTAAGCACAACGCAAAATTGTAAATTTTGGGGTGTGACAATCAATCATAAAAAATAAATCAATCGGAGAAGTCCAAGTCGGTGGACTTAAAAACCCCGAACCTTCGTCGGGAGGTAACTTCGGTAGTTATCGGTAATTTAAATTCTCGCATTAAATAGCATATTTATTCTTTCCTACCAATTGCATTATTAAAAAGAAATAAAAATAATCATGCCATATATAAAATCTAAGCCCCATGAAATTATGACTAACGGAGTATAAATCCCCATCAGTGAAATTTACTGTGGTGGCCGAAAATTATAAAAATACTATCATTGGAATGCTAATTTTTCGTGGATTCATAAAAGTAATTTAGTTTTTCATTCTTGTATCATTATATGGTATAAATAGGGAGACATGTGGGACCTACACACATCACCTCACATCACATCTCACCCACCAATTATTCACCATATCCAAAATTTCAATTATCACATGCATTCACATGCACTCATCTCCATCCATGTCTACCAACGAAAGGAGCACCTAGGTACTAGGTAATTGATTTGTTTCAAGCAATTGTCAACACCAGAGGAGAATGGACACCAGCAGGCAGCAGGTGGGGCCGGCCGGCCCCACCACCACGCCAGCCGACGCCCCTACTACTCCTCCTCTGCCTGTTACTTCTCACACCCCCTCACTCATTCACTCAGAAACCAAAGAGCATGTTTCCTCCTCTATTCTCAACTACGACATCTCATTCTTCCAAATCACCTATTAATTAGCAAGAAAAAGAGAAAAGAAAAGAGAGAAATCAATTTGTAAGATTATCACAAGGATCTCCCCTCTTCTCTCTCCCTTTGATTTGCTAACCCTAATCATTTTTTAGTTCTTCGTGTTCTTGTTGTTCTTGCCGTGTTCTTCGTGTTCTTCATTCTACAGGCAAGATGAGTCAAAAATTTGGAGGTGCACTCAGGAGCATCAAGAGGACACTCTCTTTCCGCAGCACCCGAAGCCATTCATCATCTCAAGTACCTTCGTTTGCCGGCTCTGGAATGGACGTCGATCCTCCACCTCCTGAGTACCATGCCCCGTCATCCTCTTCCCAACGGGAAGAGAGGTATGAGTTAACAGACCTTAATCAAATTTCATTATCACTTAGACCTCAAATAGAAATATTTAATGTGGTAAAGATAAAAGAGTTTACTCATACCCCGGTATTTGATAATGCTTTGCTCCTTGAAATCGGAATGGATTCCAAGTTTGAGCTTATTTTTAGAATGATTGGATGGGAAGATATATGGGAAATCACTGAGCAGGGTAGCAAGTTACTCACCATAGAATTTATTAGCTCCCTAGACTTTGAAGATGATCATGTTCGATTTAGAATGTTCAACAAACCATTTATTCTCACATGGAAAAACTTCAGTATAGCACTAGGATTTTCTGAGTAGTGCATAGTGAATATAGCTGATGTTCTTAAAGACTTTAATAAAGATGATTTTTGGGAGAGCATCACTACTAAGAAACCGGAACGTAAACAAAAATATACCACCGAGGAAGTCCACCATCCTACACCGAGGTTCATGCTTAAATGGCTAGCTTTTACTTTCTTTCCTAGAGAGGAGTTAAACACCATTAGATAGGATGAGCTGCATTTATTGTACATCATGATTAAAAAGAGAAAAGCATCTCCTGTGAAATTAATGTTGAGCTACTTGGAAAACCGTGCCTCCCATGAGAAAGTGCAGTATTTCTTTTACATCATGGATTACACGTTTAGCTTCGAGATTAGATTTGCTTTGTCCAAAGCTACATTCTCATTTATTTCGATGCCCGAGGAATTATTGGATATAACTTTTTCTTTCGTGCTCACATGGTGAAGCGTCGGGATAACAAAATAATAATGATTTATAAAATTATCGCAATGAGTACGAGTTGCCCAACAGGAGATTGGGAATTTATTCCGTTGACAGTTTCACTTTCCCAGAGACCACTGATATTGGCAGGTGTCCATCAACACGCATCAGTAGAGTACCCAGAACTATGTACACTGGGACTGACACACCACCATCGGGTCCAGCTTATTTTCATTACACTAACTTTGATGATCTAGGTGCTTCACATGAGCCACATCAGCCGTGGTCCACCCACTCAGGTTGGGAGGACCAACCTACTTATCAGCAGGGAGAGTCGTCCACATCTACAGGATGGGGAACATTCCCCACACAGGAGCCTGATGATCATGGGCAAGATTTTCAGAGAAGCCGTGCATCATTCTCTATGCGCGGGAATACAGAGTACACCACTGGTGGACCGTACCCGTACCATGCACAACCGGCAAATGATTACATGCCGCCTCCTGAACAGCATTTTGGTGCTCCCATTAATGATTACCCTGCTATGTCTATGCATTTCACTAACCTTCTGCAGGGGCAGCAGGCGATAAATGACACCTTGCACCGATATGAGCAGTGGCAACACCAGGTTGACGACAGGTTTCATCAACAGAACAATTGGCAACAAATGCAGGCGGACCAATGAGTTCGACCAGTTACACCGTGGACAGCAGCAGACACAGATCGGGTTGGAGTACCTGATAGGCCAGTTCGGGTACCCACCACCACCTCCACCGCAGTATTGAGTACGGCAACATGCAGCTTGGGGGAGAGCCCCCGCGAGGTGAGCACCATCCACCTGTATATATTTTATCTTTTATTATTTCAGTATTTATTTTCCAGTATTTAAATTCTATCATTAAATTAGAGTAGTTAGAATTTGTCGTTGAATTCTAAAATTCTCAGTTCTTAAAAAAAAAACTTGGAAAAGCAAATTAAAAATCTGCAATTACTTAGTATCTAAAATTAAAATCCTTCTTTGAATTATATGAAGTTTATCTACCCTCGATAATTTATTCTAAAACCTGATATCTATGGGTAGCATAAAACTTATGATTCATCTAAGTAATTGGCGGATATGATATAAAAAAGGTTTGAGCTAGTGTATGTTTCATTCTCGAGTGATAGCTAAGCTCTAGATATTTTGCAAGAATTAAATTAAATAATCTGATAATTTATCTTACTGATATGATTTGAGTAGATTACTCTGTTATGCATTCATGACTGAATCCACACGCACAAAAAGGGTTTTTGCTCTATGTAACAATTCTCTCTTAGAAGTCTAAAAGATAATGTGGGTTATAAAATTAAAAGATGTCATACCAAAGAAGTATGAGCCAAAAAGATGCCACATCAAAAGGGTATGAGCCAAATTAAAAGAAAGAGAGTAAAACAATGGGTGCAAAGACACCCGCCTAAGAGGGAAAAATGGGTACAAAGAATATCCGCTAGGGAGATAGCCCACACTTCTCAGAAGGCAGAAAAGAGAGAATATTGCATAAGAGCTAGAAATAAAGTTTTAATCACCAGCACATTCAGTCATGATGTATAATTTAAGTAGTCCACTCCAATCTTATTAGTAAACTCTCATGGTTTTCAAGGTAATAATTCAACCTCTGGAGTAGTGCATGAACAAAGAATGATATATAGTGCTTGCTTGATTATTCTATATTTCAATCACCCGAGATTTAATTAAAAGTTTGATAAGCCCCATGATTGAAAGGAATAAGGATAGGTTTGAAAGATAGATTAATGAATTATAACATGGAGAAGAATTTTAAATTCAATGCTCAAGTATTTATCAAAAAACATGAGATACCCTGGAAGTATTATTTCAAGTCGACTTTGCTAAGGGACTAGCAAAGACTTAGCTTGGGGGTAATTGTTGACGGTCACTAAGTGCAAATTTTATACCGTCAACAATCGCTCATGAAGAAGCAATAATAGACTAATAGGGGTTATATCGACAAATTCCACGAGTTTTGGCGATTTGAGTATTTTGCAAGGAATTTTCCGAAAAAAGACTAAAAGAGGGATTTGAGTGCAAATTTACCACGAAACTTAACCGCGACGCAACTACACCGCCAACAGTTCAGGAAGGCTCTAGAGGACACCGAAGCAGCGGGGCCCGCGGCCGCCACCGGGTGGGGCGGTCGGCCCCACCATGGGGCCGCCCGGCCCCTAGGGTTCTTTGGCGGCGCCCCCTTCCGAGAAGCTTCCTCCTACCGCCTAGGATATTCATCTCCACCGTTGGTTACGTCGGTTTGATCCTACGGCGCGCGTGCACTCCACCAGGCTATAAAAAGAGGGGTAGACCCCCCTCCAAGGGCACCAATTCATTCCTCCTGCTTCATTCATCAAGAGTAGTCGGAAGTTAGGGTTTCCAGAGATTAGAAGTAGAGCTCTAGTTCTTCAAGTTCTTAGTATAGGCGTCTAGCAAGATTCAAGTAGAGATCGGGCGCTTTCGCTCGGGATTCCGTAGATCTGTCTTCTAGAATTTGGTAATATTATCTTGTATTTTATTTATGACTTTGCTCTACTTTAATATATTACTACTTATTCAGTTCTTAGTTTATTCTAGTTGCATATTCGATATAGATGTGATTCATGATGATTATTGTTATATGATTGTAAAGCGCCCGATTCAAGTACTCGAGTGAGTCGTGGTGGTGCGTATTATGTAGACGTGGTGTCTAGATATATTGTGTACCCTACGGAGGCACCCCGATGTGCCCGGTCGTGTGGTAGTCCGCGCAGTGACAATTTGCGTTGGTTCCTCTGTAGTCCACCCCCGCACGTAGGACTAGCCGAGCACGATCGCGAAGGAGGTGACCTTTGTGTCTTAATATCCTCATTAGTTGATGCTCCTCCTTATGATGTCTTCTGAGTTTATTGCACTATAGATGAAAATGTGTAGCATGGCGTAGGTCTGTAGACTTTATATTAGTAATTACATAGGTTTCCTTTACTCTAACCGAATCTCTAGATTATTTTACTATATTAGTGAGTCTCTATATTCTAGCTCTGGAATACCATTTATCTTAATTACTCATTTATCATTTATCGTGAATCAAGTGACTAGTTATTGCTAAGGCCTTGGTGTAATAGGTTATGATAGGGTTTATTCATTTATTATTCTTAATCCTTATAAGTTGCCCACTCCTAATAAGTAGAATGCTGCTTTATCCTTTTGGCATAAAATAAATCAACGATATTCGGAATACTTCCTCTGGGTGAAATGCTACAATGGGAGAATTATCTGTGCGCTTGCGGATATATTCTATTTAGAGTCATTGCGTGTAGATTATTTTTATCCTTGGTTTTTGGCATCATGTTAGGGATGACAACTTAATGTGAAGTGATGTTAAAAATATCAACATATGGCTAGTTTTGTTGATGTGCTAAGGCCAGAGAAATTCTCTGGTACGCACTTTAAGAGGTGGTCTGTAAAGGTCACAGATTGGCTTACTGCTATGGAAGTTTTCTGGGTCAAAGATGGCTTACCTGAGGGAGATCTCTCTGATGAAGAATAAATATAAAGACATACCAAGACTCTAAAGACTATTCCAGAACTAGGGCGTAGCTTTGGTCTCCCTAACTCCTGACTAGAACTAATCTACTACATTGGAATATCTCTAATTCTCTAGAGAAGAGAGATCATCCTTTTGAGGGACACATCTACATCTCCATAATAATGTGGTGCCCCCAGGGAGGGGTGTCTGCCTCTTTATTTATAGCCTGGTGGGATGCATGTGCGTCATAGGATCAAACTGACTTAACCAAGGGCCCAGATGACTCCTCATAGGCGGTGGAGGAAGATTCTAGAAGATGGCGGTGGAATCCCTAGGGGTAGGGCCGTTCGGCCCCATGGGTGCGCCGGCCAGCGTCCACTTGTGGCATTTCGGGCCCATCTTCGTCGTGGTGTCTTCTTAGGCCTCCTATAGTGTAACAACCCAGATTTTTCTGTAAACCAAAAATGCGAACTTTCAAAAACTTTTTGTGTAAATATGAATCATTTAGTTGCTAGGTCCAACGTAGAAGAATTTGTTAGCGAACCGTTGCATACATGTAGTATTGATTGTAGGTGTTTGCCGGGAGTTCCGCTTTTGGTTTAGTGTTTTGTGTCGGAGAGCACAAGTCCATGGCAATAATCTTGGAGCTTCCTTGCTCAACCTCTCTTAAATCCAAATCATCGAAAAAGGGGGTAAACTCTTTTTCTTTTTGTGAATTCCTCCCAACAACTTGTCAATTACCTTTCGATCCACCTTTAAGATCATCTCTCTCACTCTCATGGAATTCCATCACCAACCCCTTAGAAATGACATAAATCCAAATAGAGAAACAATAGAAGATTACACATGCCTTGGAATATAGCAAAATAGAATTGGGAAGGAACAATTGGGAATATAGGAATGGAAGTGGAATTGGAAATGGACAATCCTTTCCTTCCAGCCGGCCCAACTCTCCCTCTCCCTCCCTTTGGTCCAACCCGGCGACCCCCTCCCCGTCCCTCTTTTTTTTAAGCACGGGCCAAAGCCCATAGCAGCATAGGCTGCGCCATGGGCCCCACTCCCGCGCGCTGCAGGCTGACAGCCGCGCGGCCCACGAGGCCCACACAGCCCACGACGCGCTCCCCTCGGAAACCCCTAGCACAGAGCACCGCTCCTAGGCCGCCGCCCGCCGCGTCCCCCAGCCCTGCGCCCCGGCTTCGAGCCACCTCCCGGATGCGGACGTGTGCCCCGACGTCCCATCAATCGGGCGCGGACGCCAAGGGACCCTTTTGAAGCCCCTAGCCGTGGCGCCTATAAAGCCGCCGGCCGCCGCTGCCGCCCCTCCTTTCCCTTCTCATACCGGCGCCCTACCCCTTCTTCCTCCTCCGTGTGTTGCGCGCGGCCATGCCCCGCTGCGCTCGCCCACGCGCCCGGCCTTCGCCACCGCCCAAGGCTGCGCATGCCATTCCGGCTGCGTGCTACCGCCGCCGCCACGTCGTGCGTGCGCGCCGCGATGCACCACGCCAATCGAGAGCGCCGTTCACCGAGCAGGCAGCGTGACGCGGCGGCCATGCTCCGCCTCACGTCCTCGGCCCCAGCCGAGCTCCGGGGACGCGCGCCGTCTCGGCGTGCTTTCGCGCCCGCGGCTGCGCTGAGGGCGTCGGCGTTGCCGCGCCCGCGAACGCGTGACTCCAAGCCGCGCCCGGCCAGAACCCGCCTCGCCACAACCCCGCAGCAGCAGCCCACCTCCGCCCTCCCGCCGCCCGCGCCGCCCACGCTTCGCCTCCGCCCGCGCCGCCGCCACCCCACGCCTGCCGGCGCGCGAGGCGTGCCGGAGGCTCTCCACTAGGCCACCGATGCCCGGCCCGCGGGCACGACGGGCGTCGAAACGTCACCAAGAACACCATGCTCCACCAACACGAAAAGCGTCTACGCCACGTCGAACCCCACCAGCCTCCACCACGACGCGCCTCCGTTGCGCGGGAGCACCGTCGTCCACGACGCCGGCCTCGGTCACGCCGAACGTCGTCACTGCTACCACGCCGTGCGCCGTACTGCGTTCCAGCGTGTTCATGCCTCGCCCGAGAGCAACCACGCCACCAGAGGACACCAGCACCCCGTCGTTCGTTCCAGCACAGCTCCGGAGCCGCGTCGTCGACCAGGAACACTCCCTCGACATCTCTACAGCCGACGCCAAGCTACGCCACGGAGCACAGCACCAGCACGCTGGGAACGCCGCCTCGACGACACCACGACGACGTCAAGCCACCCCCTACTGCCCCTCGGAACCATGACGTCGACCACGTACAGCAGCAGCGCCCCACAGTTCCACGCCGGTGAGCATCCCGGTGCTCGAAACCATCCTTTTCCCTTGCCGAACTCTTGTCCATGTGCCCATGTCTGACTCTGGCCTTCGTGCCGCGTTCCACACTGTGCAGGAAGGTCACCGACCGTTGCAGCCAGCTCCTGGCCATGCCTAGCCACTCCCGGCCGCGTCCAGCCTTCCCCAGCCCACCAGCAGCCAGCACCAGCCAGCCACAGCCAGCAGCAGCCGGCCAGAGTTGGCTGCGGCCAGCCAGAGCTGGCCATGGGTGGCCGCAGCTGGCTACGACTGGCTGCAGCAAGCCACGGGTGGCCACGATCTGCCGCAGCAAGCCATGACCCTCCTGGAGCCCCGGCGCACCTCCGTTGAAGCTCCGTCGGATCCAAGACGACCACCACGTCATCTACGACACGTCACCGCATCCACGACCTCGACGTCCGCGCCTCGCCGAACGACTCCACTGTCGGTGAGCCTTCAAAACGCCGTGGCTGATCTCCGTGCCATTGCCACATGGAACACAATTGCACACACTAGCACGGACCAACTTAGCCAAACCGAACCACCGGAGTTCGTGGAACTCCGGCGTGGATATCGACCACCCCTGACGAAGCCCTGGCCCCGTGACCAACCTTGACTGGCCTTCGTGCCGTTGTCCTCTGTTGATTGACCTCTGAGCCCCATGGACACGACACACACACTAGCATGTGACCGACCTTAAGCCGAATAGATCCACGGCGTCTGAGACGCCGGGGAGGACATGCCGCCCGTAACCCTGATGTGAGCCTTGGAACTTTGGACGCTTAGCCGTAGCTTGGATATCGACACTATGCGATAGCACATCTCATCTTGGACTGTAGAATGGCGCTTTAGTTGCTTTAGCGGATTTTTGGAAACCCTAGCCGTGTTATCGTGAATCGCCATCGCTCTGGTCACCTCGAGACACGAGGATAGGCCGTTGAGTCCCTGTGACCCTGTCCATCGCAAGCCATGACCCTCTGGACCTCTCTGTCTCCCGTTTACATTTCCGCACTCATGATTACATTGTTGTACCCTATCCTTACGAGCTCTCTACATGTACATCTGTAATACAGGACCCCTCATCATAATGCTATGGAATTGTGCTACTCCAGTTTGGTCGAGTTGATTTGTCTCTTGTGTCATTGGTTCTTATCGGATGTCTATGTGTTTACCTGTGGACCGAGCCTTCGAGCCAGTCGAGGGATCGTACCTCGTTCGGACGTTGTGATCGCGGGATTCGTCTCGCCATGGCCGTAATGCCGAGTGTAACTCGACCCTCACTTTTTAGTTGACTCCATAATGTCGTGTGCGTTAGCTCCTGTCTTCGGCCCTAGGACATGGTTGTGAAGGACTCGGTATCGATATCGAACTCGATGCGGATCTTACCCGCTCACATCGAGCCCCTCGTGACCTAGTCCTGTGGGAGATGGCCTAGGAGACAACAATCGTGGGTGATGGATGCCAACACTCGCTGGTATATCTTGTGGTCGCGAGCTCGACTCGCCATGACCATGGAGCTATACTTCTTTGTTTACCTTTTATACGCTCTTCGTGCATGAACCCCTGTATGATTGTACCGTATACGACCGCCGTGTTTCTTTGATTCTCGCGGTGACAACCGCATCGCTACGAATCCGAGAGATGCTTTAGTGCCAGTGCACCTAGGTCGGTACCCTATGGGTGGTTTGCGCACTTGTGATCTTTATTATGTTGCTTCCTTCCGATGCTCTGTCTAATACCGTGGCAAAAGCATTGGAAGTAGACCGCCGCTCTTTGGTTGTTCTTACTTTACTTCTCCGATAGCCCGCTCTGTTCGATCCCGTCTTGATCATGGCGAATGGATCAAAGATCAGACTATTTCTCTTTAGTTAGCAAGGCTATGGTCGATGTCATGCCTCGGACCGTGAGAGTCGACTCGATCGACCGAGTGAAACCATCTTCACTGGAGATGTGACCGAGAACATGACATGGATGTGCCTTGCTAGCCCCTCGTCTCTCGGTTCCCGACGTTACTGTGTCATGTGAATCGAGTGGACTCATAGCTGTTATGCTATTTATTTGCATCAACCTCTTCTACTACCGCTGGGTACCATAGCGGGTTAGTTGAAGCACATAAAAGCCGAGTCACAATATTACCGATAGTTTCCATTGCTTCCTAAGCTAAATTGTGACTTGTTGGGTAAAGGCTACAAGAGCCGAGCCCCGTCGTTCTTACTTTTCTCCATGTTGGGCTCGTCTTCCGACCCCCGTCAACCCCGTGACGCTTGGATCGAAAGAACGTGAGCCGTGGTGTATGCTTAGGATAAGCTTTGGCTTAAACCACTTATTGGCTCGGCCGTCCAGCTTATGTGTGGCATACCACCACTCTTTTCTCTTTGGCCCGAGGATTCGAACATCCGTCGAGAGGGCTAAGTCATGTACCTCTTAATGTCTCTTGTGTTTATGAATCTTCCTATGTCTTATCGTCCTTTCGAGTATTGTGTGTTCTCTTGCCTTGCGTGTCGTTTCGTGGAGTAGCTGCTACGTGATCAACGACGCTCGAACCAGGACCCGCTGGAGGAAGAGAATGTGGACGACGAGAGGACCTGAGGAAACCTCGTTGACTGACTACCACAACGGATGGAGAATTGTACCACTACTTCCACGACATCACAGGTGTCATGGCAGCACCTTCTTTTAGACAATCCTATTAGACATTGCATAATATCTAGAACTGCTAGTGCTTTATATTTAATCTTTTGCTAGTATATGGATGCATACTATTGCCTGAACCTTTATTACTTGATTGCAACCCCTCTACCATGTCACCCAGCTTTGCGCTCACGCCCACTTACTTATATTATTCCACCTGCTTGCTTGCATGTTATATCACCATACTTACTTTAACTCCACTCGCATTGTGTCTGTGATGTGATGCTGGTGGTGAACCCTTGGAAATGGTGTGGCTTGGGATGCCAGACTTGGTGGATTGGGAGCGTGCTGCGTGTGTCTTGGGTGCGTGGAGAGTGAGGGTTGAGTCGACCAAGCTGGGGTATACGACGAGCCGAGGGCGAGTCTTGCCATACGATGCAACCTGGGCATCCGGATATGAATACTTGTGGCGGGTATATGTGATGTGATGTGATGAGGTGGGATCCTGGGTGTGAGCCTTTGAGGGGTGGAGCCCAGGACAGGGGTGCTGTGGTGGCACGTAAAATGGTAAACCTGATGAAGACATTCTGGCTTGGTCAAACCCTAAGGACTTACTAGTACTCAGACTCACCGGGAACCTTTGCATCCCTCTCGCTCTATATGGTACGAGACGGCTGGACTACTTGGTAGAGCAGTGCCACTACTATTGGGCGAAAGTGTGTAGGGAGGTACGGGCATGAGAGACTCACACCCTTCCGAGACAACACGGTTGCTGTGACATTCGGGATGTCACGCTGTGTCTCACAGTTTCAGCCATTCCAGACTATACTTGGGGTGTTCCAGGGCTGTGAGGTAGGGTGGCATCGTTCTAGGCTAGCAAGCAGCCGGAATTCTGCCTAGGAGGTCATGACTCCGAGGATGGCTAATCTTTTGGGTATGCAAAACCTCTGCAGAGTGTTGGTTGATCGATCGATACATAAGCCGATTCGTCGGATATGGACCTTCCTGGTATCTGTGCTGGCTGGAATAGAGAGGTGAGTCCTCTTTTCTCCCCCATGGGTATATGGTGTTGCCGGTCGTGAGCCTTGGGAGCTGCGGGCCATTGAGACAGGCTGAGAGGGAGTTGGCCTGCCGACCTGAGTGTGAGATGAGGTGTGGTGGTGAGGTGGTGGTGGATTGGGATGGATGGATGATGGATGGATGTGTGGATGTGTGTGGTTGAGAATGTGTTAAAACTTGATGAACTATTATATTGATTACTACTTATTATTTTGCATGCGCTAAGGATGCAAACCACAGCCAAATATTAGGATCGCCTGATCCCTTATTTTATCTTTTTCCACTAAAGCTCATTGGTGTGACCATGGCCTGCACACATCTGGCGGTGTGCAGATTTATTGCTTCTCGAGAGATGTCGAATAGTGACGGATTAGGAGGTCTCGTGCTCAGCTCAAGTTTGGTTCGGAAGATGGATTCTACGCTGCTGACACTACTCTGATGATGCCCGTGAAGGAGGAGTCTTCACCCGATGACCGTTTCCGCCAACTCTGATGACGATTAGATATACTTCCGCTAGAATTACTCTGTATAGGTGTGTACTCAGTTAATGTATTATCTTGTAAAACTTGTAATCCAACGCTGTATGACTGTGATATCTACTGATATATGATAATGTGATGGAATCATCCATGGTTCGATCACATTATATCTCATTCTGTGGATTTTCCCTTTGTGGAAAATCGAGGATGTTTCATATAGTCCAATGATGCTTGTGTTGCCGTAGATTTTGATTCCAACTCCAAATATAGCAAATGATAGGTCTATTTCGATCGTCTCGACGAGCCCGTCGCATTGGTGAAGTCCAATTCCTTATCTAAGATACTTTTATTGATGAAAAATTACATATTCCTACTATAGAAGTACCAAAACTCGTAGAACTCATTAGAATTAAAACCTATAACTATGCTTTATGATTCATTTCATATTTATTCATGCAATAATTGATGGGATAAAATAGGTATTAAGGACCATCAACAAGTTCCCCCTGGCTTAGCCTTTGCTAGTCCCTTAGCAAAGCCTAGATTTGGATTAGAAGTTGCTTTAGTGCTTTCACATCTCAAAAGTACACATGCTTTCAAATAGAAATTCTCCTCTAAATTAGACAAAACTGCTCTAACTTTTGAACTTACTCATTTTACCTATAGCTATGGAGCTCTTTAACTTTTACTTGGGTCTTGAGCAATTGAAAGATTGAACAATTAAGTCAACCACTATGTCTCTAATTCTTCACTCAACCAATATTCTAGAGTTTTTATAAGTTTCAAAAGAAAACTCAGAGCTTAATTGTCTGACACCCTTAAGTCTCTTAATATGTGGTATTTGTGGATCTCACTTGAGGCATTCATGTTGTCATGGCCTCCTACAACTAATGATTATAGTGGAGCTCATAAGAGTGGCATTAAACAAGGATGAGGATACTTGCAATTCATAAATTGTAAAGTCAAACAATGGATCTAAAGAGAGTCAAGTCATACAATCAAACCAAAACATGCATATGTATGAAATATGGTGGATAGGTGAATATATGGTGGCTAAACCTAATTCTAATTTTTGCTCTATGGAAATAAATCTCTCTCACTTGAACTTTAGAACTTTCATGTGAAAACATGGGTTATCTTTATTCTTTCTCTTCTCTTTTTTTCTTCTTCTTTTTTTACAGAGAGGCGGGCATCTATGTACCCATTGTTTTAAATGCTTGGAAACTTGTCCAATTTTTTTACTCCCTCTTCTCTCTTTTTTTCCGATATTTTTTTCTTTTGCATAGCCACATGCATTCCTTTAAATACAAAATGATTAGAGAGATAACGATAGGAACTTGGAGCATTTAAATAGGGGTTGTCCTATGGGGTATAGTATATTTTTTGTGTTTACTCCCAGTGTAGGAGAATAACAATTTTAAGATGGATCTGGATGAAAGAGGAAAATGGTTGCGCTTACCCCAGAGTAGGAGTAATGCATATGTGGGTGGAGTGTGTATGTGATGTTGATTTTAAAAGCATGACAAGATTCTCATAAGGTATACAATAAAAGGTTGACTGAACTCAATGCAAAGCAAGCAGCCTGAATGTGCAAAGGTTTTCTTAGTCTAAATGTATATCATGTATGGTAGGACTTCAAACTTTGTCATACAAGAGCTCATCATGTAAGATTTTAAATTTTAAAAGATAAATCTCCAGAACTCAGCATCGTCATTAGGAATAAGATAAATAGCAGCTTAGACTCTCTTATATCATATCAATCAATCACCTAGACTTATCTCAAGCATATGCCTGTTGGCGTTTCTTAGCGCATCACCAAGTTTGGATCCCTAGTGATAACGCCAGAAATGCAGTTAACATTACTTAACATTACTATTGAGAATAGAGGTAAGTCTATCCTCGGTAATAAGTAAGAAATGCTTGGGGTGGTGTACCTCAGTTACCATATCACTAGATCAGCCATGGTACGGAGGCACACCTCACCAGCTATTCCCTTTACTGCTACTAGTGATATACCTCGGATGATAGTTTCAGAATAGCCTGGCACGGGCACCGTGGCATACCAAGACTATCCTTACCTCTATCAAGAGAGTTATATCTTCTACAACTAAAAAGAATAAAACTAAGACTAATCCTTCGTGCGGCTAGGAGGCGGGGTCAACGTTGCTCTGCTGAGCGTGCGACCTGCAAACAAGGAAAGAAGAACGTATTAGAAGGAAATGTCATATAGAAGGAAACAGGCAAGCAGCCAATCACGTGACAACGCATAGAAGGAAATAGGCATGAAGCTGATCACATACGTCACCACCATATCTCTCGTCACCAGGGACGTGCCCCTGCGATTTTATTCCATCTCGTCACCACCATACTGCCCATGTCCATCGTCAACTGTGCGGATCGCCGCTGACCAGGGCACGCCGAACCCCCCTTGTGTCCATCATTGTTGAGGAGAAGCTGGTGAGCCCGACGGTGCATATTGCTGCCAACCAGTGCATGTTGATCCCCTCGTGCTCGTGGTCGTCATCATCTTCGTCGAGGAGGAGCTAGTGAGACCGACAATGCGGCTGTTTCGGGATCGTCCTTGGCACGCCACATCGTGTCCGTGATCGGCCTCAGCGTGCCGGTGGACCTGCCGGCGTTGTGTTCCAGGGTCACCACCATGCTCGCACGCCGACGCTGCTGAAACACACCCTTCTTGCCTGCCCATGCTCAGATCAGCTCGCCTCTAGAGTTAACGTGGTATGTTCCCATACGTTCCAATGCCATTCGCTCTGGCGTCCCGGTTAGCCCATCCTAATCTACATAAGTAAAAACTCACCCCCGCGCAGAGATCCCTGTGTTCCTTGTCTCCTGCACGCCGCCCTCGCGAGAACTCACTGCCTCCATCTTGGTCTTGAAGGCCTGGTTTGTTTTTATGTTTAGAGATTTTCTATATTTTGAGTGGGTGAATCAAATTATTTTTTCTCACAATCAATAAACATATTTCATCTCTTTCATCTGCATCAGCTGAGCAGGAGTCCATTGTAGGTAATAAAAATAATATACCACTTTTTGGGCAATGTTGAAAATAAAAAAATATTGGTGCAATGACTTGACTATGCCAGAGGTAATGCATTTCAACGAGTACATGTTCACCTACGACGAAGTAAATCTTTATGATTATTACACTATTAGATTTCAGGGTAATGCATGCATGTACAACTGTTATTTTTGAAAAAGGCATCCATATTATTATGTTTTGGTTTAATTTATCCAAGTTAAACAAACTATGTTTAGTTGTGTTCTTGATGTGGATGAATCCGGCACAGCCAGCTGATGAGCGAGGACAACGCATAGTGAACGCCACTGCCACCGAACGCACCTCAACCGTTCAACAGATACGCCAAGCACGTCGAGGGAATGCCCGAAGAGCAGGTCCTCACCACGTGCCGCGGTCGTCCTCATTGTCCAGATCTGACCTCTCCTCCTCTCGCCTCTCGGTTTGGCTTTTGCGCTATGCGCGGCTATAACACCACCTCGATTCCCTGTACACACGCACAAGACGGTCAACGAGAAGTCGAGTCGTTGAGAACGAATCCTACGTAGTTATGTCCCTGCGGCACGGCGCGGTGACCACACCGGTTTGGCCACCAGCCATGGATTCACCGCTCACGCTCATGTCTCACGCCCTAATCGAGACGAGGTCGATGCGAGACGACATTCTCGCACGAGATCCTTCGAGCTCTTTGTCCTCGCGTCGCAGCAGGGGGGGCCAGGGCGCCCGGTCATTCGTCATCCATCGTTGAGTGGCGAGCCGACTGGCCACAGACGCAGCGAGCTAGGGAGCTACACGCTAGGCCCGAATGCCCGACGACCGAAGGCCACGCCACAACGGCACTGGCATACAACATTTTTCTAATTTGTAGTTACCGCTTTGAGCTTCTTATTGCTAAGAAATTTGTACATACTTATATTCATTTATTTATTTTTAGCGATTTGTTTGTAGTTCGTGAGTTCGCTCAACAGATACGTGAGTATAACATAATTTGTTTAGAAGTTTTGTGATATATTTTTAAGACACGCAATATTAGCTATGTGACGGATACTAATCTATTTACATTTATACTCAAACATGTATACAGAATGGTGCGGAGATGCGGTGGAACATATTTGTGGATTTATTGATGCACAAAAAAATAGAATCGGAGATATCTTTCTACCGATATAAAACATTATCTTAGACGCATCACTGAAAGGTCTATATCATAGAGTATGTGAAGTGCGACACTGTCATTCCATGACTGTGTTAATTTCACTATCTTTATCTTTGTGATTAAATGTCACTTTAGCAACAGTATTTAATTTCACAGTATTATTATCTTATCATGAGATCTATGTATTTTTAGATCAAAAGTTATTGTCCCGTAGCAACGCACGGACATGCTACCTAGTTCCTAATAACGCTAGGACTATAGCCTTAGCTGCTAGTGCCTTGGAGATGCTATACAGTGCATTCCTTGACACTGGGGCTAAAACTATATTCCTAACTATAGTAAGAGATAACGGTGATCCAGTAAACATTTACAGTTTTGGATGTTACTCCGCAAGCGCACGGAATTACCATTGTAGCATTTCAACCCGGAGAATTCCTAGGTGTCGTATTTATATTTTTCCAAAAGAAGGCTAGTGTAGATTTTAGTATGACAGCATAATCAAGAATATTATACGTTGTATGAAAGGTGGATCAATGTTCATAACAGGGGTAAACAATACAGTTTTATGATAGTGGACACACACGTACAAATGGATGTCTCTCAAGCAGGGAAGATGAATGAAGCATAAAGAATAAAAGAATAAAGAATAAAAAAATATCCTACAGGAGCAATGGTCCTAATATAGCTAATGTCTAGATAGTGGATAGTCATACAAATACATGAATCGAGCTAGAGCTATGTTTGCGATGGATCGAAAAGACCACCCGTTTGGTGCCGCCGGCGAGATGGGTGGTAATTTAGACTCCTACACCATAGCCGAACATGGGGGGATTACGAAGGGACGGACAGGGCTGTCACCACCTGCCGCCTACCCCGTCATCCATGGACTATGAAGTGCAATCACCGGCTACCCTATACCCGAGCACCATGCTCGCATATAAAATAGTTACCCAAGCTCCCCTGGGTCTCTCACCCTATGAATGAACAAGTAAAGAACTTGGATATTGTGCGATGAACCACCAACCCACACACAACTCTATTCTTCATCATCTAAATGTATGAACGACTAAGAACAGAGCTCTATATGCTACGAACATGATATGAACACTATAAACTAGCAAACATATCATGAACAAGGCATATGAACTAGAAGTCCTATGTTCTATGATCTAACTACACAAACTAGTACCTAGTTCATCTATACAAACTAATGCCTAGTTCACCTAACAAGATCATAGTACTAGAACTATACTCTAATTCTAGAACATTGCTATATTGATAAAAAGAGAGGAAGAACATAATGGAAAGAATAGTACTTATACCAAAAGTAGCCAAGATGTCTCCTCCTCTTATAAGTTGAGGCTTGCTCCTCTACTACTACTACTAAGGATAAAGAGAAAGATGGAGAGGTACACTTGAGAGTACAAGTGAGAGGTGTAGTGTGTTGTCTCTCAAATGAGGAGCTCCACCCCTACTTTTATACTAGCTTGAGGTCGGTTCTAGGGCTGAGGTGAGTAAATGTCTGGCCAAACCGCCTCTACAACCAACCAAGGGAACCACCAGGAAGAAGATGGGCCGGGCCGGGCCTCCTGGGGGTGCGGCCACACCCTGGTGCGCCTGCACCAGGGGTGGGCCCCCCTCGGCCCCAGCTTCGGCCCATGGCCCTCTTGCTGCTCCTAGATCTCCCTCCCATGGGTTGTTGGCCCAGTTGATATCTTGGACTTTGGGCTTTGCTTATTTTGTTGAAATACGCCTTGCCGGAAGGCGTATTCTTCTGACCTTTTCCTCTATTTCTTGTATGTTTTCTGTAAATCAATAATTCTCCAATACAAGTGGAAATAGATCAATAGTAAAGTATATGTGAGTATTTCTATGATAAATCTCCATTTTTGGATAATAGTTGTCGGTTAAGATATGTCAGTAATCACCGCCAACAATGCCTCCACAAGTTTGAAGTTCATAGTATTTTCTTATATCAAAGCAGTCATATCCAAAACTCGGGAGAACTTAAGGTTAAAAACTAGATACTTGAAAGGAATTACGACAGAGCAACTATTTATCATCTCTAAGTTAAAATTTTATTATTCCTCAGTTTTTATTTGACTCTTAACAACTAGATGGAACTGTATCTTTTTTTGGTTTTGATTGTTATTTATATTTTTATTTTACTAAAGACTCTACAAACATGGACCTTCATGTGCCCATATATTTTCGGTATTTTATAACTATAAGACAGACTCGATAATTGCATAGGTATACTTACCTAATAACTAGGGGATGCTCTCCCCCAAGCTAGATGTTGTCGTAGTTGAGCATTGAAGTTGAGTGGTCCTCATAGAGGAGCTCATGTTTGTAAGAGCAAGTGTTACCAGGAATAATTCAATTTCATCACCCAAGATGTTACTTTCTTCATATAGGGATTAGCTATGTGTTGAAAAAGTGTACGTCGTGTGGTGAAGATGAAGATACCTAGATGAGCTGGCTCTCAGAGTCATCCTGTAGAAAGCTCTCAAAAAACACCAAAACTCGTGGAATGGTATTAGAATAAATGATTAGCCATTTTGGAGGATTGGGTGTTGTAGAGTTTTCAAAGTGTTTTATAATAGTTGTTGGTATTTCTTACCGAAAGCAGCCAAATCCGCAAGCGCACGGAATTACCGTCGTAGCACTTCACCCGGTGATAGATAGGGTATCGTAATTTCACGAAGAACGGAGATATTTCTTCTAACTAGCTCATCCAAGGACCACACAAGGGTAGAGTTAAAAAGGGGTATCCTGGGTAGTGAGGTTTTTCTATGGTTTAGGTTCTCTATTCGAAGATAATCTTACCTACTACACTCTTGCTTCGAGCACCGGATCGCACCTAGTCTGCTAAGTGATGCCGGCTAACAGCTCTACGCCACACCCGAACGTGGCAGAATACAAAGGATGTTAGGGCTGTCACCACCTAACACCTACCCCTCACCCGTGGAGTGTGAGGCAAACGAGGGTAACCTATAACTTAGACACCACGTCTACGTTATCGATTACTATTCTAGCATCGATCAGGAACATCCGTCTTTATCAGGAGTCCTCTACTAGAATATCTGCTACTAAGGCAAGTAACAAACAATGAACCCACAAGAATGTAATATGCAAGATAACAAGAATAGAGACTCACCACCGTAGTCAAACACGAACCTTATACTCCAAGTAGTTTATGGCCGTAGAGGTACACGTCGAGGGGGAGCCGACACGTCCGGCACTCCGCCTCCTCAACCCAGAGGCACCGGATCCAGGACGAGAGATGATAGCACGCCCGAACCTCCTCTACTTTCTCTCTCACTCCCTATACTACAACTAGCTAGGCTAGCTAGGGCCTAGGCCTAGGGCCTAGGCCCCTATGAAGTGGAGCTCTTGAGCAATCTTGCCCTCTTGGTGGTTGTTTGATTGGATGATGGAATGAGGAGAGGGGGAGGCCTCCTTTTATAGTTGAGGTGGAGGGGGCTCCTTGTAAAAAATGGCATTTTAATGCTTCAAACCGACCTCCAGATATAATGAACCTGAACCCCCTGCGCCACCGCCCTTGGAATGTCGGTGGGAGGCAACCGACCAAAGCTGGGCCCGTTTAGGCTTGCTGGTGGTGTGCCCGCACTAGGGTGCGGCTGCACCCTGGTTGGCTCCAATCAAGCCCATCTTTGGTGAGCGCGTCGGCCTCATCATTAGCTTTCCGAAAAGTCCTGGATCACTAAAAACGGACTTCGTATGCATCCTGGGTGTCTAAATTACCGAGCACTGCTCCTGTAGCCTGGACTGGATTCGAGACTTGTTCGGGTTTTTACTTTTTGGGCTCATGCTTGGTGTTTGTGTCTATGTTTTGGGACCCAGATACTCTGGTAACTGGGCCACTCATTCTTTGAGCCTTTTTGTATATTTTGTAGCCCTTTATGTGTATATTTTCATGGATTTCGGGCATGTCCTCCTGCAAGTGGTAGATCACGAAAACTTGTGGAATTGGTTAGTTATAAGCCATAATTCTAAGTTTGGTGTTTATATTCCTTGATTTTATGTGAGTGTTGGCGGTTAATATTTATGAGTTAAAGACCACCAACAAACTCCCCCATACTTGCCTCTTGCTCGTCCTCGAGCAAGGCTTTTAAAGGCAGAAGTAAACATGAGCATAAAATCTTAAGATATACAGCTTTCATGAAAATTATTCCATCACATTTCTTACACTGGTGGGATATGTGGCATTAGATAACATGTTTTCTTAGGTTGTTGAAAAGTGGAATGGTTTTTGACTCATAGTTATCCTCCCAAATTCTTATCTTAGCAACTTGGAGTTTTTTTTAAAGTTTTAACAATAAAGCATAGATCACTTTATACTCCTCAAAAGGCACTCTCAAATCACTCAAGTGTGTATGATTCCTCACCAAGTCATAGCAAAGTCTTTGACTTCTTCCTACCTCTAAAAAGGTTTATGTGGAGCTTTGGGTCGGGATTAACAAGATGGCATACTTGCATTGCATATATTGTAAAGTCAAAACAAGAATCCATGGAGAGAAGTGCCATACTCTTAGATCAAGATGTGCATGTGTGTGGAAGATGTTATGCTAAACACTATAATCTTTTTGTAGATATGATCTCTCTCTACTATTTATTATTTTTTTGAGACATGGCTATCCTTTTTTTTAATATATGAGCCTTCACGTGCTCATCATTTTTTTTATACTTTGGACCTTCATGTGTCCATATTTTTTTTTTTTCATAGCCCATGTCTCTTTTACTAAAATATAATTGTAGAGAAAGATCATTACCTATTATAACATAGAGTATTTTCCTAATGAACATGTTTTTTGGGTCTACTCTCAGTGTAAGAGTAGAACATTTATGGTAGGACTAAATGGAAGGCATGTTTTTGCATACTCCTAGTGTAGGAGCAGCACATATATGTGGCGTGTGTGTAATCTTGATCTTGGGAGCATGATAAATCTCTCGACACGGGTCACAAGACTTGACCAAACTCAATGCAATAACAAGCAACATATGTAGCAGGTTTAAAACTTTATAGGATGCATGTCATATTTGGCCTTGGTATGAATTTCTTTACCACATGAGGAGTATGTGACTATGGTTTTGTAGTTTTTTTAAATAAATTCTCCAAGCACTTTGAATAGAAATGGTAGAATTTCTAAGTCGAACCATATCACACCCCTCAACAACTTAGTTAACATGTTTTTCCTATCAAAAATATTTTCCCACAAACATAATAACATGTAAATGGAACAAACTTCATGCAAGCTTCTATCTTAGAAATATTATGATCATGTCACCTTTGAGAATGTAAAAAAGCGGAGTTTTTAATTTTTCAAGTTGCATGGAGGCATTTGGTTTTGTTGAGTTTAATTTTAGTAAGTAGGATTTAAATTTGTTTAAACTCAAGTTTGTAGGGAGACGAGTGAGGTATTTCACAAACCAATGTTTGTAGAGGAGAACTGAAGTAGAGATGGCTTGATATGAACTAGAAGTTCAACCAGCCTTCCCCCTTGAGCTATCTGCCTTGTCCTCCTTCATGTAGGGTCATATGATGTTGTGCAACATGTTGGGGGAGGATCTCGAATGTGTGTGTTAAGCTCGAGAGATCTCCCCCACACTTATTCTTATACCTAGTTTATTAAACAAAACAAAACAAAAAACAAAAACAAGAAATGGCTCTACCAGTTTTTAACACTGGGAGCCTAAGATTTTATTATCATAATAAATTTTTAATTTATTATTATTATTATCATATCTATTTTATTTTATTTTATTTTATTTTATATCATTATTATAATTATATATATTTTTCATGGCAAAATAAAGTATGATCACATCCATGCTATAAAAAAAGAATTTAGAAAAAAACTTAAATAACATGGATCAAGAAGATTTTGCCATAAAAATTTTATTTTATTTTCAAGTTCACCAACACATCAAAATTATTCATAGCAAGACAAGATCATGGATGGTGAACTAGGAGAAGAGAAAACTTTTTTATTTTATTATTATCTCTTTTTTTTATGCACCTAACTTTATACTCAAACAAGGCTATTGTAAAGTTTACAAAGTATTTGTAGCCTTGGTTTATCTCTGTGGAAGATTACTTCCATTGTTAATGAAAACAACTCAAAGTTCATTAATCAAAGTTTAACACCATGTCAAATTTTGATTAAAGAAGGCTATTTTAACCTAAGCACCATGCTTAATTTAAAATGCCTATAGATGTACCTCAAGAGAACACATCCAAACTAGAGCATATGTCATAAACAATAGAAGCATGAGCTTGAATTCTCATAAATATAAATAAGAGTAAAGAAGTCTGGCGATCATTTATTACCTTTGCATACCTGAGTATACTTACGGGCAGTATATGTAGATGAAGCTCTGATCCTGCTGCACGGTGGCTTGGTAGTGCATGGTCCCACTCAAGTGATCAACAAGGCTTAGGCTACACACACAAATCGTGTGTATAGACCATGGGCCTTAGTTGACAAACAGCAAAGGGGAGCATCTATATTTTTTCTCTCTTTTTTTATCAGATACTCCTTTTCTTTCAAACTTCTCTTTTTTCATTTTTTCTTCTCTTTTAATTTTCTCTCATCTTTTTTTCTCTTCTACATCTTTCTCTCTTTTTTTTCTTTTTTTAGCAAGAGTGAGCTAGCACTTTTTTAATCGAGACGGTCTTTCGTGTGTATGGAGCTTGTGGTGAGAATCTCACCATCATCCCCCACACTTAGACTTTTATGAAAAATTCAAGTGTGCCATGTGTTTCTCCACTAAAGGCCATCAAAATTTGCACTTAGTGCAGCTCCATGTTCTCCAGCATCGTATGTACCCTTGTTCATCATAGTCTTTAACCTAAAATGTTTAGCAACCAAGAATACCCGAAGGTGCACGCTATCTTGACAACATGTTCCTGCTCTTTTTTTTATTATTGATAAGAAAAGTTGTATTATAATATTTTTTTAATAGTAATATAATGATTTTTTAATTTTTTTCTTATGATAATCCATGCTAACTCCCCGGGTTGTGCTTTGTTTATGGTCATAAGGTTGACCATAGAAACTTCATCTTGCAGCTCTCAATGGTGGTATAGTTTCCATCTTCGCCACCAAGTGTTTTAGCATCATCATTCTAGCTGCAAGATTAGTACCACAATGCATATATAACATTTGCAGTGCATACAGAGGCATTCATGACCATTCTCTTCAAATGTTTGAAAACAAGGATCAAGAGGTGGTTTGGATTCTTGTAGAAGCATGTGGTACTACGTGATATGTCCATGGCACAAGCGTTTTTGCCCTCAAGTGAGAAGTCATGGCTATCAGGAACAACGCTCGGATGGCTAGAGGGACATAGCTTGGGTTCGAGTGAGGGCGATGATGGATGTTCAGTTTCACAAAATTGAAAGAAAAGCACAGGTGAAACAAACGGAGATATGCACTTCACCTCCTCAAACAAGTCACGGTTGGGATCATGTCCCACCGTCGAGATTTCTAGGCAAGGGTTAGGAGTGGCGGAAGCAATCTGTCCCAACTTCTCACTAAGGCTCCTATGGGATGGTTTTTCTTGAAAAAGTGTTTCCAAAGGGCAACCTATGAGAAGTTCAAATTCGAGGATGGCATAGCTATAGGAATCTAAGCGAACCTCAATTTTGTCTATGATGATTGGCACGGCCCTAGCCATCCCACAATACTCGAGTCCAAACGGACTTTTGAAGAGTCTACCGGTTGAGACTAGCGACATGTCACTCAAATGGTATTTCACTAGGAGTTCTAACATGATATTAGTCCCGACTGTGGGGTGGTAAAGGGCTTTTATGTAGAGCAAGAACATTAACCATTCTTTTGAAGGTTATGGTCATGGTCACGGTCATAAGCTTTAACAAGCAAGTCATGGTCATGGTCATGGAAGGTGAAAGAATCTAAATTGCTTCGGAAGAATGTTTCACTTCCATTAACCATTCTTTTGAAGGTTCTACATTAGGGGAAACTTCATCATGCCCAAAATGCTACGAGGTGTTGCCATTATCCTCAAATTGGAAGGGGAACTCCGAAGAATGAATTACTCCTTCCTTTGATGCTCTCGGTTTGGGTGAGGGCCCCAAGGATTTGGCTTTAGCTAAAGAGGGCTCCTCAAAGCATGACATGCCCTTATCATGGAGGGATCTAGTTTCTATGATGGAAGAAGCATGTGTGTCTAGGAGTTTTTAAAGCACTTCACATGTTCCATCAAAGGTCTATGTGTAAAACGACCTCCAGTGGGCACGTCTAGGTATAAGTCAGCATCCATGTCAAGATCCGAATCAAAAGAGACGCAACAAAAAGCAGCCATCGAATAAAGACAAGTCTAGGCTAGTATGAGTTGAAATTAACAACCTAGCCCAGGCTACACCTATGGACTCCTTCTTGACTTGCTCAAAATCAAGGACTGCTGCCCTTGGTAGAGAGATCAAATGAGACATAGGGAAGAATGCTAGACAAAATTGTCTTTTAAGTCCTTCCTACTCCCCATTTGTACATCCTACGGCAAGAGTGTACCATTGCTCCACCTCCCCCATGAGAGAGAATGAAAACAATTTTCACTTCAAAATTTTCCTCAAAATCTCACAAGTAATTGCTCGGGTTTTTATTTTTATGCCCCGAGAAGGGTCGTGCCCGAACCATGGCTGTCAAGCCAGGGTGGAGTTCATAGCCAGATGAAAGTTTTGGTTTTGGAAAAAAAATGGTGGCTCAGAGAACTCCCCCTTTGTAGCCGAATGTTTTTGAATAGGAGTGGAATTCGTGGTAAATGGGATAAGTGAGAATTTTTTTTTTAATTTTTTTTATAAAGAAAAAAAAAGATACAGATACGAGGACAAACTAGGTTCGAAGATATAGGAACCGTTCCTCAGCAACGGCTCCAGAAATGCTTGTTAGTATTTCTTAGCGAAAGCAGCCAAATCCGCAAGCGCACGGAATTACCATCGTAGCACTTCATCCGGTGATAGACAGGGTATTGTAATTTCATGAAGAACGGAGGTATTTCTTCTAACTAGCTCGTCCAAGGACCACACAAGGGTAGAGTTGAAAAGGGGTATCCTGGGTAGTGAGGTTTTTCTACGGTTTAGGTTCTCTATTCGAAGATAATCTTACCTACTACAGTCTTACTTCGGTCACCGGATCGCACCTAGTCTGCTAAGTGATGCCGGCTAACAGCTCTACGCCACACTCGAACGTGGGAGAATACAAAGGATGTTAGGGTTGTCACCACCTAACACCTACCCCTCACTCGTAGAGTATGAAGCAAACGAGGGTAACCTATAACTTAGACACCATGTTTACGTTATCGATTACTATTCTAGCGTTGATTAGGAACATCCGTCTTTATCAGGAGTCCTCTACTAGAATATCCGTTACTAAGGCAAGTAACGAATAACGAACCCACAAGAATGTAATATGCAAGATAACACGAATAGAGACTCACCACCATAGTCGAACACGGACCTTATACTCCAAGTAGTATATGGCTGTAGAGGTAGACATCGAGGGGGAGCCGACACGTCCGACACTCCGCCTCTTCAACCTGGAGGTACCGGATCCAAGACGAGAGATGGCAGACATGCCTGAACCTCCTCTACTTTCCCTCTCTCGCTCTAAACTAGCTAGGCTAGCTAGGGCCTAGGCCTAGGGCTAGGCCCCTATGAAGTGGAGCTCTTGAGCACTTTTGCCCTCTTGGTGGTTGCTTGATTGGATGATGGAACGAGGAGAGGGGAAGGCCTCCTTTCATAGTTGAGGTGGAGGGGGCTCCTTGTAAAAATGGTATTTTAATGCTCCAAACTGACCTCCAGATACAATGAACCTGAACCCCCTGCGCCACCGCCTTTGGAACGTCGGTGGGAGGCAACCGACCAAAGCTGGGCCCGTTTGGGCTTGCTGGTGGTGCGCCCGCACCAGGGTGTGGCTGCACCCTGGTTGGTTCTAATCGGGCCCATCTTTGGTGAGTGCGTCGGCTTCGTCGTTAGCTTTCCGAAAAGTCCTGGATCACTGAAAATGGAGTTCGTATGCATCCTGGGCTTCTAAATTACCGAGCATTGCTCCTGCAGCCTGGACTGGATTCGAGACTTGTTTAAGTTTTTACTTCGTGGGCTCATGCTTGGTGTTTGTGTCTATGTTCTGGGACCTAGATACTCTCGTAACTGGGCCACTCATTCTTTGTGCCTTTTGTGTATATTTTGTAGCCCTTTATATGTATATTTTCATGGATTTCGGGCATGTCCTCCTGCAAGTGGTAGATCACCAAAACTTGTGGAATTGGTTAGTTATAAGCCCTAATTCTGTGTTTGATGTTCATATTTCTTGATTTTGTGTGAGTGTTGGCGGTTAATATTTATGAGTTAAGGACCGCCAATAGAGGCCGGTCGGCCTGACTAGTGGGGCCGGCCGGCCCCACCAGGTGTGTCCCGCGTCTCCGCTTCATTCTGGTGTTTTTTGGATCCTTTTCTCGAGTCCAATGACGATATTTTTTAAATCATGTTAAGTTTCATATAAATATTGCAATTAAATCCTCTAAATTCTCTTTTCTGGAATAATCCTGCAGAAAATGTGAAATCATCAAAACTCGTGTAAATTGTCAGTTATAACCCCTATGTTTTCTGGTGGTGATATCTTTTATGCATTTAGTTGACGGTTAAAAATGATCGTTATCTACCATCAACACAACTCATGACTAACTCAGGTACCACGTCTGATTCGGTTTTAGCCTACACCCCCGTACGATTTCGGCGATATCTCCGTCATGCGACGTTGAAATGAGGCGTGTAAATATGCGTTGGAAAGGAGACGACGACACCGTCAATTTGGTTCTGGTCCTAGCACCAGAACATTTGTGGACCATGCTGTGTGATCATTAAAAGGTGCTACGACACCTATTTTTGGGCCGACTTGGCAGTGTATGGAGTTGGGCTTGTAGCCCATGTTGTGGGTACCCCCTAGTGCGCCTCCAACCCTAGGATGCCACCCTAGTGTATCTCAATAGCTGGCACCAATTAGACTCGGGTTTTATTTAGAGTTTAGTTTTCCATCAAGAAACTGAATCGTTCATTATAACTGTGGTGACAAATCTTTTTGCATTGATCTAGGGCCCCATTCTTGATCTCCTTCACTGTGTCGATTAGTCCTTTGGAACCGAGTTCTTGAACCCTCAATTGATATTCGTGTCGTTCATATTTGCAATTTCAGATTGTGTGCTTAAACCTTCTTGCTTGTGTCCTTCGATTCGCTTGCAGAAAAAGCCTTTTTGGCGATGTCAATCAAGTTGTGCTTGGTTGATAACCAACGGAGCAGTGGTGCCATGGTTGCAGGCTTCGAATCGTGTCTAATTTGAAGCCAGATCACTAAAGTCGAGTTCTCCACAAATCGAACTTATTAGATAACTCTGAGAAGATTGGACCAGTACTCATCACAGCCGCCCCCTCCCTGGGCACGCGCGCCCCTAAGCAGGCCGTGAGGCCCGCTAGGGCGGCAGCAGGGGTGGCGGCACCCCTTTTTGGGCCAGGACGGCTTCGATCTGTCCGTTTATTGGGATGTTTGTCACTGGCCATATTGGACGTGTGATACAAAGATATTTATCTGCCATGTATGAAAATTTTTTGTGGCCCTATAGCACATAAAGATGAGGCCCCTATATTCTGATAAATACAATAATTAAATTAGGTTCCATTATATGACGAATATAATTTTTAATAATAAGAACTATAATCGATAGTAGTTAATAATAACGTTCTCAACCATTCATCCAATCACTAGGCAAGAACGCACACTATAATCATTTTTTTCAAATCAGATAGTTATTGTATAAAATTTTATTTTAAATCCCCTTTCTTTTTGCTTTTTATTTTTATTTATTTTCTTTTGAGTTGAAAATACAGTGATGGGCGGTGATGAAAATTTCAACGACGCATACCTGCACGCCATGACTAAATTCGCGAGAAGAAATTTTCAAGGAACCCGCTAGCCAGAACTCGTCCAGCGCTGCCTATCCGCGGCCAGCCAAAACTCGCCACCGCCTTTTCTCAAAGTTTCGCTCGACCAAAGCCAGCCGCCACCGCCACCAATCCCCACAATGCTCCGTCCCAGGCTCCCAATCTGCCCCCACCCAATCTAGAAGCTGCACAGCGGAACTGCACGAAGAGGAGCAGAGGAGATGTGCCACAAGAAGCTAGGGAGGAGGAGCATGGTGGTGTTGCGGAACGGTGGAAATCAGCCATGAGTGCGTCGACATCGCCTTCAGCATGCTGGGCAACGACTGAATGACATCGGCTTCAGCATGGTGGGGAGCAGACTGCTGCACGCTGCCGGTCTAGGTTTCGTGTGCCTGCCAAGCATGGGAGCGGCCGCGGCGGTAAGCAGAGGTCCACCGGTATGCGAGGGAGTCGGAGTTTTGGCGGCAGCGTGGGGACTCTATGTCGCGGCCACCGTCTCACTTCAGATCATGTGTTGCAGTTTTTTTAGTTTCTCAAAGATGGTAAGGATGCTGCCAGTGTTCTAATTGTCCGTCATGTTTGCATTCACCTATAGCTGTTACTACAAGGATTATATATGTTTCTGTTCAGTATCTAAAAACTAAATTGCTCTGTCAACTATTTTTTTTGGTAGTGATAAAGACCAATATCCACCTACTACTGCTACCGACTAATGAGGTCCGAATATATGATTTTGACTGACTGCATAATTTTTTCATCTGTGTGTTCTCCATTCTCATTCTGAAAATATCAATGATATCTGATTATGGCTTGCGCTGCTAGTGTACATCTGGGAGCTAAAATTAGACATATATGCATTCAGCTTGGACAACTACACCTACGCAACCATGTTTATTAGGTGTGTGCAGTTTCTCTTGTAGCATGTGCAAGTGCAGCTGTGTGCACTGATCTAAAGTATATTCAGACTATTCACAACTGGAATCGCTGCCTTTGCCGAGTGCTACGTGGTTTGCCGAGAGCTTTACCACGGGTACTCGGCAAAGGGACAATTTGCCGAGAGCAACCCTCGGCAAAGGAAAGCTCTCGGCAAAGGGAGCTTTGCTGAGAGCCAAGCTCTCGGCACAAATCGGCTCTCGGTGTATAGAGAATTTGCCGAGAGCAAGACACTCGGCAAAGACTGGCCCTCGGCAAAGTCGCCCACCGGTTGACGACGTCAATCTTTGCCGAGAGGCCCACGCCGGCACTCGGCAGACTTGCCCCTTTGCCGAGAGCTTTCACCAAGCACTCGGCAAACCATAAGCTTTGCCGAGTGTCTTTCCAAGGCTCTCGGCAAATGTTTAATTTTTTTTACTTTTTTGTCTTCCAATTTTTCTTTAGACTTTTCACATCTCATTATACAATATCTTCAAATTTCACCCAATAATCTTGTTTTTTGATATTTTTCATATGTTTATTTCATTTCATTGTAATTTTTAGAAAAATTCAATTTTGAACTGCACCTGCATTCAATAATAGAATTTATTGATTCAAAATGTGATATTTTTGTTATTTATGGTATTCTAGGAGAGTATTTGGAATGAGACCCAAAATTTTGAACACCTTCATTACAGTATGTGATAATCAACTTGTAGGCCAACTGTTTTTAAATTATATAAAAAGCAAATGAAGTCTAAAAATCATTAAACGCAGCGCCGTGTCATCATTTCATGCATGGAGATAGTGATTAAAAATTGAGAACATTTCATGCAAGTTGTCACGTACGTTGTGTTAAAATGGAACAATCTCCAGAGAAGTTTAAGAAACATGTAAAGAGGCCAGAAGAAATTGGACTTGTTGCTTTTGTCGCAGTGGATTTTCAGGTAAAAAAAAATTTTCATGAGTAATAGATAGTATAAAATGGCTCTTGTTGAAATTTCACAATTTTCTGAAATCATTTACTATTAAATAATTTTTTAAAAAATATATTTGCTGAGTGTAATAGGTTTGGCACTCGGCAAAGAGGCTTTGCCGAGTGCCCCGCCGCTTGGAACTCGGCAACCATTAAAAATAGAAAACGGTTGCTGTAAAAGTAAAAAAAATTTAGACATTTGCCGAGTGCGTGGCCTGGAGGCTCACGGCAAAAGTTTTCAAATAAAAAAAACCTCTCTTTGCCGAGTGCTAGATCGGCGCAAAGACTCGACAAAGAGGGCGCCTCACACTTAACGCACGCACGCACTCACTCGGCCACACACTCACACACCTAACTATTGCCTGCCGCCCCAGCCACCGCCGTCCCCAGCCCCGGTCTGGCCGCTGCCCGCGCAGTCCGGCCACCGCCGGCTGCCCGCCCGCGCCGTGCTGGCCGCGCGCCGGCTGCAGAGGGCACAACCGCCCGGCCGCCACGGGCCTCCCGCCCCCGGCCGCCGCCCGCCCGCCGCAGCCCCGCCCCCCCCCCTCGCCACGCCCTCGCCCGGGAGGAGAGGAGGGCCTGGCCCGACCCTCGCCGTCCCTCCACGTCCGGCACCTTCCCGGCCACGCCCCCCCAGCCAGTGGCCCCCGCTGCCGCCCGGCTAGGGCGACAGAAGGCCACCCCGTGGCCCGACCACGCCGGGCTAGCGGCCCAGCCTCGGCAGCTCGGGAGGAAGAAGGGTGGGCAGCCAGCCGGTTGAGTAGGAGGGAGGAGGAAGGTAGGGGAAGGAAGGAGGAAGGGAGGGGAAGGAAGGAGGAAAGAAGAAGGAAGGAGGGAGGAGGAAGGAGAGAGGAGGGGATAAAGGAAGGAGGGAGACGGAGGGAGGGAGAAAGGAGGAAGGAGGGAGGGAGGAAGGAAGAAGAAGAGCTCCTCGTCCGCGCCGCTCTCCGTCCGTGTCTGCGCCGGTCCTCGTCCGGGTCGTTGTTGTCACCGTCGTTCCTCGAAGGTAAAGAGCCATGTCATGGGTTTAGCGTATGTGGTTGTCGGCCATGGAGCCGTTGATGTGGTTGTCCGGCCATCGAGCCGTCAATGTGGTTATCCGGCCATCGAGCCATTATATGTGTCCTATTGCAGGTGTGGGTATTGTCACCGTGCAGGGGAGGTGCTGTCCAAATTTTGAACTAATGCTATGTGTGTTCCTTCTATTTTGCAGAGAAGACCCTGTTGGACCCACGCTTGAGTTGATCCCGATCGTCTTCGTCGCCGTTGCGGTTCTGCCTGCACGGCGTTGCCTCGCCACTGCACTAACTCGCCACGGCCCCGCTAGCCTGACTGCACCGCCACCTAAGATATAACCTCTGTTTCCGTATCAGGGTCATAGGTCACGTCACCAAGTTAGGCGTCTCCCGTTTGAAAGAGATACGGCTGTCGGTATGCAGATCTTTGCATATCGAAAACCGTATCTGTTTCGAATTGTCGACGTTACTTGGACAGCCCGCGCATGCGTTGTTGGGGCTAGTTTCTGTTGTCTGCTCCGATCGGAGACTGAGTTTCGGCAGCACTTCCCTGTTGTTCTCTGGAAACACGGTCTCCCTGTCGGGGCGTGTACGTGGAGAACAGCGGGGAGGTGCTGCTAAAATTTCATCTCCGATCTGAGCAGACAACAGAAACTAACCCCAACAACACATACGCGGGTGGGATTAGGACCTATCCTCACCTATTAGAGAGTAGGAGGCCGGTGTAGGTAAAATTGATTGTTATGTTTCTCGCTAATGTATATGTTAGAAGATGGATGATCATGACTGGATGTACACGGGCCGCCCAAGTGATCGTGATTACACAGCTGAATGGATTGATAAAACACCTTTGTTCTTGGAGCAAGCATTCGGTGAGGCTGCTAAAGGAGCAAGTCGGGTTCTGTGTCCCTGCAGTAGGTGTGCTAATCGGAAAAGACAATGCAAGGATACCATGGGCAAGCACCTTGTGAAGTATGGGTTTACCCCGGACTATACCCGATGGGTCCACTATGGTGAAGCCCATCGAATGAGAGAGGAGGTGGTGAGAGCACGTGTCGAGGAGTTTGATGCTGATGCCAGGGTAGCAGACATGTTAGATGACTTTCATCAAGCACAGTTCGGTGATGGACGTACGGATGAGGAGGAGGAGCTAGAGGCCACCGCAAAGGCGTTCTATGATATGTTTGCTTCTGCACGGCAACCCCTTCATGGCCACACAAAGGTCTCTCAGTTAGACGCCGTTGGTCGTCTAATGGCGTTAAAGTCTCAGCTTAGCATGAGTCGAGACGCGTTCGATAGTATGCTGATAGTTGTTGGTAGCTTGCTTCCAGAGGCTCACATTCTCCCGAAGAGCACATACGAGTCGCAAAGACTGCTTCGTGCCCTTAAGATGCCGTATGATCAGATACATGCATGTCCGAATGGTTGCGTTCTATTCAGGAAAGAACACGCGAAAGCAAAGTACTGCCCGATGTGCGAATCCTCTAGGTATCTGGAGGTAGAGTCTGCCGATGGCTAGAAGAGCCAGCTTGACATCCCTGTGTCAGTCGTAAGGCACCTCCCTTTCATACCGAGGCTCCAACGGCTATACATGACCGAGGAACCACGAAACAGATGACATGGTACAAACATGGTAAACGATACAATCCTGACAAGATGGTGCATGTATCTGATGGTGAGGCGTGGACCCACTTTGATGGCATTCATCATGAGAAGGCGAAAGAGGCTCGTAATGTCCGTGTTGCGCTTGCGACAGACGGTTCAATCCTTTTGGCATGATGGCTGCGCCGTACTCATGTTGGCCTGTGTTTATGATCCCCCTCAACCTTCCTCCCGGTGTGTGCTTGCAAGCACAACACATGTTATTAACGTTGATCATTTCCGGACACCCGGGGAATCATATGGGTGTGTACATGGAGCCCATGATTGATGAATTGATCAGTGTCTGGAATAGGGTATGGACATATGACCGTGCTACAAAGAGAAACTTGAGGATGTATGTGTGGTACCTTTACTCCATGCATTATTTCACTGCGTACGCCATGTTCTGTGCCTGGTGTGTTAATGGGAAGTTCCCTTGTCCAATCTGCAAGGAAGCTCTGAGGCTCATTTATCTAAAAAAGGGTACTAAGTTTTTGGCGTTCGACCTGCACCAACAGTTCCTCCCATTTGACCATCCATTCAGACGAGACATAAAAAACTTTACTAAAGGACTCATGGTGACTGACCCTCCACCCCAGATGTTGACTCCTGTCAAGGTTCATGAAAGGATAGAAGCCCTTGAGCTCAACTCAGAATGTGATGGCTTTGTGGGGTATGGTCTGCAACATATGTGGATGCATAAGTCAGGTTTGACTCGGCTTCCCTATTTTGATGACCTCCTCCTTCCGCACCACATTGATGTAATGCACACAGAAAGGAATGTCACCGAAGCACTCTGGGGAACAATCATGGATATTCCTGAAAAGTCGAAGGACAACCCTAAGGCTAGATTGGATCTGGCATTGTTGTGCGATAGACCAAAGTTAGAGATGAGGCCTCCTAGATGCGGCAAGACATGGACAAGGCCTCCGGCTGATTATATATTGAAAAGGCCATAAAGAAGGGAAGTTCTAGAATGGATACAAACTATAATGTTCCCTGATGGATACGCAGCTAATCTGAGGAGAGGAGTGAACTTAAACACTCTGCGAGTTTTAGGGATGAAGAGTCATGACTACCACATCTGGATTGAACGCCTTCTCCCAGCGATGGTGCGAGGCTATTTCTCTGAGCATGTTTGTTTAGTCATAGCAGAGTTAAGCTATTTCTTTCACCAGCTATGTGCCAAGGAGATATCTCGTACCGTGATTGCAGACCTAGAAAAATGGCACCCGTTTTGATCTGTAAGCTAGAGAAGATATTTCCACCGGGCTTCTTCACTTCGGTGCAGCATCTGATTTTGCACCTCCCATACGAGGCACTAATGGGGGGCCCGTGCAGTTCCATTGGTGCTATCCAGTCGAGAGAGGTCTAAAGGTTCTTGGAAGAAATGCAGAAACAAAAACAAAATCGAGGCTTCCATGGCAGAGGCACATATCCTCGAGGAGGTGTCCAACTTCACAACAACTTATTATAGTGACAACCTTCCGAGTGCGCATAATCTTCAGCCTCGTTACAATGATGGTGGAAATGAGTTGAACCTCAGTCTTTTTCGAGGGCAACTCGGAAGCATGAGTGGATCGACAAACAAGATCTTGCAATATGAAGAGTGGCGCACTATCATGTTCTATGTGTTGACCAACCTCGATGAAGTGGAGCCATATATCATGTAAGTTGTGAACGAACTTGGTCCATACGCCATCATTATTTCTTGCATCTAACTCCTATGATCTCGTTGCTATAGGGAATTTCTTCATGAATTCGGCATCAATCGCGCCCTCTTAGCCCGCGGGAAACGGATGCTCTCCTTAGAAACGGTGTGGGAAATAGAAAACCTAAATTTATTTCATGGTTCAAGAAGAAGGTACCGTCCAATTTAGCTCCTATTTAGTTACATCTTTCGAGTTGTATACCAACCTTTCGTATGTGGTCTTGGCTTGCAGACCCAAATTGATACGACTATGACTCCTGAGTTGAGACAGGTTGCCGATGGCTTTGGCTTTAGGGTCAAGTCATTCAGTGGTTATGATGTCAATGGATATCGCTTCCACACAACGGGCTACGAGCAGCTTCATCAGAACCGAAGAACAACAAGTTCCGGGGTTTTTACGCCCAGCCAAGATGGGGTCGAGTATTATGGAAGAGTGGAAGAGATAAGATGGGGTCGAGTATTATGGAAGAGTGGAAGAGAGCTCAGTTTTCATGGTTCAACGCCACTTACTCCCGTCATATTCAAATGCCACTGGTTTGATTCTACGGTAACGAGACGGACCCATTCTCTCCAGATACCACCCTACCCGAAGACGATGTGTATATTGTGGTCCAACAGGCGACACAAGTTTATTATCTTCCTTATGCGTGCCAAAGCAATGCACACCTAAAGGGTTGGGATATTGTGCACAAGGTACTGCCACACGACAAATTACCTGTCCCAAATGATGACGATTATAACTTCAACCCAAACACGTATGAGGGAGAGTTCTTTTAGGCAGAAGGGCTAGATGGGAGGTTCAAGATAGACTTGACCGAAGTGATAGAAATGGAAGGTGGCCTAGAAATGGCTGATGACGAGGACGATGGAGATGAGGTTGAAAATGTGAGAGACTTACAAATGCTTGAGCGACATCGTATTGGCAACGATGACGAAGACGACAATCCTCCATTGGATGGGGTCGAGTACATTGACATGTTTGATACCGATGATGAGGCTTATGATCCTGATCATGATGATTATACTTAATACATGTAATGCTATTTATTTATATTTAACCTTATGTTGTAATTCTATTATCAAATACATGCTATTTATTTATATTTTAACCTAATTTTCTAATCATATCTTATTTCTTCTTGTCAAATGTAGATGCTTCATTGAAGATGGTGGGCGGCCGGTCGTTGAACCTGGCATCATTGTACAACAAGACAAAAACTGCAATGACAGGGACGTCTAGCAGGAGGCGTGGGCGGAGGAGCAGGCGCACGAGGGAGCCGTCTCCTCCTCGGCCGCGTGAGGAGGAGGACGAGCAGGAGCAGGACGAGGCTGAGGACGAGGACGAGCAGGAGGTGATAGCTCCCCAGACGGGCGAGAAGCAGGGGGAGCAGGACGGGGACGAGGAGGAGGAGGATGCGGTGGGTGCTGGTTCTACTTCTTCCGCTACCTCGTCGACTGTGTACTTGCGCGGTCCCGCGAGTCTCCCTTCAGTACCACACCCGACCCGGCGGCTGGTGATTCGCCCTGAGGGCCAAAAGTAAGTAACTTGCATGGTATTACTATTTCATATGACATATTGACAGTTGAATTATAAACTACTAATGCTATTGGTTAACCACTTTTTAGGAACTGGCTGGTTGTGGTGGCAGGTGAGCACTCACGCCCACCAAATGGCATCCTGGGTCTTCTCTTAAAGCGGCACTACCCTGGCCTAGTGACGTACGCCGGGAATGAGGAGCCTTCCTGGACCTTCGAGCACTACGCCATTGCCGCGGATCTGAGTATCCCAAAGAAGGCGGTGCGTGTCTTGCAGGAGTTCTAGGTAAGTCTTTCATCCAGTACTAGTAAACTAATCTTCAAATAAGAAATTGATCCTTTATGTTTGCGTGTAGACTTTTTTCAAATGCGAGGAGGGATACGACGATAGGGCTGAGGCCTGCTTCACTAGGTCTTGCAAGAAGCTCGTCACCGACTTGCACTACGAGGCGCGTCTCCAGGCCATCGTCACTTACCATGGCCTCAACCTTGGGGAGAAGGTCAACAAAAAACAAGCGAGGACGATGAGGCTGACCCGGGACCAGTACCTTGCGGTATATAAAGGATATTGTGGGGGTTTAGCCCCCTATACCCTCTCGACTGGTCCTTAGTCTCGACACACAGGGCGGCCCAGCCCACAGAACCAAGCCCGATCGGCCTTTTTGGTCTGGTCGGGGTCCCAGGCGGATAATTAGAGTTGCTTGTCATGCAAGGAACTAGTCGGTTAGGAAACCAATTGTACTTTGACTAGGACACAATTGTTTTGTAACCGACCATCTCGTGATCTTAGGATCTGTAACCCTGCCTCCCAGACTATATAAGGCGGGCAGGGACCCCCTCCTAGACATCTCATCTAAACTTTTTGCAATAACAGAAGAGCAGGACGTAGGGTATTACACATCAGGCGGCCTGAACCTAGGTAAACCGTGTGTTTTGTTCTTCCTGTTCCATCCCGCTTGTGTTCCATCGCGTGCCTCCACATAAATCACTGCCATTGGTATACCCGTGGTAGAGCTATCGCCGATATCTCGTCGACAGTTTGGCACGCCAGGTAGGGGGTGCGCGTATGGATTTTAGGGCAAGCAAGATGGTGTCCTTCACAACAACCATAGAGTTCGAAGCTGGATCTACCTTCACCGTCGGCTTGGTCACCTGGACCATCACTGCAACGGGAAGCACCATGGAGATCCCGGCGAACCAGGCGTCGGTGCCTCAAGCACCGCCGCCTCCCCCTCCGGGTTCAGGCCCTAGAGGACCACGACCGGTAACTCGTCCGCCGCTGCCTCGCTACCAGAGAAGGCAGATTGATAACTTCGACCTCCTCGAGTCCATTGATCACCTTGGGAGAGGTCTAGAGGAAATTATCGACCAGTTGGAGTCGGTCCGCAACCAGGCCGATGATGACGGCTTCACCATGGTCCAACGACGCCAGTATTGGGCTCCGGCCCGCACCGGTCCTCCACGCTGCCCAGGTTCTGATCTGGTAGCGGCTAGGCGTGGCACTCAGGTCCGCGCTAATCCCTTCCGACGACCAGGCTCCGACCTAGCCGTGGCCAGGCGCAACTCCCAGGTTCGCGCCAATCAGCTCCGACGCCCAGATTCCAGTCTGATCACGATTCAACCGCCGCACGGTGCACAGGCCCGAGCCAGGCAAGCTCGAGGGTCGAGATCCGATCTAATCGGGCCTCATCCTCGACGCGGTGTTCAGGCCCGCGCAAACCAACATGGACACTAGGTCCAGGGACCGACCACGGTCCAGCCCCGGCACGGTCTCTAGAGCCGCGTCCCTCCTACAGGACCGCGGGGAGCCCGACAAGGGCGTCAGCGTCGGCAGCCGGCAACTGGTCGGTCGAGCCCGTGGATCAGTCTACGGGACGTGCTAGGACGGGGACCCTACCCGTTCGGTATGCCAAACGCATCATCTGCGTATCAGCATGGTGGAGAGACAACTCCACGCCAAGAAGCGGCCCCGCCCCAAATTGGGTCGAAGTTTCACCTTGATGGGACGGCTAGGCGCATCATCAGATGTGTTCACAGTGAGGAAGCCTCCAGTCACTCCCTTCCCACCATCGAGGAGGAGGCTGGCTCAAGCTCCGTCTCAGGTTTGGACGGTGCAACCGCTTTACCGAGCTCCTCGTCCACCACCGAGTCAGAGGGCGAAGACTTCACCAAGAAGATGGCACGGCTCGTAGACGTTACCGATTTCCCAGACTACCCACCAGGTTTCGGAAGAACCGTCTTCAACATCAGCCTCGACGAAGGAGAACCTGCCGGCGAGACTCCCAATGAACGAGAGGCAAGGTTAGCCCGTAACGAAGATCGGGCGCGACGCCGGCTGGAGGTTCAGCCACCACCAGAAGCCCCCGTCGACGGAGGAGCCTTGGACGGGGCGCAGGATGCCAATGTCGATCCACCACCCGCCCCGCAAGCAAACCGTCAAAGAGGGAGGATGCCACCTAGAAACCTCACCAACGAGTTTGATCTGGTCGGTGAACGTCGAGTCCACAAGACACCTAGCGCCAACATCGCTGTAGCAGTCGAGCGACTTCGCAACATGCAGGCCACGCCAGAGATCGAGGCCGTCCTAGATAACCTCAGTGCCACGGAGGCCCAGGTGAACATCATGCACGAGCCGTCCGCCGGACCCTCCCGGAGCTGTCGCTCTCGTAGCTCTCGGCGTGATCGGGCTGAAGGTGGCGGCGCCAATGACCGGGACAGGGAGAGCCATCGTGTGGGACAGGACTAAGGGCGTGCCAACCGACCGGAAAGCCGCGGCAATAGCCCACCCACCGCGCCTCAAGAAGTCAACCAGCCACAACTGTCTGACCTCCGCGACGTCATCAATGACAGGTACCGAGCTCGATACGGGGCCCCGGGCCCCAGGTGCTTCTTTGAGCGACTGCGCCAAGTCAATTGGCCTAGAAACTTCAAGATCGGGGATCTCAGGCATTACGACGGCAAGGCCAATCCCAAGCAATGGATGGTCATCTACGAAACAACTGTCCGGGCAGCGGGTGGCAACGAACGTACCACGGCCAACTACCTCCCAGTCGTGCTTGGGGAGTCCGCAAACCGGTGGCTGCTGCGCCAGAGAGACGGTTCAATCCATAACTGGCCTCAGCTGCGAGAGATGTTCGTGGACAATTACCGACCAACATGTGAGCAACCAGGCACTAAGTATGAGCTGCAACGACATCTACAAGCGCATCAAGCCTCACGAGGACGACGACAGGGATCCAGACCATGGCCAAGGCCCCCGTCCTGATCGTCATAACTATAGGAGAGAAGATCGCGCTAGTCAACGCCGCGACAACCGAGGCAGCGAACGTCACGACGACCCCAACCATCGCGGCGGTGATCGACCACAACAGCGGCGGAACGACGACAACGATCATCGTCGCTACCGCGGTGGTCGGCAACGTGACTCCATCTACAACTGATCGATCATTGCGCCTTGCTGATCAGCAAGATTTTGCAACCCTTGCATAAGCATGGCTCTTAGTTCTGGCTAGCAGCCTACCCTTACACAGGGCCATCAACAAACGCCTACATACCTGTACATGCTCTCGCAGGTACTTGAAGCCGTACTCGATGTTCTCCTGCATCGGGGCGTCAACCTTGGACTCGAAGACCTGCCATTCATTGCCACTTACCTGGCGAGCTATGAAGCTTGATTTCCTATACACTCGCCTGGGCCCCTCTGGGTGACCCTTGATTTCCTCCATAGGCTCCGGCGGGTCCTGAGGCGTAGGCATTTTCTTCAACCCTTCTTGGTCGACACTGGTCGACCGAGCTCCAGCTTGCAGGGCTTGTTGGATCTCCTGCTCTCACGGTTCATCAGGGGTCTGGCGCGGAGGGGAAGGGGCTGTACTATCAAAACCAGGGCGGTCGACCTCTGGTCCCCTCTCCTCTTTACCATTAGCACGGTCGGCGTTGCCTCCAGGCTAACGGTCCTCAGCACCCTCTTCATCAACATTGGGTTGCCTAGGCAAACATTATCACTTCTGTCATGTTAAGTCCTATTGCAGTTACCAATTACATTGCAAACTCAGCAAGCACTTCCATCAACAACATACCTGGAAGACTGTTTGAAGAACATGCCAAATACCCTGCCGCTCCCACGACTGGAGGCTAACCACCGACCACCCTTGCTCCTCTCCCCCTCGCTAGCTCCCGCCTTCGGCTGGGTCCTTGGCGTGGCTCCTTGGTTGCCCGGGGGAGTCTGCTTGGTAGTTGGTTTCGGGACCACCTCCGCCTTTCTTGTTGGCACCACCCGCGGGCCCTCCGGTTGAGCACGTGGGCGGATGGGAGGACTCTTGTCAGTGGTCGGCGACGGCCGGGATGGCTCCTTGGCAGGCTTGGCTCCTAATTTCTTGCTCAGAGGTATCACGTCCTCTGAGTCTGAGCCCGAGCTCTCGATAACAGCTCGACGCAGTTGCTCCTCCTCTTCACCAATTTTTAGTTTACCACCAAGTTTGGTCCTGGTGGGTTTTTCCTTCTTTTCTAGAGGTGGCATTGGACCCTTGCCGGTGGCCTTGCGCTTCTTTTGCCTTTCAGGGGACTCGGGCTGTTCTTCAACATCTTTGGCCTCCTGTGCTGGCCTGGTCTTCTTCTGTTGCCCTCGGAGTGCTTCACCGGTCAGCAATTCTCCCACAGGCACATTAGATACATACACACGAAGCTCCTGCTCCCAGATAAAACAAGGATCCGGTCAGTTACCACTATAAGGGCAATGCAGAATGAAAAATGGCATTTTTATAACTACAAACCTCGGGGCGAGGATTCTTCAGATAGTAGGGCTTCACACTGTCCTTCGGATACTCATACGAGGCATAGCTCTGAAACATTTTGGATAGTCAGGTTGCTATCTCCTTTGGTTCTAGGCTTTCCTCTTGCTCTCGAGAAGGATCTCTGCGACCTTGGTACTCAAACATGTAGTTTACCCTCTCCTTCAAGGGCTGAATGCGATGTCCTACAAACTGGGTGGCAACTACAATACCATCAATGCCACTGAAATCCATCAGGGATAACAGTTCTCCAACCTGGGACATTCCATCATTATCTGGCATCTCCGACCAGTTGGGATTCGCTTGCGGAATCCTAGTAATGTCATAGGGGACTGGTCGGCCTTCCAGATTCTGGTTAATATAGAACCAGCGCTTCATCCGGTTCTTTGTGTTGGAGGTGTGTTCAATGTTCATCCAGTTGGACTTCACACCCTCCCTCAAAGCTAGGTAGCATCCGCCTGCTACCTGTGATCCCTCGGATCCTACACCTTTCTTCTTCAAGACATACAACTATCGGAATAGATTAAAATGTGGTGCTATTCCAAGATAGCACTCACAGTATGTCACAAAGATGGCTAGGGTTAAAATGGAGTTTGGGGGAAGATTGCAGAATGCTATCCCCCAGAAAATGCACAGATCCCTAAGGAAGTTGTGCACCGGAATCCCTAATCCCCGCAAAAAGTAATCCTCAAACACTACAATCTCATCGGGGTGCGGGTTTGGAAATCGATCACCTTTCGCCGGTGCTCTGCACACTTCCAGATCCTTGGCCAGCAGCAACCCTCCTTTCGCCATCCCCGCCAGTGACTCTGGTGTTGATAGCGACCGTTCCCAGTTTGACTCCAACAACTTCTTGCGCTCCACCTCAGCCTTGGTCGCCTTCTTCCCCATTCTCTCAAAAAAGGATCAAAGGGGGAGTGGTGTTGTGTCAGTTGGAAACCTAGATCGAAAATGGCGAAGATTGGAAGCGGTGGAACTGGCAACGAATGCGGGGTGGAATGTGTGCGGCGGCCGACGGACTATTTATACGATATGGATGGCCCATTGACTTCCGAAGAGATCGCTGTTGACAACCGTTTACCCTAATTTTTCCCATTGACTTTCGAAGAGATCGCTGTTGACAACCGTTTACCCTAATTTTTAACTGGGCTTTCTTGGGCCACGTTACATGGGTATGTTTTTACAACGGTACAGTATAAAATACTACAGATGGGCCCAGTTTTGTTTTATACGGATTATTAGGTCCACCAGTCAGACTGGGGACTTGGTCCTTTTTTCTTTCTATCACACTTCGAACTGGTCGACCAGATCAGTCAGGCGACCGAGTACTTTGCTCTGGCCTGTACTTCACGGACTGGTCGGTCTGTCCCTACTGGGGACTGTGCAGACGATTACAAGGGTATTTTCAACTGGTCGACTAAGGACTGAGAATACTGGTTCTCTTCAAAGCAGATTGATTCACCAGTTCATGATACACACTATACAATATAAGGCAGTTAATCTTTGCATTGCCAGGTTTTCATCACAGATGGAGATCAAAAGTAGCAGCATAATTTTCACTTAACTGTTGCTCGTAGCATGCATAGACACAAACTACATATATTTTCTTTCTACAAGTCCTACGGCGCTTGGGGGCAAGGCCACAAAGCTCGTCAAGCTTCTGTTCAAAGGCCAGTAAACCCATGGACCTGCAAAAGCAGTCCTCTACCAAGCGCCCTTGCTGGGCGTCGTCCGACGGCCCGCTACAGAGACATCCGGGGGCAAAGCCAAGAAGCTCATCAAAGAACTGCAAAAGCAATCCTCTACCAAGCGCCTTGCCCCAAATGCCGGGCCGTCAGAGCCCTATGGGGCGTCGTCGATGACGCTCTCCCGCGGTCACCTCCTCCGCTATGGCGTCGGGCGGCGTCGGTAAAGTCCAGGACAAGATGCTCCAGTCGCCGACGCGCGTTCACCCTCTGGGAGGCCAGCAAGGCCCCGGAGCTCCGCACCAGACCGGCGCTGGGCCACGGCCAATGCCGAAGCCGCCCCGCGGCGCACGCCCGCGGACACCGCCTCTCGGATACGCCTGGGTGCGTTCTCCAGTTGCTCCTAGAGCGAGTCCCCAGCTGCACCAACAAGGTTGACGATGGCCTCCGCCACCGGGGCCACAGCCTGGAGTTCCTCCTCCAGTTCAGCCACCCGCAGGTCGGCGGCCTCCTGGTTGGCGCAGGCGGTTTGCGCCTCCGTCTCGACGACTTCGAGCGCCATCATGACGGCGCTCAGCCGCTCATGAAGCTTGGCCATGGCAACTGTTCGGGTCACCATCCCGTGTCGCCCGCCGCTGCTCCCTTCACCGGACTCCTCGGCGGCAAGGAGGCGCGGGTGCACCAAGAAGAGGAATCCTGCACAAATCAAATAACATTAGCATTTCTCTCAAATAGAGCACATATGCGGGGCAATGTGCAACCTACCATCGCTGTGGCGCTGCCTCCGAGGCTGCGTGCTTGGCAAGCCCTCTGCTGCTCTCTTTCCTGAATCCATCTACAGAGAAAGGCGGCAGCTGGAAGAGGGCAAGGCTAGGGTTTTCTCCGGGGAAGACTGCCGTCCCTCTCCGCCGCGCTCTATATTTATAGGCAGCCACGTTGAAGATAAGCCAGGGGAGGCGAATCGGCGTACCCCTACAAGACGTGCCACTTTCCCATGATGGGACGGCGCCATCATTACACCCCACGACTGAAGGCGAACAGGCGTGGCGTGGTAACCCGTGCCGTTTACTCGGTTATCACATCGGGCAGTTCTTTTCTGTCCTCTGGAATGCAAGGCATTTTTGGTTATGCCACTGGGCCTCCGGATGGGTGTCTGGCCCATTCGGCTAAGTAGCTGGACTTCGTATTTTTAAACATACCTCGTCTCAAACTATGTCTTTTTGGTAAAGAAGGATTGACAAACTGATTATCAGTAAGCTTGCCACAACATGATTTTCATCTTCTACCAACCTTGGGGACTACGTGGGCCCACGTCACTTCAGCAGTGACTAGGCGTATTTCTGGTTTCCATCCTGGAGATTACTTGCATATACCGCTTTTTCTGGAAAGCTGATCAACCAATGATATCTGATGTCATGTGCTACTGTGGGCCCACGTCACTGGACATGAGCTATTTTTTTTCTTCCTTTTTTGGAGCAACATGCATCTTTCGACAAAAATGGAGTCGTGCTGTAACAGAGGTCGACCGCTTCCTCCAAACTGGTCGATACTTTTCCAAACTGGTCGGTTGACCGATTGCGGGCTTTGCCAGGAGTTGCTAATTGGAGTTGGTCGATGAAGAAGGAGACGATGCTGTTCCTCAAGATTCATGGTGCTCGGGGACTAGCTGTGGGGGTTTAGCCCCCTATACCCTCACGGCTGGTCCTTAGTCTTGACACACAGGGCAGCCCAGCCCACAGAACCAAGCCTGATCGGCCTTTTTGGTCTGGTCGAGGTCCCAGGCAGATAATTAGAGTTGCTTGTCATGCAAGGCACTATTCAGTTAGGAAACCAATTGTACTTTGACTAGGGCATGATTGTTTTGCAACCGACCACCTCGTGATCGTGGGATCTGTAACCCTACCTCTTAGACTATATAAGGCGGGCAGGGACCCCCTCCTAGACATCTCATCTAAACTTTTTGCAATAACAGAAGAGCAGGACATAGGGTATTACACATCAGGCAGCCCGAACCTAGGTAAACCATGTGTTTTGTTCTTCCTGTTCCATCTCGCTTTTGTTCCATCGCGTGCCTCCACATAAATCACTGCTATTGGTATACCCGTAGTAGAGCTATCGCTGATATCTCATCGACAGATATTATCTTTCAGTTTACACATGTTTACTTTGATCACCTTATATGTGAAATTGTGACGTGCAGACTTGCCCTTGGTGGTGCTCCTCCCACTGCGACTGCTGGGAGCGGATCGTGGACAGGTGGTGCGGTCCGGAGTGAGAGGAGACCCACAACACTAAATGGGAGTGCCACTTGATGATGCCCGGCGTATCGCACCATCAAGGCGGCCGCAACCTCGCTGCATTTGCAAACACCTGGGTAAGCTAAATCGATGATTCTTCCCTCACTAACTCTTGATTCGACCTCGTGTTTCTTCCTTCACTAACTCCGTTTCTTGCAGTCTCAAAGCCATGGTGGCGCCGAATGCCCCATCTTCAAGGCATATGCTATGGCGCACAAGGGCAAGGCGACGTCCGACGTCTCGTACAACCAGGAGGACCCGCCCAAAGGCGTACACCAACGCGAAGGCGTGCCACGCCCGCCTCAACGAGTACACGTCCCGCGGCGAGGACGGTACACGGCGAGGACTACGACCCGAGCACCCAGGACCTTGACCCAGAGATCATCATGAGGGTGGGCAGAGGAAAGAAGCATGGGCGGTACTGGATGGGGGACGGCGTCATCAACACGGCCTCGACTCCCACTCTCTCCTAGCTGTGAGCACGGAGCACGGACGCAAGCGTGCCCATACGCTCGTGGCCACTGGCTTCACAGCTCGCTTACGCCACACTCGAGGTAATTCCTGTTGTTGTAAGCTTCAGTCGATGACGTTTCAATTATTCTAACTCCACCTTTGCATTACTGTAGGCCAAGATGGAAGCAGAAAGGAGGGAGGCGTTGGAGCGGCACCAGGCGGTACAGGCCCAGCTCAAGGCCGAGAGGGTCGTGCGTGAGCAGACTGAGGCGAGGATGGCGCAGCTCATCGCCTTCGTCAGCCAGATGGGTGCATGTTCGAGGATGGAGATCCCACCGGCACTACTCAATCCAAAGAGTGCCTCGGCCTCCGCCTCGGCCTCGGCCTCCTCTCTTTGGGACTCGTGTAAGTATAAATGTGTATTGGTTTCGCTCGAACTTTGGTCATCACACGTACTAACCCGGTCTCTTTTGTGTAGCCTCAGTCGGCGGGTTCGAACAACCCGGCTTGGCCTACGATGCAGTCACCACAGCCTTCACCAGGGACAGGGTGGCCAGGTTGGCAGGGTGGACAGTGAGTTGGCCCTTGAGAGATATGTGAGTTGGCCCTTGACCGTCTGCTTCTCTTTTCAATAATGCACTTGACCCTTATGAGATTTTGAGACTTGTGATGCACTTAAAATATTTGTGATCGGATTGTGATCGAATTTGTGTTGTACTGTGATGTGATGTGATCGGATTTGATATATGTGATGTGGTTGTGATATATGTGTTGTGGATGTGCTGTGGTCTGTGGATGTGATTTATGTGCTGTTTATGTGAAATATGTACTGTGTATGTGATATATATACTGTGTGTGCTGTGATTTAATGCAAAAACAAATTGAAAAAAATTTATGGTCACTTTGCCGAGTGCAATGACCAAAGCACTCGGCAAAGTGACCATATTTGCCGAGTGCGGTGGTCAAGGCTCTCTCTGCAAAGAATTTTTAAAAAAGCCAGAATTCACTCTTTCCCCGAGTGCCCTGGGGGAGGCACTCGGCAAAGGATTTTTGAAAAAAAATTTAATTCTTTGCTGAGTGCCCTGGGGGAGGCACTCGGTAAAGGATTTTCAAAAAAAAAAATTAATTCTTTGCTGAGTGCCCCAGGGAAGGCACTCGGCAAAGGGTTTTCAAAAATAATTCTTTGCCGAGTGCCTCGGTAGGAGGCACTCGGCAAAGCTGCCGTCTGTTTTGTGCCACCGTCACGACAACTTTTCTTTGCCGAGAGCCTCCATTGGCACTCGGCAAAGCCTTTGCCAAGTGCCCAAGAAAAGGCTCTCGGCAAAGAGGCCGTTCTTGACGGAGGCTTTGCCGAGAGCTCTTTGTCGAGAGCTACACTCGGCAAAGCTTTTGCCGAGTGCATTTGGCCCTTTGCCGAGTGCTTAAAGAACCGAATTCCTGTAGTGATTGCTGATCTAAAATAATAAGTTTGAAATGAACTAGCCCCTTATTTAGTCTAGTTTGATAATGTTCAACTATTATTTTTTTTACAGAACTGTATGCTAATAGTTTCACCGATAAAAGCGCATCTAAAATACAGTTGTGCTATATGATATCTTTGTAGTTTTTTTCCTCACCACATATATGATGAAACCAATCAAGTGTTTTTTGTTAATTTCTCTGTAGTTTTGTTCTCACCACATAAAAAAACTGAGTTATTATATTTTGTGCCCTAAAAATGGGTTGTATGTTCTGTAATAATAGGCTGAATGTCTATATTGTATTTGTTGTAACACTGGCCTAAAAATTAAGCTTAAAATAGATCTAAAACAGACTAAAAATAGCCCATCTTTGATTTTGACCTATTAATAAATGGGCTGGGATGGTAGTGTAAGCACCCACGTCATCGTCCATCCACGAAGGTCTAGAATTGTCACGTGTATTTCGTTTGGGTGGGGCTAACTAGGCCTTGAGCTATTCTATGATGATTTAGAACCGTCATGGATTGCATTAACCGGTGACTTCACACAAGTTAATCCATGACACTCAACTATATGTTTTAACCTCTTTCAACATAAAACATTTTTGATGCAATATTGATAGTTTGTCGCATCCTCACCACTAAAATGATGCAATAGCAATCAACTATTGCATTAGAGTTAGCACTATCAATTCGATGCAATAGTACATCCTACTTGCATCCATATTCTTAACCGGTGCAATACCTCTTACATATTGCATAAAAAATCAATAATAAGACATCAAAATTTGTCCAATACAATAATTTTGACCTATTGCATCCCTTTGTATGAAATCGGTGCGATAGATCATATATATTGCATGGACATAAAGTACTATCGCATCTAACTACTTCTCGATGCATAATATATCACAAAGATAGAAAGCATAAGGGTAATGAATGAGTGGTTTTGATCTGCCAGATAACTATGTTAAAAATCTAGAGGAACTCTTTCGAAGAAGAAAATTTCAGCAAGTGAAGGATATCTTTGAATCTCCATCAAAGATACCCACTGCTGAGGTTCGTTCTTTGGAGGAGCTAGCTCCTATGAGTGAAGAAGAAGAGCAACAAGAAGGCAACTTAGCACCAGCTTTTGAGGAAATGACTGATAAGTCACTGTGCAAGTATTTTGCTCCAACCACCAACAACATCCGCACTAGAACGAACGCCGAAGTTGGGGAGAATGGATTTGAACTCAAGCAAGCCCTTATCACCATGGTGCAAGCCAACTTGTTCTATGAAAAAGCACATGAACATGCAAGTGCTCATCTCCAACACTTCATCGAGATTTGCAGCACTTTCAAGATGAAGGATGTACCAAGAGATGCCATCCTACTGTATCTGTTCCCATTCTCACTGTTGGAAAAGGCAAAGCAATAGTTCTATGCCTATAAAGACAATCATACAACTTAGGACAAGTGCTCCATAGCTTTTCTGTCAAGGTTCTTTCCTATGGGTAAGACAAGTGCCCTAAGGGGGAAGATCTCAAATTTCCAGCAACAATATGATGAGTCAGTCCCAGAGGCATGGGAATGCTTTTAAGACTACACATTAGAATATCATCATCATGGGATGAAGAATTGGCTCCTCACGCAGACTCTATCACGGGCTCACCAATTGCACCCGTAATAACATCGATAGTGCCACTGGAGGTGTATTTATGTCATTGACCATACCACAAGCTACTGCTCTTTTGGAGAAGATGGCCTCCAACCAAGATTAGAGTAAAGAGCGCCAACCAACCCATAAGAGGAGTGGAGGAATGCACCATCTCAAGGAGGTAGACATATTGTCTATCAAGATAGATCTGCTCATAAAAAAACTGGAAGACAAGGCCAGCCTGAAACAAGACGTCATGCGTATCGGTGATTCATGCATGACTTGTGAAGTGTGTGGCAATATGGGACACTCAGGCAACAGCTGCCCTGAGACCCATAAGGATGTGAACTTCATCATCAACAATAACAACTATCATCCTTAAAATCAAAGATGGAATCAGCAAAAGGCCCAACTACCAAGGTAATTTCCAAGGTAACTTTCAAGGCACTAATTTCAATAGCTATGCTCAACTGCCTGAGAGAAGTGATCTTCAACCAAAATAAAATCATAAAGACTTTATCTAGGAAGGTAACATCCAATGATAATAGCAAGCCTAAGGTGATTTTGAGCAAGTGCCATGGGGATCTTTGTTGCACAAAAATATGTGTTTGCAGCTTGTAGACTAGATGGTTAAGCACCCTAAAGGAATCTTAGATGATGTGTGCATACGAATCGGAAGATCATATGTTCTTGTAGACTTTGTAGTCCTAGATACCGACAAAGATCCTAAGAGTTAAATCATTCTTAGCCGACCATTCTTAAATACCGCAAAGGCTATCATCTACATGGACAGTGCGAAGATTTGTTTCACCATCAACGGCAATAAAGAGAAGTTCAGTTTTAAGTAGAAGACCCTTGAAGCTCCTGTAAATCTAAGAGGAACTTACTTCCCAGTCAAGCCAACGATTGAAGAAGCTAAAAAGAAGAACTCAAATGGGAAAAGAAGGAATAAGAATAGGAGGCAAGTGAGAAAGCAAGTCTAAATAGTCAAGGCTGTTGAGTATGAGCATGACCACCTCTTAGCTTCACTAATCCTAATCAAGAGGGAGAATCCGGGCATGCCAGCCATCGACTACACTATTGGACGGTGCTCCTTCTATAATACTTTCTGTGACATTGGATCAGCTGTCAATATTATGTCCAAAAAGGTATATGACTTATTATTCGATACACCTCTATACCCAACCTATATGCAGCTATAGTTGGCGGACAACACGACGAGGTTTCTAGAGGGAGTAGCGAGGGACATCATGGTCAAAATCCACACCCACTATGTCCCAACTGACTTCATGATACTAGACATGGGAGAAGAAGATGAGACACCATCATCCTTGGGAGGCTATTCCTCAGCACCACCAATGCCATCATCTATAATGGATCAGGCCAAGTCCACTTCCAATTCTCAGAAGAGAAGGTACGCTGTCATTTTAAAGATTATAACTCTCCTAGACTAGTAGCTTTCATGATATCCAAGAGGAGACACTAGCGCTAGAAGAATCGCTCTCAAAAGCGCAATATTGAGGAGGAGGCAATCAAAGAAGAATCTACTACACCTAAGGAACATCCCTAACCTACAAAGGTATGGAAAGAAAAGGTAACCTTCTCAATTGAGTCATTATCACCAGGAGGTCCAGCATCAGGGTCCTCATTCTCAGAATCTAATGAAGCACCCTAGGAGTGACGACGACGAGAAGTCTTATCTGAAGGCCTCTAAACTCTGAACCATTGCCATAAGGTAACAATGGTAGTTATCTATTTACTTTCTTGCACTTTTAATTCATAGTTAGTTATCTTGTGCATTACATTCTTACGGGTTCATTGTTCATTACTTGACACGGTAGCGGATGTTCTAGTAGAGGGTCCCTGAAAAAGATGGATAGCTCCGACCAATGCTAGAATAGTAATCGATAATATAGACATGGTGTCTAAGTTATATATTACCCTCGTTTGCCTCACACTCCATAGGTGAGGGGATGGTGTTAGGTGGTAATAGCCCTAGCATCCTTTGTATTCTCCCATGTTCGGGTGTGGCATAGAGTTATAGGCCGCCATCACCTAGCAGACTAGGTGTGATTCAGTGCCTGAAGCAAGAGTGTAATAAGCAAGATTATCTTCATGTAGAGAACCTAAATCGTAGAAAAACCTTATTACCCGAGCTCCCCCTATCCTTGTGTTGTCCTTGGATGAGCTAGTTAGAAGAAGTACCTCCGTTGCCTATGGAAATATGATACCCTGAATACTTCTGGGTGAAGTGCTATGATGGTAATTCCATGCGCTTGCGGATTATTTCTATATGCGTTAAGAAATACCAACAAGCATTTCTGGCGCTGTTGCTGGGGAACGGTTGTTATATCTTCGAACCTAGTTCATCCTTGTATTTGTATCTTTTAAAAAAACTAAAAAATTCCCTCACTTATCCCATTTATCATGAATTCCACTGAAATTCAAAACATTCTGCTACAAAGGGGGAGTTTTTCTAGGCCACCATTTTGTCCAAAACCAAAATTCTCATCTAGCTATGAACTCTACCCTCACTTGATAGCTATGGTTCGGGCACAACCCTTCTCAGGGCGTAAACCCATGCAATCACCTATGAGATTTCAAGGAAATATGTTCGTGCCTGATCATCTTAGGCATGACACAAGAATCTCTATAGTGCAAATTGTTTCCCTTCTCTCTTTTAGGGGAGGCAAAGCAATGGTATACTCATGTCGTAGGATGTACGAATGGGGATTGGAAAGAACATAGAGACAATTTTGTCTTCAATTCTTCCCTATGTCTCATATCGTCTCTCTACCAAGGACAATCCTTGACTTTGAGTAGTATGAGAAGGAATTCATAGGTATAGCCTAGGCTAGTATTTTAACGTTAATTCATGCTAGCCTAGACTTGTCTTTACCCGATGGCATTTTGTTGCGTCTCTTTTTCGAGTCTTGACATGGATGCTGACCTATGCCTTGACGTGCCCACTAGAGGTTGTTTTACACATAGATCTTTGATGGAACATGTGAAGTTCTTTGAAAACTTCCTAGACACACACTCTGCTTCCATCATAGAACCTAAATTCCTCTAGAGAAGGGGCATGTCAAGCTTTGAGGAGCCCTCATTAGCCAAACCCTCTACATCCCTAGGGCCCTCACCCGACGAAGAGCACCGAAGGAAAGAGTAATTTATCCTTTAGAGTTCCCTATACAATTCAAGGATTATAGAAATACCTCATGGCATTTTGGGCACGATGAAATTTCCCCTAAAGTGGAACCTTGAAAAGAATGGTTAATGGAAGTGAAATGTTCTTCCGAAGCAATTTGGATTCTTTCACCTTCCATGGTCGTGACTTGCTCGTTGAGGGGAATTATCATAGAAGCCCTTTACAATCCCAGAGCAGGACTTGTATCAAGTCAGATTTTCTAGCGAAAAAAAACCTCTTAGGTAACATGTCGCTAGTCCAACTAATAGACTTTTCAAAAGTCCATCTGGACTCATTTTTTGAGTGTTGTGGGATTGCTAAGGCCATGCCAAACATGATAGCTGAAACTGTGGGTCCACTTAGATTTCTACATCTATGCCATCCTCGAATTTGAACTTCTCATAGGCTGCCCTTTGGAAACACTTTTTCAAGAAAAACCATCCCACAGGAGCCTTAGTGAGAAGTTCAGACAAATTGCTTCTGCCATACTTAACCCTTGCCTAGAATTCTCAATGACGGAGCTTGATCCCAACTATAACTTGTTTGAGGAGGCAAAATTCATATCCTCGTTCATTTCACCTAAGCTTTCTCTCATCCTTGTGAAACGGAACGTCCATCATCACCACTCGAACCTAAAGCCATGTCTCTCTAGCCATCCAAGCATTGTTCTCATTTGAGGAAGAAAACACTTGTGCCATGGACATCAATCTTAGTGCCACATGCTCTTATGAGGATCCCAACCACCTCTTGATCCTTGTTTTCAAACTTTTTAAGAGAATGGTTATAGATGCCTTTGTTTATCATAAGCATGGCAAATCTCGTATATGCACTATGGTACTAACCTTGTAGCTGGAACAATGGTGTTGAACACTTGGTGGCGAAGTTGGGAACTACACCACTGCTGAGAGCTGCAGGATGAAGTTCCCACGGTCAAGCTTACAACCATAAACAAAGCGCAGTCGGGGGTTATCCTAGATTATCATAAAAAATAACACAACTTTTCTTCTCAATAATTAAAAAAAAAGAGCAAGAACATGTTGCCAAGATAGCGTGCACCTTCGGATATTCTTGGTTGCTAACCATTTTAGGTTAAAGATTGAGAAGAGCAAGGGTACATGCAACACTGGAGAACATTGAGATGTACCGAGTGCATATTTTGACGGCCTTGGATGGAGAAACACAGGCACACTTGACTTTTTCACAAAAGTTTAAGTGTGGGGGAGGATAGTGAGATTCTCACTACAAGCTCCGTACACCCCAAAGACCGCCTCAATTAAGAAGTGATAGCTCTATCTTGCTAAAAAAGAGGAGAAGAAGAAAACAAAATATATGTGATAAAGAAAAAAAAAAAAAAAAAGATGAGAGAAAATTAAAAGAGAAGAGAAAAAAATTGAAAAAAGAGTTTGAAAATTAAAAAAGGAGAAAAAAGGGAGTATCCGATAGAAAAAGAGAGAAAAAAAAAAAGAAATGGATGCTCCCTTTTGTCGCTTGTCACCAAGGCTCATGGCCTATACACACGATTTGTGTGTGTAGCCTAAGCCTTGTTGATCACCCGAGTAGAACCATGTGCAATCGAGCCACCATGCAAAGAAGGAACAAAGTTTCGTCTACATATGCTGCCATTAAGTATATTCAGATATGTAAAGGTAATAAATGATCACCAGCTTCTTACTCTTATTTATCTTTAAGAGAAGTCAAGTTTATGCTTCTATTGTTAATGACATATGCTCTTGTTTGGATGTTTTCGCATATGTTACATCCATAGGCTTTTGAATTAAGCATGGTGCTTAGATTAAAATAGCCTTCTTTAATTAAAATTTGACATGGTGTTAAACTTTTATTAATAAACTTTGAGTTGTTTTCATTAACAATGGAAGTAATCTTCCATAGAGATAAACCAAGGCTACAAATACTTTGCAAACTTTATAATAGCCTTGTTTGAGTATAAAGTTAGGTGCATAAAAAAGATAATAATAAAATAAAAAGTTTTCTCTTCTCCTAGTTCACCATCCATGATCTTGTCTTGCTTTGAATAATTTTAATGTGTTAGTGAACAACAAAGTTTAAAAATAAAATATTCATACTAAAAAGAGAGTTTCTTAAAAAATAATAAATAAAATTTTTATGGCAAAATCTTTTGATCCATGCTACTTGAGTTTTTTCTAAATTCTTCTTATAGCATGGATGTGATGATACCTTATTTTGCCATGAAATATATATATAATTATAATAATTATATAAAATAAAATAAATATGATAATAATAATAAAATAAAATTTTATTATGATAATAAAACTTAAGCTCACAGTGTTAAAATGGGTAGAGCTATTTCTTGTTTTTGTTTTTTTCTCTATCAAATAAAATAGGTACAAGAATAAGTGTGGGGGAGATCTCTCGAGCTTAACACACACATTCGAGATCCCGATAAGCCCATGGCTACTCAAAGTATACTAGCAGAAAATTCTGATGTTGTTTCAAATATGACAGCTTGTAACTCTTTGAAATTCTTTGGTGTTCAATTTGGAGTTGTTCCTTTTGATAAGAAATACAGCATGAATGATGGAAAATTCAGTAGTGCCGGCCTATCCTCAAGTATTGTTTTTATTGGTGCAACATTGCTAAAGAGAGATGTGTTAATTTGAGGAGGCAACCAGCTCGTCAAGGAAAACTGACATGATTATACTCTTGGCCAGAATATTATATTATATTGTATTTTTGCACTCGTGTCAGCCTTTCATTAAATTAGATTAGCCAAGTCATGTTGTTTTTTTTTGGTGGACTCGGACTTGGGTCCATAGGTGCCTGTGTGCACAGTTAAAAAGGCCAGGGTTGGCCATGTATTGGATTAGATTAGATTGGAATTTTATTTTGTGGAGTTTATCCCTCACCGAGCCGCCGCTCGAGAACCCTAGTTGTTGGGGTGATTGATCCAGATCCTTCGTGGATTTATGTGGAGTGTGTGATCGAGCTGCTACAGTTCGGGCGCATTGCTTAGAATTCCTAGAAGTTCCCTCTCTTTTGATCATGGTTCATCGTGGCCGTGGGTGGAACAAGTTATCTAGGGTTTTGGATTGCATCTATTGTAAGTCTATCCCTCTATCTATCAGTTCTATTGCAACTGCTTGCGTTGATTTGTCAGAACAATTATTTCATCCGTATACCCTATATTGGTTTGGATAATATCTAGGGCCATGAATTTCTTATTTGATTATTATATCATTACCATGGCTCCTATGATTTCTGAGTAGTGCTAGATTGTTTCGGCTACTGGTGTTTCAGCTACTGCTACCTTCTGGAATTAGGGATGTGCTAGTGCTTCTACAGCTTACGATTGTCATTATCTCTGGTTGGTCGGTCATTCTTGGATAATTTAAGATTATTATTTGTAGTTTGAGAATACACATCAAGTTGCTGCTATATAAACTCTGATTATTGATAGTTAGCATATTCACAAGATTTGTTGCTCAACTCAAGTAAAATTCAGAGTAGCTATTTTTTTGGTTCTCTTGTACCGTGAAAGATTGGGACAAATATTTGGGCAGCGTAGGCGTGTCCTTATCAAGTGGTATCAGCTTCTGGGTTGCTCATGGTGCATCTGAGTTTATTCAGTGGCGGATTACAGTCTTGCTAACAAGGACATTAAATGTGTGCCAACACTTTATACAGTGTCCTATGGTTATCTTTACTATGTTTGGGAAGATGCCATGGAGAAGTTCTTGTGGGGTCGTGGACTTACGTCACACATGCAATTGTTCTTTGCAAAGAAAACATTTTCTGATAATCTTTTGACGTGGTGGCAGGACTTACACAAAGGACACATCATGAGAGGTGAAGAACCTTGTAGGACATGGAATGATATGAAAGTTGTGTTGCAGCACCGACTTGATCCTCCTCCTGAGCCGAAGCGGAAGATAGCTAATGCTAGTGCCAAAAATCTCTAAACACCAAGTCAGTTGTTCGTTCCTCCTAGGCTGATTCTATCGCTGAAAATGAGTTTGGTCCTGACCGAAAGCTTTTGATAATTCTTATCAGAAGAAGTTGGGTTCTGGTGTTCCTTATGGCAAGTCTAAGTCTAGGCATGCTGACTTTGTTTCTACTCCTAAATTGACTCAGGCTACCAGTCAAGATAATTATAGTGCAAAATCATTTTCTTGTGCTCGCAATTCTCTTGCTCCCAGAAAAAATTACATGGCTGTAAAGGAAGTTCAGTACGTTGACCATCACAATCGGATGTTGCCTATCAAAAAGGAGACCATTATTACTTCAGATTTTTCTTCTCTAACGCAAGAAACAGATATCCCTTTGTGTGCTGCAATTTCGTCTTCACCTGGGAAGCAAGTTAGTGCGTCTTCTTGTGATATTGGGTCCGAACATACTATGTATAATCCTAATGACGTGTTAGATGGCTTACCTATGATGGCACGAGATGTTCATAGTGATGGTACTGCTGTTATGGTGAAAGGGCAGCGGTCCAATATATTTCAGTCTGAGTAAAAAATTCAAGACAAGGTATGCACATTGATTATTGATGGTGGTAGTTTCACTAATGCTATTAGTTCAGATTTGGTGAATGCATTATCTTTGTCTACTCGGAGGCTTCCAACGCCACATTATATGCAGTGGATGAATCAAAGTGGTACATTAAAAATTACTCATAAGGCACGTGTGAAATTCTCCATTGCAAATTATGTTGATACAGTGGACTGTGATATTGCACTGATGAGTGCTTGCCATTTATTATTGGGTCGACCATGGCAGTTTGATCCTGATGCTACTCATAGAGGTCGTTCCAATAATTATTCGTTTGTGCACAAGGGAGTCCATCATGTGCTCAAACCAATGCTTGAGAGTGCAATTAAGGCTGAGGTGTTTGCCCCTGTTAAACTGAAGAAAACAGCAGCTGTGATATCCCCAAAGCCGAGGACGGCTTTGCTTCAAGAGTGAGAGAATGATGTGAATATTCCTCCTATTAATGCTGGTAGTGAGTCTACGCTTTGCTGCAAGGAGCCAATTAAATCATCAATCCAATTTGCTTATATTTTTGATAATAATGTTGGGAACAATTTGATGATGGCAAAAGACACTCTTGCGGTAGAAAAGGTTGCCAAGATCAATGCTCAACTTAATGAGCTGTTGACACCTCTTAATGTTATCTCTAGCAACGACGCCAAAAATGCATAATCAGAGCACTGCCACTAGAATGCCAAGTTGTCATCCCCAGCATAACACCAAGGGGTGTGGTCTTAAATCATACCACCATTTAGAATATAGAAATAGTATCCGCAAGCGCACAGATCAAATACCATTGTAGCATTTTACCCGGAGTATTATGGGCTGTCATTTATATTTTCCCAAAGAAAGGTCTACATGGCTCTCGTGTAAAGGTAACGTGTTAACCTAGAGTATAATGGATAGGTATAACCATGTCCTCGCTACTCAATGCAGGGGTAAGTCACAAGATAAATGATAAGATAAGTATATAATCATCAGTATAAACAGGTAGAGACTCCTAGCTATATCATTAGGGTTACTAGTAGAACATCAAGAGATATTCCTAGGTTATTCCTAGCTACATATCAATACATATTATGGTTAGTGCAATACATTTAGTAGTCATAGCTAAGGTTAGCATTATATCTATTCATAGTGGATATACTAGGGAAGTTTGAGCATATAGCACACCCTTGCTTCGTACAAAAGCCCTACTGTGCCTATAAACAGGGTCTGGACTACATAGGACTCAACAGGATTGTCACACCCACGATCTACCAAGCCCGGCTTATAGGGTGCATTCGCAGATAAATAACATAGAAGCACCATGCTTACACAATATTTACCACTCACCCAATGATCAATTAGATGAGCGCTATACGAACCTATGGATAAGTATAATGTCAATCTAGCTATACTAAGCATATAACCATAATAGACAAAGAACAATATAACTATGAACATAAGTTGATAAGTATTCATCAATTCAATTGTAGCAATCATATAACTATACAATGAAACAGAACAAAGGCGAGAGGAGGTAAGAACTATACCAAATCCAAGCTCTTAATGGCTCGGAATCCAAGCCTTCGCTTGCCTCCCTCTAGTTCTAACTAGCTATCTAGGCCCTAGCTAAGGAGCTTTGATTAGGGTTTCTGGCTGATGATTGAACTTCAAATGAGGAATGAATGAATGTGCCTCCCCCTTGGAGAGTCCTTCCCTCCTTTTATAGCCCTAGGCGATGATCATGAGCCATTGGATGAAACGGATATTGACGAGTGGCTAGGATTGATCCTTAAAGGCGGTGGAGCGAACCAGGCGAACCGGGCCGCAACCGGGCCCAGACCGAGACCGGTCGGTCCATGCCTAGACCGGCCGGTCTGGCCTATTGGCCTCCAGGCCACCAACTCGGCGTGGTGCCTTGTCGTCCCTTCTAGAGTATTCCTGTGTTGCCGCGAAGTCTGTTTTCCCGTTCTTTGATCCGATAAGCTCTCGCGGTTGCGTCTTTTCCAGTTTACGCATGCAGAAACAATGAAACACCAAAACTCATAGAATTCTATCAGTGTAAACCCTATATCTACTTTGGTGATCACTATTGCATCCTTTTCATGGCTAGTTGATGGTTGGTTTCGTACAATAACGACCGTTAACAACTCCCCCAAGCTTAACCTTTGCTAGTCCATTAGCAAATAAAACTTAGAAAAGTTATTGTAAGATATATATGTTTAGGCATTGTAGCCATCTTGGAGCAACTCCCTAGAAATATACCTGCAGTCAGACAGAAATTCTCCTCCAAGTTATGCAATAACTGAGCTGACTTTCAAACTTACCCATATTACCTTTGATGTGGGGCTTGTTAGCTCTTCTTAGGTCTTGAGTACTTGACAGACAGAATGATCCCATCTAAGCACTATGTCTCAAGCTCTTCGATCAACTATTATTTTAGAGTTTTTAGAGATTTTCAAATAAAACTCAGAGCTTCCTATATATGACACCCTGAAGTCTCTCAATATATGTGGTATTTGTGGATTCTTACTAAGGCAGTGATGATGGTTTCCTCTTTTTCATCCTATAGCTAAAGCTTATGTGGAGCTCATAGGTAAGGAGAAAACTAAAAGAGCAAACTTGCAATGCATGTGTTGTAAAGTTAAACAATGGATCCACAGAGAAACGAGTCATGCAGTCGAATCAAGATGTATAGGTGGATGGATATGGTGGATATATGGTGGAACCAAATTCTACTCAACTCCTTGGATGCTTCTCTCTCCTTTAGAACGTTGGAAACTGGCCAGAGGTTATGAGCTATCTTTTTTTTTATTTTTCTCAGGGAGTCGGGCATCTACATACCCATTGTTGCACTGGGACACTTGTCCATTTTTTTTCTTCTCCCCATTTCTCTCTTCTTTTTTTAAGTATCTTTTTGCATAGCTCATAGCACTCCTTTTGGCATTGATGGGTTTTGGAGAGATAACAACAGGAACATGGAGCATTTATTGGGTGGCTAACTTAATAGAATATTTTTGATGTTCTCTCCCAGTGTAGGAGAAGAACATTTTTGGAATGGATGTGTTGATATTTCTTATACACAATTAAAATATGAAGAATTCCGCAAGCGCACATAATACCATTGTAGCATTTTACCGGGAGTATTCCAGATATCATTATTTATATTTTACCACTGGAAAACAATAGAATAAGATATTGATAGTTCACCATCATGTATCTACTAACTAGTACACCGACTAGACTAAAGCAGGGGTGAATGATAGATGATAGGAATTATAAATATATGACATCCACACACAGGAGAATTCTATGATAAATAAGTAGATAGCTAAAGTGAGAGAACAACGGGAGAGTTTAAGGTTCCTGAATACTTCTCTATTACTTTGGTTCTATATAACTACATGGTAGATAAAGCAATCACACAATAGCACTTTTGAGCAGTAGTACCTTTTCGATTCTTGAAAAGACTAGGAAGGGGTAACCGGGGTCAGGCTGCCAACAGCTCTACGAAACACCAACTCCGACATGGTGGAATACGAAGGCCTAACAGAGCTGTCACCTCTAGGGCTACCACAACTAACCGTAAGAGATGGGCGCAATCTCAGGTAAACCCTAGCCTAGACACCACGTCTACACTAAAAAGTACTACTCTAATCACACGTGATAACTAGAGCACCTAATACAGGCGAAGATCCTATGCTAAAGTATAACAACTATACTAACCAATCAAATGTAATGCATAGAGGAGGCAAAATATATTAAAGCATAAGTCTTACAAGAATAGATACAAAGATATACCAGAACTCTAACGACTCCTCCGAAGACTCCTCCGGAACCTGGGCGTAGTGCCGCTCTCCCTAACTCTCAACTAGAACTACTCTACTACATTAAAAAATCTAGCCTTAAATCTCTAGAGATGAGAGGTCATCCATTCAAGGGACGCCTCGACATCTCCATAATAATGTGGTGCCCTCAGGGAGGGGGGTCTGCCTCTTTATTTATAGCCCAGTGGGATGAACGTGCGCCGTTGGATCAAACCGACTTGGGCAACAGTGGAGATGCAAACCCTAAGGCGGTAGGAGGCCGTCCGTCGAGGCGGGCCCCGAATAGGCTCCGGAGGGCGCCGGCTAGCCCCGGGGTGGGGCCGGGCGGCCCCACCCTATAGCAGGTGGGCCCTACCTTTGGTAAGTCACCTTCTCGTGCCTTCTAGAGTCTTCTAGTGTTGATTTCGGTGTAGAATTGATATCTTTTGACTCTAGACTCTGAATATAGCAAATGATATATCCGTTTCAATCGTCTCGATGAACCTGTTGCAATGGTGCAGTCCAATTCCTTATTTGAGATACTTTTATTCTTTGCAAAATTGAATATACCTACAAAACGATCGAGAACAACATAACTCGTGGAACTAGTTAGAATCAAACCCTACAACTATGCTTTATGGTTGATATCATGTTATCTTGAGCAATAGTTGATGGTATAAAATAGGCATTAAGGACCATTAACAAGTTCCCCCAAGCTTACCCTTTGCTAGCCCTTAGCAAAGCCTAACTACTAAACTTGGATCAGGAGTTGCTACAATGCTTTCACTCCTCAAAAGTACACATGCTTTCAAACTGAAATTCTCCGTTGAATTAGACAAAACTGTTCTAACTTTCAAACTTACCCATTTTACCATTAACTATGGAGCTTTTCAACTTTTGCGTGGGTCTTGAGTAATTAAAAGATAGAACAATCAAGTCAAGCACTATGTCTCAAATTCTTCACTCAACCAATATTCTGGAGTTTTTGCAAGTTTTCAAAATAAAACTCAGAGCTTAATCATATAACACCCTGAAGTCTCTTATTGTATATGGTATTTATGGATCTCACTGAGGCATTTATGTTGTCATGCCCTCCTACAACTAATTATTATAGTGGAGCTCATAGGGGTGGCATTCAACAAGGATGAGCATACTTGCAATTCATATATTGTAAAGTCAAACAATAGATCCAACGAGAGTCAAGTCATACAATCAAAGCAAGGTGTGCATGTGTATGGAATATGGTGGATAGATGATTATATGGTGGCTAATCCTAATTCTACTTATGCTCTTTAAAAATAAATCTCTCTTTCTTGGACTTAGAACTTCCACAGAAAAACATGGGCTATCTTTATTCTTTTTTCTTTCTTTCTCTTTTTTTTTTTTTTTCTCTCAGGTAGGCGAGAATCTAAATACCTACTATTTTAATTGCTTGGACACTTGTCCATTTTTTTTACTCCCTCTTCTCTTTTTTTTTTTTACCTTTTATTTTGCATAGCCACATGCATCCTTTGAATACAATAAATAATTGGAGAGATAACAATAAGAACTCAGAGCATTAAACAAGGAATTGTCCTATGGGATATATTTTTAGGTGTTTACTCCTGGTGTAGGAGAAAAACAATTCTAAGGTGGAACTGGATGAAAGTGAAAAATGATTGCGCTTACTCCCAGAGTAGGAGCAATGCATATGTAGGCAGAGTGTGTAAGTGATCTTGATTTTAAAAGCATGACAAGACTCCCATAAGGTATACAACAAAGATTGACTGAACTCAATGCAAAGCAAGTAGTATAAATGAACAGAGGTTTTCCTATTCTAAATGCATATCATATATGACTTTGGTAGGAATTCAAACCTTGTCATACAAGAGCTCATCATGTAAGATTTTCAATTTTTAAAAGATAAATCTTCAGAACTTAGTATTGCTAGGAATAAGATAAATAGCAGCCTAGACTTTCTCATATCATATCCCTTAATCACCTAGACTTAGCTTAAGTATATGCCTCCACAAGTTTCAAGTTCAAAGTAAATTCTTATATTAAAACAGTCATATCCAAAACTTAGGAGAATTTAAGGTTGAAAACTAGGTACTTGAAAGGAATTACGATAGAGCAACTTTTCATTATCTCCAAGACAAAGGTTTATTGTTCTTTAGTTTTTATTTGACTCTTAACAACTAGATAGAACTATAAACACACTCTATGATCACACCTTAGAAAAGCTAGAGTATTTTTATTTGGTTTTGATTGTTATTCTTCTTTTTATTTCTTTTTAGACTAATGGACTCATAAAAGACTCTATAGACGTGGACCTTCATGTGCCCATATATTTTTGGTATTTTATGACTATAAGATAGACTCGATAATCGCATACGTAGACTTACCTGATAACTAGGGGATGCTCTCCCCAAGCTGGATGTTGTTGTAGTTGAGCGTTGAAGCTGAGTGGTCCTTACAGAGGAGCTCATGTTTGTAAGAGCAAGTGTTGCTAGGAATACTTCAATCTCATTGCCCATGAAGTTACTTCCTTCACACAGGGGTTAGCTGTGTATCGGAAAGATGTGCTTCGAGTGATGAGGATGAAGATACCTAGGTGAGTTGGCTCTTAGAGTCATCCTGTAAAAAGCTCTCACAAAACACCAAAACTCGTGGAACGGTATTAGGATAAAACGTTAGTGGTTAGCCGTTTTAGAGGATTGGGTGTTGTGGAGGTTTCAAAGTATTTTCATGATACCAGTATTGCAGTAGGATGCTCAATTAATAATTTTAGATTTTATGGGTTTATATGCAGAAAGTACAAATGCATGATGTATATATTTTTTATTTTGTAGGCCACCACAAAGTGAGAATTCTTACAGCTTCTACACTACAAGGATTTCACATGGGGCTTAAAGTTTTTTAAGATGTATGAATGCAACCTAATGCATACCTATTTATTTTGTTATTTCCTATACAATACTAATGCGAGAAAAAGTAACATGCGTAAGAGAAAATAAAACATGCAATGTTCAAACTAAATATGAATAACTACCGACGTTACCTCACGGTGAGGGTTTGATGTTTTGAGTCCTCCGAACTAGACTCCTTACAATAGTTCATTGATCGAGTACTTCAGTTGTCTTCTAAGGATGAGGATTGAGGTGGTGTCTCCACTAGTGGCGCTTCCAATGGTGGTGCCACCTTCTTCTTTTCTTTTTGCTAGCATCTCAAAGCCAATCTTATGTACATCCTTATTACTAGTTTAGAACTCCCGCTTGTAGAATTTGGGGAATCTCCCCACACTTTGCTTGAAGTGGGTTCTGCTCATAAAGACAAGGTAGAAATCAAGTGCAAGGGCTCTATTGGTGGGAAAACACCAATAGAACCAGAAATTTATTCATTCTCTAACCTTAGGCACAATAAGATTGATGTTTTCTCACATTATTCATTTACATCTTGGGTGAGAATATCAAAAGTATAAATATAGCATTTAAGATTATAAGATAAAAGAGTGGAGTTACTTAACCTATGGAAGGATTGTGCATCTTTATTAGTTATCAAATTAACATGATGGCTATCATCTTCCAAAATAAGATATATCATATTTGAGCTCATTTGGTTAAGATTGAGATCAAGAGACTAGTGCTATGATGTGTACTCCAAGATCAAGAGAAAATGATGACTACTTATCTTTAATATGTTACCTTTATTACTAGAGCATAATAACACCATGTGGTAGAAGGTAGATGAATTTCAATGGTCTTTTCCTTCCTTGCATTTTGAGTTGATCATTAGCATCTTGTCTCCTATGTTGTACTTCTTTCTCACTCCTTTAGACTTTTGCTTCTCTCATTATTTCTTCTCTGCAAGGGATTAGTAGATAATACATACCCAAAGGAATATACTATCTAAAGTGTGGATAGTGTTTACTAAAGAGTTAAAGAATAATTTGTAGTCCATGTTTTAAATGATTCACCATTATTTCAAATTTCCAAATAAGGTTAAGGCAAAGATATAATTTTGAAGATTACATGTGACCTTGATTTGATTATATGAAGTCTCCTAATATGATTTAAATATTTTTATATAGAAGAGGATCGATAGTCTATATATACAACCAAATTCTTATACAAATATGCTTTGATGTTATAATGTTTAAGTAATATTTTGAAGCATATTTATAATAGATTAAGGAAGTTCAAAAGACTAAAGATATTTATTTAAATAAAACCAAGAATATGTAGGTGGACCAAATTGTTTTAAGTTTTATCAAATTAAGCATGACATAATGTATGGATTAACAACGTGGTATAAGATATTGGATATAGTTTAAAGTTGCATGATACTTGGGTAAACATATCTTATGTCTTGCAAGGTGATTGGTCCACTATCATGGTAAAGGGTAGAAGGCGTTGAAGTGTTCTTTCATCCATTTCTTTCCATCTAAGTCCTTGCTATACACTTGTTCTCCTTCCTTTTTTTGTTTCGAACCATGATCGGACATTTATTCTTTTTTTCTACATAAATGTTAGTGGACATATACCCGAAGGATTGCAACAAGTTTAGAATGTGGATTATGTCCATATAATTTATGCGAATTTTATCTATGCTAATGAAGGATGGACTTTTAGGATTACTTTAGCATAGATTTCTTCTAACAAATGTTGTTGGTGGCTACACTGTTATATAGTTCAAGGCAAAGGTAACTTGCGACAAAAAGATTAAGTGAATAAACTTTGATACTTACAGCTCTTCCATAGAGAATGAGTTGTGTCTTCCTTTTGTGCAAAGTTATTGGACTTCATTACATGCCTTGATTCATCTCATGATGTGAGTGCATCTCTTGACTTACCCGAATTGAATTTGAGATTTTTCTGCAGGGGTTAGTCCAACAAAATATCTAATATCTACTATAACAATACCTAGTTCAATAACCAAACCAAACTCCATGTCTAATTTGATTAAGGTAGGCTATTCAACCTAAGCACCATGCTTAATTTAAAAGCCTATAAAAGTATGTGCAGTACTTTTAAACCAAAGCATGCTATAGCAAATAAAGGTAGCATGAAAGCACATAGAGATCAACTCAAATAGAGATGAAAGCATGATCATGCATGGTGAGGATTTTTTTAATTATTTTTTTAATGTAGAGATGCAAGTGACATGCATGTGTGAAAGGAACAAAACATGTTGTGCATTTGATATAAGGTGAAGTAGATGCATGGATTATTCAAAATAAACATGTAGTGGGATGCAACAGGATAACTACTCATCAAATTTTAAGCCTACGAGCAAGACTTTCTCACCTTCCTTGATCAAACTTGCCATGACTCACAATGGTATTTATGAGTAGCGCTGCGTCTTTATTCGTCACATATGATGAACTTTGAATTCACGTGATGATGACTTTTCTCCAATCTACACATGGTTAGAGCAATATATATAAATGTTTATACATACCTGTGAGATGGTAGGGCTGCATTGTTGATGAATCATGAATGTTCAAGCACGCTGAGTTCTTCAATATCTCCCATGTCTCGTTCTTGTAGAATTTCACGAGAAGGTTGGAACGGTTGATATCCCCGATTATTCCATAACTCAACAAAATAGGGGTAATCCTACAAAAGCTAGTGGTAAACTAGATTAGCAGATATCAAGATCAATATCAAAATCTTTACGCCAATTGTTTCCCCGGCAACGACGCCAAAAATGCTTGTTGATATTTCTTATGCACAATTAAAATATGAAGAATTCCACAAGCACACAGAATACCATTGTAGCATTTTACCGGGAGTATTCTAGGTATCATTATTTATATTTTACCACTAGGAAACAATAGAATAAGATATTGATAGTTCACCATCATGTATCTACTAACTAGTACACCGACTAGTCTAAATTAGGGGTGAATAATAGATGATAGGAATTATAAATATATGACATCCACACACAGGAGAATTCTATGATAAATAAGTAGATAGCTAAAGTGAGAGGATAACGGGAGAGTTTAAGGTTCCTGAATACTTTTCTATTACTTTGGTTCTATATAACTAATTTATGGTAGATAAAGCAATTACACAATAGCACTTTGGAGCAGCAGTACCTTTCTGATTCTCGAAAAGACTAGGAAGGGGTAACCGAGGTTAGGCTGCCAACAGCTCTACGAAACACCAACTCCGACATGGTGGAATACGAAGGCCTAATAGAGTTGTCACCTCTGGGGTTACCACAACTAACCGTACGAGATGGGCGCAATCTCAGGTAAACCCTAGCCTAGACACCACGTCTACACTAAAGATTACTACTCTAATCACATGTGATAACTAGAGCACCTAATATAGGTGAAGATCGTATGCTAAAGTATAACAACTATACTAACCAATCAAATGTAATGCATAGAGGAGACAAAATATATTAAAGCATAAGTTTTACAAGAATAGATACAAAGACTTGGGCAACGGTGGAGATGCAAACCCTAAGGCGGTAGGAGGCCGTCCGTCGAAGCGGGCCCTGAATAGGCTCTAGAGGGGCCGGGCCGGGGGGGCCAGGGCGGCCCCACCCCACATAGCGGGGGGGCCCACCTTCGGTAAGTCGCCTTCTCGTGCCTTCATTCTAGAGTCTTCTAGTGTTGGTTTCGATGTAGAATTGATATCTTTTGACTCCAGACTCCGAATATAGCAAATAATATGTCCGTTTCAATCGTCTCGATGAACCCGTTGCAGTGGTGCAGTCCAATTCCTTATTTAAGATACTTTTATTCTTTGAAAAATTAGATATACCTGCAAAATGATCGAGAACAACACAACTCATGGAACTCATTAGAATCAAACCCTACAACTATGCTTTATGGTTGATATCATGTTATCTTAAGCAATAGTTGATGGTATAAAATAGACATTAAGGACCGTCAATTGGATGTAGGTGGAATGGCATGTTGTTGCGCCTGCTCTAGTGTAGAGTAGTATATATGGAGGTGGATTTTTATTCAAGAGCATGACAAATTTCTCACTAGGGTCACAAAGGTTGACAAAACTCAATGCAAGGCAAGCAGCATGTATGTGGAAGTTTAACTAGCCTATCTCATCATGTTTGGCTCTGGTGGGAATGTAAACTTTGTCATATAGGAACTCATCATATTTTTGTATTTTTCAAAAGATAAATCTCCAGAACTCTAGTGTCACTTTGAACAAGATAAATAGCAGCTCAGACTTTCTCAATCTTATCAATCAGGTACCAAGACTTAGTTCAAGCGTATGCAACCCACAAGTTTTAGGCTCAGAGCAAATTCTCATGTCAAAACAGTTGGAGTTAAAACTTGGAAAAACTTTTGTCTAGATGCTAGGCATTTCAGAGGTGTTGTAACAGAGCAGTTTATCATCAATTCAAATCATCTCAAGAGCTTCCTTTTTATTGACTCTAGACAGACAATCATTTTTATTTGGTTTTTTATTTTTCAAGGACTCAAACTATATAAGACTCTAAAGACTCTAAGGAGTCTTAAAAAGCATGGACCTTCATGTGCCCATATATTTTTGGTGTTTTTAGGTTTTCGTAGATACTATGGTGAACCTTTATGTGCTCACATATTTTTGGTGTTTTCAAATTTTTTTATAACTGACTCGATAATCGCGTAGGTACACTTACCTGGGTACCTAGGGGATGCCTTTCCCCAAGATAGTTATTGTCGTGGTTGAGTATTGAAGCTGAGCAGTCCTCTCGATGGAGCTCACGCTTGCAAGAGCTGGTGTAGCCGGGAACCATCATCTTATCCAACAAGAAGTTACTTCCTTCACACAGTGGTTGATGAGACACGGCCCGATCTTCTGAGAGGTATTGGTAAGTTTAATTGGTGGAGAACTCGACGTTGGCGATCTGGCTTCAAATCAGACATGATTCGAACCCTGCAACCATTACACCACTGCTCCGTTGGTTATCAACCAAGCACAACTTGATTGACCTTGCCAAGAAGGTTGTTTCCTGCAAGCGAATCAAAGAACACAAGCAAGAAAGTTTCAACACGCAATCTGAAATTGCAAATATGAATGAAGCAAATATAAATTGAGGGTCCAAGAACTCAGTTCCAAAGGACTAATCGACACAGTGGAGGAGATCAAGAACGGGGGCCCTAGATCACTGTAAAAGGATTTGTCACCACAGTTACAATGAACGATTCAGTTTCTCGATGAAAAACTAAACTCTAAAACAAAACCCGAGTTTCTAGCACAGCGGTGGCTGTGAAATATACTAGGGACGTCCTAGGGTTGGAGGTGCACCAGGGGGGCGCCCACAACATGGGCCAGAAGCCGACTCGATACAAGGCCAAGTTGGCCCAAAAATAGGTGACGTGGCAACTTTCCTAGTCACACAGCATGATCCATGAATGTTCTAGAGCTGGGACCAGAACCAAACTGATGGCGTCATCATCCCCTTTCCAACGCATATTCATATGCCTCGTTTTGACGTCGTATGAGGAAGTTATGATCGAAACACTGAGGACATGTCTGTTGAATCCGAAGATGACGTGGCAGCTGAGTTGGAGATGAGTTGCAACTTGGAGAAGACCATGACGTTGGTGTGTCCAGCGTGGTGATGTCCTCATCAGTGGTTAGCTGTGTGTAGGAAGGTGTACTTCGAGTGATGTAGCTGATGATTTCTAGGTGGACTAGCTCTTAGAGTCATCCTACAGCAAACATCTCATAAAACACCAAAACTCGTGTAACGGATTAGGATAAATAGTTAGTGGTTAGCCGTTTCGCGAACTTGATTATTGTGAGGGGTTTTAAAAGAGTGTTATAGTGCATACAGTGCGACAAGATGCTTAATGATTATTGTTGGATTTTTCTTTTATCAAACAGAAATGAAATATGCATGCTAATTTTTATTTTATTTTAGGCCACCACAGTGAACACTCCTTTAGCTTGCACTATAGGTATGTCACATGGGGCTTTAAGGTTTTCCAAATGTTTTTGTTATTTTCTATAAAGATGATAAAAACTAACTATAAAAAAGTGCAAGAAAGTAAATGGATAACTACCATTGTTACCTTATGACAAGGGTTCGGAGTTTAGAGTCCTCCGGACAAGACTTCTCGTCTTCGTCACTCCTAGGGTACTTCATCGGATCCCAAGGATGGGGACCCTGATGTTGGACCTCCTGGTGATAATGACTTAGTTGAGGAGGTTACCTTTTCTTTCCATACCTTTATAGGTTGTTGCTTTGGTGCTGTAGATTCTTCGTTGATTTCCTCATCTTCAATGTTGCTCTTTTGAGAGCGATTCCTCCGGCGCTGACGTCTCCTCTTGGGTAGGGTGAAAGCTGCTAATCCAGGAAGAGTTATAATCTTTAAAATAATAGTGTACCTTTTCTCCTGGGAATTGGAAGTGGACTTGGCCTGATCCATTGTAGATGATAGCGTTGGTGGTGCTGAGGAACGGCCTCCCAAGTATGATGGTGTCTCATCTTCTTCTCCCATGTCTAGTATCATGAAGTAGGTCGGGACGTAGTGGGTGTGGATTTTGACCGTGATGTCTCTTGCTACTCCCTCTAGAAATCTCGTCGTGTTGTACACCAGCTGCATCTGCATATAGGTAGGGTATAGAGGTGTATTGAATAATAAGTCATATACCTTTTTAGACATAATGTTGACAGCTGATCCAGTGTCGCAAAAAACGTTGTAGAATGAGCACTGTCCAATAGTGCAATCAACAGCTGGCATGCCTAAATCCTTTCTCTTGGTTAGAAATGGTGAAGCTAAGAGGTGGTCATGCTTGTACTCAACAGCCTTGACTACTCGGACTTGCTTTCTCACTTGCCTCCTGTTCTTGTTCTTTATCTTTCCATTTGAATTCTTCTTCTTAGCTTCTTCAATCGTTGGCTTGACTGGGAAGTAAGCTCCTCTTGGATCTATAGGAGCTTCAAGGGTCTTGTTCTTGAAACTAAACTTCTTTTTATTGCCCTTGATGGTGAAACAAATCTTAGCACTGTCCATGTGGATGACAGCCTTTGCAGTACTCAGGAATGGTCGGCCAAGAATGATTGGACTCTTAGGATCTCTGTCGGTATCTAGGACTACAAAGTCTATAGGGACATATGATCTCCCGATTCGTATGCACACATCATCTAAGATTCCTTTGGGGTACTTAACCGTCTGGTCTGCAAGCTATAAACACATATTTGTATACAACAAAGATGTCCATAGAAAGACTTGATCAAAGATTACCTTAGGCATGATGTTGACACTGGCGCCTAGATCGTAGACAACTTCGAGGAAGTCATGCTGCCCAATAGAGATGGGAATCACAGGTCTCCCTAGATCTCCTCTCTTGGGTGGCATGGACTCATCCTTCCATCCTCTTGATGATGCTTCAATGTAGTAACCTGCATGTACATCAACAAGATTCGCGGTCTCGGGCTCTAGAGGTTGCCCTGGAATCTTACCTTCGTTGGTCATTGGAACAGCGGCCGCCACCTGAGCTAATTGTTGTTCTATCATTTTATTAAAGCTAAGGTGGTTCTTAACAGCAGAGGTAAAGCTATCCATTTTAGTGTTTATATTTTCTAGTATTTTATCATTGGATGCTACATTTCTAGATAAAGTCTCCACAGTTTTATTTTGGTTGGAGGTCACTTCTCTCAAAGGCAATTGAGCATAGTTATTGTAATTAGTGCCTTGAAAGTTGTTGACATTTACTACCGTCATTATTAAAAAGTAGAGATAAGTCCTACCCCTAGCAACAACGCCAGAAATGCTCGGTATATAATTAACTTGTCATTAGCAACTAGCCACCACTTTGTTACTAACATTCCTAAACATGAAGTAGGTTGTCATCCCTAATTATATTGCTAGGAAATAATTATAGATTTACATATACTAATGTGACTAGGCAGATATAAAAAAGATATGAATGAAATATGAAATTAAACTAAATAGGTTCTGCAAGCAGACAGATAATTATACCGTTGTAGCATTTTACCTAGAGAAGTCATCCAGGTTGTCGATTTATATTTATACCACTGGGAAAGCTATGTAATAAACTATAATCTATTATATTGATAAGAAACTATATAGGATGAATAAGTGATATTACCAATGTCGTCTACTCTACTCATAACAGGTAGAGGTCACAAGATAAATATGGATAAATATGGGTGATAGCATAATCATCAAGTATCATAATTATAGATAATCATCAGAGCATCTTACTAGTCATAATCATAGTTAGCCATTGGATAAGCTAGAGAGTTACATCTAAGGTAATTCTATAACTACATCAATGAATAACTCTAATTAGTGTAACTACATCTAGTAACAATTGCTAAGTCAATCCTAAATCATTATTACATGTAAAGAGGCATCAACTAATGAGGGTATTAAGACACTAGGGTCACCTCCTTCGTGACCGTGCCCATGCTAGTCCTACATACGGGGGGTGGACTATAGAGGAACTAACATAGTTGTCACCTACGCAGACTACCACACGTCCCGGCATGTCAGGGTGTACTCACAGATAAACAAGACATCTAGACGCCACGTCTACATATCGTCTATCATCTACCCACTGGACAATTGGATAAACGTTATACGAGCAATTACAAGAATTCAATAAGATCGAAGTAACTAAACTAGACATATAATAATCAGTAGACAATGACTATTACAATTAAGAACATATGAATCTATTAAGAGTAAAGTCTCCCTAATCTGAATAATGAATACAATAAAGTAATTAAGAACTAGATCTATTCCCGAACTCTTGCGCTCCAGACAGAGGCCAGGGGCTCTAGATCCTGATGAAGAACTAGATCTCCTCTACTTCTAATCTAGCTAACTAATCCTATGAACTAGAAGGCTCTTGATGAACTAGAAGGCTTCTTGATGCTTGATGGCTTGAGGCCTTGATGAATAATGAATTGGCTCTCTCCAGGGGGGTCTACCTATGTATTTATAGTCCGGTGGGATGCGCGTGTGCCGCAGGATCAAACCGACGTAACCAAGGGCTGAGATACATCGTGGGAGGCGGTGGAGGAACCTTCTAGAAGGAGGGAGCAAACCCTAAGGGGGCACCGCCCGGCGCCCTGGTGGGGCCGGCCGGCCCCACCTGGTGGCCTCTAGCCCCCCTGCTCCTTCCGATGTCTTCCGGAGTCTTCCTGAGTCTTCCCGTTATGTTTCCCGTGGCGGATAAGTTTCGTGTTTATTTTGCACTTGAATCCCTCTTTTTGGCTTTTCTGAAAATAACCCTGGAAAATACAGAATATGCAAAACTCGTGGAAATTGTCAGTTAAAACCATAGACTAGTGTGTTTTCATATTTTTCTTCGGGTCTAAAGTTCTAATAAAAATTGACGTTAACCACCGTCAACAAAAAAGTTACCCGGGAAATTACCTTAGTAGTTGAGCCTTTGCTGATTCCATCCTTGATTTTGAGGACGATAATTGTTGTTGTTGTTGATGATGATGAAGTTCACATCCTCACGGTTCTCAGGGCAGCTGTTGCCTGAGTGTCCCATATTGCCACACACTTCACAAGTCTTGCATGAATCATTGATGCGCATGACGTCTTGTCTTTGGCTGGCCTTGTTTTCCAGCTTCTTCATGAGCAGGTCTATCTTGGCAGACAGTATGTCTACCTCCTTGAGCTGGTGCATTCCTCCACTCCTCTTGCGGGTTGTTTGGCGCTCATCATTCCAATCTTGATTGGAGGCCATCTTCGCCATAAGAGCAATAGCTTGTGGTATGGTCAATGATATAAATGCACCTCCAGCAGCAGCATCGATGTTGTTACGGGTGCTGTTGGTAAACCTATGATAGAAAGTTTGCATAAGGAGCCAATTCTCCACCCTATGATGAGGATATTATAATATATAGTCTTGAAAGTGTTCCCATGCCTAAGTGACTGACTCATCATGTTGTTGCTAAAAACTTGAGATCTTTCCCCTTAGGGCATTTGTCTTACCCATAGGAAAGAACCTTGATAGAAAAGCTGTGGAGCACTTGTCCTAAGTTGTATGATTGTCTTTGTTGGCCTAGAACCATTTTGTTGCCTTTCCTAACAGTGAGAATGGGAATAGATGTAGCAGGACGGTGTCTCTTGGTACATCCTTCATCTTGAAAGTGGTATAAATCTCTAGGAAGTGTTGGAGATGAGCACTTGCATCTTCGTGTGCTTTTCCACAGAACAAGTTGGCTTGCACCATGGTGATAAGGGCTGGCTTGAGCTCAAATCCATTCTCCCCAACTTCGACGTTAGGTCCAGTGCGGATGTTGTTGGTGTTTAGGGCGGAGAACTCGCGCAGTGACTTATCAGCCATTTCCTCAAAAACTAGTGCTAAGTTGCCTTCTTGTTGCTCTTCTTCTTCACTTATAGGAGCTTGCTCCTCCAAAGAATGAACCTTAGCAGTGGGTGTCTTTGATGGAGATTCGAAGGTATCCCTCACTTGCTGGAATTTCCTTCTTCGAAAGAGTTTCTCTGGATTTTCAACGTAGTTACCTGGCAGATCAAAACCACTCATTCATTACCCTGCATAAGATATCACAAAGATAGAAAGCACAAGGGTAATCCTACATTGATTAGGGGTCTATGGTTTCCTCTATCTCATTAGTTTGTTAGGTCTATCGCTATCCCTTTAATCGCTAATTGCCTTCCTTGGCAACAGCGCCAAAAATGCTTGTTGACACCTCTTAATGTTATCTCTAGCAACGGCGCTAAAAATGCGTAAAAAGAGCACCACCACTAGAATTTTAAGTTGTCATCCCCAGCATAACACTAAGGGGTGTGGTATTAAATCATGCCACCATTTAGAATATAGAAATAGTATCCACAAGCGCACAGATCAAATACCATTGTAGCATTTTATCCAGAGTATTACGGGTTGTTATTTATATTTTCCCAAAGGAAGGTCTACATGGCTCTCATGTAAAGGTAGCGTGTTAACCTAGAGTGTAATGGGTAGGCATAACCATGTCCTCGCTACTCGATGCAGGGGTAAGTCACAAGATAAATGATAAGATAAGTATATAATCATCAGCATAAATAGATTGAGACTCCTAACTATATCATTAGGGTTACTAGTAGAACATCAAGAGATATTCCTGGATTATTTCTAGCTACATGTCAATGCATATTATGGTTAGTACAGTACACTTAGTAGTCATAGCTAAGGTTAGCATTATATCTATTCAAAGTGGACATACTAGGGAAGTTTGAGCACATAGCACACCCTTCCTTCATACAAAAGCCCTACTGTACCTATAAACAGGGTTTGGACTACATAGGACTCAACAGGATTGTCACACCCGCGATCTACCAAGCCTGGCTTATAGGGTGCATTCGCAGATAAACAACGTATAAGCACTATGCTTACACAATGTTTACTGTTGACGGTCCTTAACGTTCAAATCCAACCGTCAACTAACCTTCCAAAATGATATAAAAGCAATTCATCTATCTAGAGTAGGGCTTTAACTAACGAATTCCACGAGTTTTGGTGAATCAGTGGTTTTGCAGGTAAACACTGGAAAAGACACACTTTTGAGCTACACCGCAACATAGAATGCAAGATTTGACGCCACGGCAACACAGGAACTTTCCAGAAGAAACGATAAGGAACCACACCGAGCCAGGGGCCCGGGGGCCACCAGGCCAGACCGGCCGGTCTGGCCCTAGACCGATCGGTCTAGGCTGTGCCCCGGTCGCGCCCCGATTCGTCCGGTTTACTCTACCGCCTTTGAGGATCGATCTCCACCATCCGCCAAGGTCGGTTTGATCCAAGGGCTCACGTTGATTCGACAGAGCTATAAAAGGAGAGGCACACCCCCCCATGAGGAGAATCCAGAAGAGAAGAAAGAGAAGAGCTTTAGCTAGAAAACCTAACTAGGATTCTCGGAGGTGTCCCCTGAATGGATGACCTCTCGAGTTAGCATTCCAAGAGAGCGCTAGTTCTATACCTCTAGAAGCTAGTTCTTCAGAGATAGAGAGATAGAGTTAAAAGAGAAAGTTTTGGAGGAGTATCGGCTTGTTGGTGCTACCTCTACGGCTTGTATCTGAGACTACTTTGGAGTCAACTTCTGTGTTCAAGTAAGTAACATTGTTTATCTTGTTTTGCTAGTTTACGACTCTTTTGAGTACTTTAATCCTTGTAGCTCTTGGGTTAGAGTAGTATTCGTAGTGTAAGCGTGGTGCTTAGACTTCGTTACTCGTAAATGTACCCTATTGTCTGGATTTGGTGGTAGCTCGCGGTGGTGACTTATAGCTCCGTTGAATCTTACTTATTCCACTATCCCGTCAGTAGGCCTAGCAGGAAAATAGTTGGAAGCTGAGTGTAGCTTTATCTGTGCTTTTCTATCCAACTCCCTAGTAAAACATCTTAATCATAATTTGGTTGAGCCTGAACTAGAAGCCTTAGTTGTCCCCTCTATATCCCTACCTTCTACAGCCTTGTTTGCTACTCAGTTGGTTAAGTGTAGTTTAGAAGACCCTCACACATCTTCCTTTGGGTTCGATATTAAAACTGTGTATACTTATCCGGTGAAGTGCTACAACGTATCCGTGCGCTTGCGGAATTATTCGGTAGGCATTAACAGATATCAACAAGCATTTTTGGTGCCGTTGCCAGGGAAGACGTCGCTGAGATCACTCTAAACTTATCTTAACCTGTATCATAATCTTATCTTTTCATTGCATACTATCACTCTTTACCTTTTCTATCCTTCAATGGATCAACTTGATTCCACGCCTATCTATAAATATAACTTCATGAGCCTACGCTTAGAGCCAGAGCCGTCCTCAAAGCCTATCTTAGCCTCTGACTATAAGCTACGCCCATCTTTAATAGACATGGTCAGAAACCAATCTTTCTCAGGAGAAGACAATACTAGCCCTTATTCTCACCTCAATGAATTCGAACAAACCTATGCATGTTTGCGCATTAAGGATATGTCCGATGAGACTATCCGATGGAAGCTTTTTCCTTTCTCTTTGACTGGAGAAGCTAGACATTGGTATGATCTCCATGTTGAGAGTGTTAAAGGTGACTGGAGAGCATTATGTGCTGAATTCTGCCTTCAATTCTATCCTATTTCTAAGGTAGTAGAGCTTTGCTTAGAAGTTCTATCCTTCAGACAAGAGAAGAAGGAGACCTTAATTGAAGCCTGAGAATGCTTTAACTGCTTAACTCATTCTAGACCTAGTCTATCCATACTAGACCCCATTCTACTTCAACATTTCTATAAGGGTCTAAATAGAAAAACCACTAAATTCCTCAACCTTGCTTCTGGAGGATCATTCTTGCATATCACTCCTGATGTTGCGAGAAACATCCTTACAAAAATTCATGAAAATGAAGCATCTTTAAAGAAGCTAGTAGAGGAAGAAGATCTGATAGTTGATCAGGAATCCACACATACCACATCCCAACCTACAACTATCAGCGAGCTTGAACCATAGGAGGAGGAAGAAATTCCACTTCTAAAATTCATGCTCGAGATCGAGGATGATATATTTGCTGATTATAGAAACACCTTGAATTATTATGCTGTTAGGAGACCACAGAAATCAAAGAAGTCATCACCAAGTGATGGAGTCTTAGATCCTTTTGAGGTGGCTTTCCTTAAGCAAAATGCTAAAGAGCTTGTGTCGATTATAAGCAATGATTGGTTGGAAGAATCAGAGCTTTCCTCTGATGTCATCCGAGTTGATTTCACATCAACTACCATACCTTGCCAAATCCATAAGGGATCTTTTGAAGCATTATACAACACCCTGTTGTGGGAGTTAACATTATGTCTGCAACATATGCTCAAAATCTTCGAAGAGACATGCCCTTAACCCCAACAACAAAGTTTATGAAAAGTCCTTTAGGCCACATACTTCTAAGTTTTGGAATTCTCTATGTCTTACCTATTTATGTCAAAGGGATAAGAGTTCATTTGAGCTTCTATGTCTTTGATGTCATAGAGTTTGACGTATTGATTGGACAGCCTATATAGAGACTTTTGCAAGAAGGACAAGAAGGGAATTTGACCATTAGCCTTGGGAAGAACTTTAAATTGCCTATATCCATAACTCGTGTTCTCAACAGTGAGACTGAGTCACTCCCTCCTATGGAAGAAGTCTTAGAGACAACTCTTGAATCATCTTTCGAACCAGACTTCGAGGATGATCCTGAACCACTAGAAGAGGAAGGAGATAGTATGCTAGAACCTGACCCTCTAGATGAGTCCGAGGAACCACCTAAGCCTCCCATAGAGCTCAAACCCCTGCCTTCTGGACTTAAATATACTTTCCTAAATAATGATCAAGACTCTCCTGTAATAATAAGTGACAAACTCTCTAAGGAGGAAACCTTCCGATTGATCACAGTCCTAGAAAAGCATAGATCTGCTTTTAGCTATTCACTCCAAGATCTTAAAGGAATCAGTCCTATTCTTTGCACCCATCGTATCCCTACAGATCCTGAGATAACACCCTCTAGAGAACCACAATGTAGGTTGAATAATGCGATGAGAGAGGTTATTAAGAAAGAGGTTTTGAAGCTGTTACATGCTGGGATTATATATCCTGTGCCATACAGTGAGTGGATAAGCCCTGTGCAAGTTGTACCTAAAAAGGGAGGTATGATAGTTGTTAGAAATGATAAGAATGAATTAATTCCACAAAGAACTATTATGGGATGACGGATGTGTATTGATTACCGGAAGCTAAACAAGGCAACAAAGAAAGATCATTTTTCACTTCCCTTCATTGATGAGATGTTGGAAAAGGTTGGCAAATCATTCTTTCTTCTGTTTTCTTGATGGGTATTCGGGATATCATCAAATACCGATCCACCCAGATGACCAAAGCAAAACCATATTTACATGTCCATATGGAACTTATGCTTACTATAGAATGTCTTTTGGACTATGTAATGCTCCAGCTTCATTTTAAAGATGCATAATGTCTATATTTTCTGATATGATTGAAGAGATAATGGAAGTTTTCATGGATGATTTTTTGGTGTATGGAAAAACTTTTGATAAATGCCTTGAAAACTTAGATAAGATTTTGCAAAGATGTGAGGAAAAGCACTTAGTCCTTAATTGGGAAAAATGTCATTTCATGGTTAGAGAAGGAATAGTGCTTAGACATTTGGTGTCCGAGAGAGGAATAGAGGTAGACAGAGCTAAAATTGAAGTAATTGAACAACTACCTCCTCCTATTAATGTTAAGGGAATTTGAAGCTTGCTAGGTCATGCAGGTTTCTATAGACGATTCATGCATAACTTTTCATACATTGCTAGACCTCTAACAAACCTCGCTAGCTAAAGATGTTCCCTTTGAATTTGATGACGCTTGTTTGAAAGCTTTTGAAACCCTTAAGAAATCGCTCATCTCTGCACCAATCATTCAACCCCCTGATTGGTCGTTGCTTTTTGAATTGATGTGTGATGCAAGTGATTATGCTGTGGGGGTAGTTTTGGGACAAACTAAAGACAAGAAATATCACGCAATTGCATATGCTAGCGAAACTTTGACAGGACCTCAACTTAGTTATGCAACTACTAAAAAAGAGCTTCTAGCTGTTGTTTTTGCTATAGACAAGTTTAGATCTTACTTAGTAGGAGCAAAGGTAATTGTTTATACTGATCATACTGCTCTTAAATACCTGCTCACTAAGAAAGATGCTAAACCCTGACTCATAAGATGGATTTTGCTACTCCAAGAATTTGACTTAGAAATAAAAGATAAAAGAGGAGTAGAAAACCCTGTTGCCGATCACTTGTCTAGAATGCAGTTTAAGAATATGCAGGAACTACCAATCAATGACTCTCTTCGAGACGACACGCTCTACGCCATCTCCAGGTCGGATCCCTGGTACGCAAATATTATCAATTTTATGGTTGCAGGATATGTACCACCAGGGGCAGACAGGAGAAAGCTTATCTATGAAAGTCGTCTACATATATGGGATGATCCTTATCTCTTCCGAGTATGTGCTGATGGACTACTCCAAAGATGTGTACCCACTGAGGAAGGACTGCAGATCATTGAAAAATGTCACTCATCACCATATGGAGGTCATTATGGAGCATTCCGAACCATGTATGAAGACACCAAGAACTTCATCCGAAGATGTGGAGCATATCAGAGGCACGGCAATATCAACTCAAGAGATGCCATGCCACTCATAAACAATCTTCAGATCGAACTCTTTGATGTATGGGGAATCGACTACATGGGACCATTTTCGAAATCAGGCAACTATGAGTACATTCTAGTGGCAATTGATTATGTCTCAAAATAGGTAGAGGCAATGCCATGCAAAGCTGCAAATTCTGTGAATTCCAAGAAGATGTTTCAAGAGACAATATTTCTAAGATTCGGTGTTCCAAGAATGGTGATCAGTGATGGAGGAACTCACTTCATTGACAAGGACTTTCGCAACTATTTAATGAAGCAAGGGATTCAACATCACGTAGCTACTCCTTACCATCCTCAAACAAGTGGCCAAGCAGAAACTTCCAGTAAGTAAATCAAGAATATTCTACAGAAGACGGTAAATGAGATGGGAACCGCTTGAAAAGAGAAGCTACCTAACGCACTATGGGCATACCGAACAGCATACAAGACACCTCTTGGCATGTAACCTTATCAGCTTGTCTACGGCAGGACCTGTCATTTGCCAATAGAGCTTGAGTTCAAAGCTCATTGGGCAATTAAGAGATGGAACATGGAACTTGAAGCTGCCAGAACAAAAAGGAAGATGCAACTCTCAGAATTAGATGAATGGCGAGAAAAGCATATCATAACTCAAAGATCTATAAAGAGAGAACCAAAAGGTGGCATGATAAATGAATCAAGAAGAAGAGCTTTAACCCCGGAGATAAAGTGCTACTATTCAACTCCAGGGTAAGATTATTCAGACATGGAAAACTATGAAGCAAGTGGGAAGGACCATCCATGGTGGTAAATTCATCATCACACAGAGCAGTGACACTTCAAAACAATAAAGGTACGTTATTCAAGGTAAATGGCCAACGCCTTAAAATTTTTCTAGAACCTTCTAGACCACTCAAGGAATTGGATGAAATTTGTTTCTTAATTTTTCTGTATTTTATCAAAATATAAAATCCTGTCATGAATTGGGCCACGACGGGAGAAAATTTAGAGAGAAAACAGGCCAAGATTGCACCCCGTGGAAGGGCACCGGAAACCGGGCCAGGGTGGGACCGGCCGGTCCCGCCTCTCGTTGCGAAGCATGTTCCATTAGGGTTCAAAATATGCGGCTTTGATCTGAATCCGCTGCCGCCTTATCATGATAGATGCTCAGGATAGATTAGGATGGAATGCCCCCTACCCCAAGGAACCAGGACTATATAAACAAGCCCCTGGGGTCATTCTCCTCTCATCCCAAGAGCTCTCCTCTCTTAGCCCCTAACAAGGAAGCCCTCCATCTCTCCATCCTTCCACTAAATGGCAAACCCAAGCCTTCCCTACACCGTCGAAGAGCCGGAGGAAGTCCTCCCACTGGCGATCATCCCGCCGAAGCAGCTAGCGGTGGTGCCCCCGAAGGCGATCGTCTCGGTGCCATCGAAGGAGGTCGTCCGAGCTCAACCTCAAGGAGCTCCAATGGAGGAGGCACGCTACGCCCAGGCCATCAGGAGCCCAACCATCATGCCTCCAGCTCGTCGGCCGCTCCTTGGAGATAAGCCTCGACCACTTGGTCATGCTAGTATTTCTCTCCCCCAAGGCACCAAGTTACTACCTCCTAGAGAGGGGGAGAGGCTGCTGGGAGTCACCACCAAGTTTAGGATGGTGACTGGTGCTAAGTACACCACAAAGAAGGAGCGAGTGACTCTGGATGGTGTGCGGGTGGACCCCAACAACATCAAGTTCAATCCACCGCCGAGAGCCGATCCAGAGCTCCCGAAGAAGAAGGCGAGAGCTGCACTAGCCCCGTGACAACCTCGACTGAACTTAGCCATGCTAGAGGCTAGACTAGACCTGCAGGGCCGAACATTGTCTGAGGCACTCAAAGCCCTAAACACGGCCGCACATCACATAGGAAATTTAGAAGCAAATTATGAGAAGATGCGCATTAAAAACAAGGCGTTCAAGGCTAGGGTCGAGGAGGTAGAGAAGAAAGATTAGAGATAGAGATGAGTAGGCGCACGTGATAGTTAGTCCATTAGTTGCTTGATTAGTTAGTTTGCTAGTTTGATTAGTTAATTCCTTTATTCATTGTGTAATAAATATGCCTCATTTGATAATAAAGAAGTGAGTTTTTAGAGTCATCATCTCTCTCTAGATATATGTTTGCTTTTTGTCTCCACCTTGTTGTGCATAAAAGGAAACAGGAAACAAGTATGGGGGAGACAACCAACCAAGAACTCAGAAGGACATCATTCAACAGGAGCCAGGCACGCTCTCCAAAGCACTCTCATTTATTGATAACTGAGCTTAATTGAATACCCTTTAATGAAACATGATTACACCTCAAGGATGAGTATGCTTAGTCATAACTTAAGGCAAGAATCACATAATTCATCTCCTGTAACACTTGCAGCTGTTGGGAACTCTTTATAGGGACCCCAAGGTTCTTAAGTTGTTGACAAGTTTGAGATAGTCAAACATAAAAACCTGAATTTCTCTACCTGGTTATTGGAGCTTTTATTTCAAAAACACAAAAACAATAGCTAAGCTACTTCTCTGTGGTTTTTAAATGCCTATAGAGCCATACATGATCATAACCTACATAAGTAGCTTATTTTGCACTAAGCTCACGTCTTTTTCGAGACCCGTGTTGTAGAGACTTATCATGCTCTCAAGATCAAGATCTACTTACACTCCATACATGCGCTATCCCTACACTGGGGGTAGGTGCAGCTTTTTCCATCCACATAGAAAGCTACTCTTACACTAAGAGTACGCACCCAAAAAGATTTTTTGTAGGATTATGTTTATCTATGCTCTAACATTATTAGAAATCTCTGTCTTGCACAAAGTTTCTCGTGCAGGATGACATGGGCTATGCAAAAAGAAAAAAGAGAGTTAAAAATAAAAAAAATGGACAAGGGTCCACATGTTAAAAAAAGAAAAGAAGGCACTAGATGCCCTCTATAAAAGAAAGAAAAGAAAAATTCAAGATAGCCCATTGACTTCAAGCACTCCAATTCAAGCAAGAGAGATATATCCTTCAAAAGTATGAGCACAAGTAGAAGCAGGATAGCCACCATATATTCCACACACATGCACATCTTGATCTAAGAGTATGATACTTCTCTCCTTAGAACTCTTACGCTGGCTCAGCAATGTGTAAGGTAAGTATACTATTCCTTACCAAACCTTTGAACTCCACATAAGCCTATTAGAGGTAGGTTGCAAAGAAAGGCAGTCGCTCAAGCATGCCTAAAGTGAGATCCACAAATACTACATATAATGAGTGATTTGAGAGTACCACATTGAGGAGCAGGTAAGCTGTGTGTTTATTTCAAAAAACTTACAAAAAAACCTCCAATGGGCCTAGTAGTGAGATAAAGGTAATCTGATTAACTGTTCTACTTTTCAACTTTCTAAAGTTGTTTGGTAGACACTTTGAATCTCACAGTGCAGGAATCACCAGGAATGAGCTTATGTTGATCTCTTTGTCCTAAGCTATGTCTGATCCAACCTTTTCTCGAGGACGAGTAAAAGCCTAAGTGTGGGGGTGTTGTTGACGGTCCTTAACGTTCAAATTCAACCATCAACTAACCTTCCAAAATGATATAAAAGCAATTCATATACCTAGAGTAGGGCTTTAACTAATGAATTCCACGAGTTTTGGTGAATCGGTGGTTTTGCGGGTAAACACTTTGGAAAGACACACTTCGAGCTACACCGCAACATAGAATGCAAGATTTGACGCCACGGCAACACGTAAACTTTCCGTAAGAAATGATAAGGAACCACACCGAGCCGGGGCCCGGGGCCGCCAGCTAGACCGGCCGGTCTGGCCCTGGACCGGCCGGTTCAGGCTCGCCCTGTCGCACCCCCCTGATTCAAAACGGTTTACTCCACCACCTTTGAGGATCGATCTCCACCATCCGCCAAGGTCAGTTTGATCCAAGGGCTCACATTGATTCGATAGGGCTATAAAAGGAGAGGCACACCCCCCTATGAGGAGAATCCAGAAGAGAAGAAGAGAAGAGCTTTAGCTAGAAAACCTAACTAGGATTCTCGGAGGTGTCCCTTGAATGGATAACCTCTCGAGTTAGCATTCCAAGAGAGAGCTAGTTCTATACCTCTAGAAGCTAGTTCTTCAGAGATAGAGAGATAGAGTTAAATAAGAAAGTTTTGGAGGAGTATCGGCCTGTCGGTGCTACCTCTACGGCTTGTATCTGAGACTACTTTGGAGTCAACTTCTGTGTTCAAGTAAGTAACATTGTTTATCTTGTTTTGCTAGTTTACGACTCTTTTGAGTACTTTAATCCTTGTAGCTCTTGGGTTAGAGTAGTATTCGTAGTGTAAGCGTGGTGCTTAGACTTCGTTACTCGTAAATGTACCCTATTGTCCGAATTTGGTGGTAGCTCACGGAGGTGACTTATAGCTCTTTTGAATCTTACTTATTCCACTATCCCGTCAGTAGGCCTAGCAGGAAAATAGTTGGAAGCTGAGTGTAGCTTTATCTGTGCTTTTCTATCCAACTCCCTAGTAAAACATCTTAATCATAATTTGCTTGAGCTTGAACTAGAAGCCTTAGTTGTCCCCTATATATCCCTACCTTCTACAGCCTTGTTTGCTACTCAGTTGGTTAAGTGTAGTTTAGAAGACCCTCACACATCTTCCTTTGGGTTCGATATTAAAACTGGGTATACTTTTCCGGTGAAGTGCTACAACTTTTCCGTGCGCTTGCAGAATTATTCAGTAGGCATTAATAGATACCAACATTTACCACCCACCCAACTATTAATTAGATGAGCGCTATACGAACCTATGGATAAGTATAATGTCAATCTAGCTATACTAAGCATATAACCACAATAGACAAAGAACAATATAACTATGAACATAAGTAGATAAGTATTCATCAATTCAATTGTAGCAATCAGATAACTATACAATGAAAGAGAACAAAGGTGAGAGGAGGTAAGAACTACACCAAATCCAAGCTCTTGATGGCTTCAAAATCCAAGCCTTCGCTTGCCTTCCTCTAGTTCTAACTAGCTATCTAGGCCCTAGCTAAGGAGCTCTGATTAGGGTTTCTGGCTGATGATCGGACTTCGAATGAGGAATGAATGAATGTGACTCCCCCTTGGGGGGTCCTGTCCTCTTTTTATAACCCTGGACGATGATCGTGAGCCATCGGATGAAACCAACATTGACAGGCGGCTAGGATTGATCCTCAAAGGTGGTGGAGCTGACCAGGCGAACCGGAGCCACGACTGGGCCTGCACCTAGGCGGCCAGCCCCAGCCTAGACCGGCCGGCTCCGGCTTCGGTGGCCTCCGCCACCGGCTCGGCGTGGTGCCTTCTCGTCCCTTCTAGAGTTTTCCTGTGTTGCCGCAGAGTCCGTTTTTCTGTTCTTTGTTTCGATAAGCTCTGCGGTTGCGTCTTTTCCAGTTTACGCCTGTAGAAATAGTGAAACATCAAAACTCGTAGAATTCTGTTAGTTTAAACCCTATATCTACTTTGGTGATCACAATTGCATCCTTTTCATGAGTAGTTGATGGTTGGTTTCATACAATAATGACCGTCAACATGAGCCATCAAAGCATGGTATAACCATCAAGGAGAAATCATGTGTGATTGTTAATTCTTTGAGTGAAGCTTTTCATAGCCCTTGCAAGGACTGGAAAAGTGCAGGTGCTGTTGCTAATAAATCATCTATAAATTTTGGCTCTCCGTCTAATTTTGTGCAACACAAGGGCACTAAGGAAGATGGAAGTATAGTAGTTATAAAGATAGAGAAGCCAATTAAGATTATGCCAAAGCCGAGGATGGCTTTGTTTCAAGGGAGAGAGGATGATAAGTATTGTTTTTATTGGTGCAATGATGCTAAAGAGAGATGTGCTAATTTAAGGAGGCAACCAGCTCGTCAAGGAAACCTGACGTGATTATACTCTTGGCCAGAATATAATATTATACTCCCTCCGTCCCAGGATATAAGGCGCGCACGTACTTCAAAATTCAAACTTTGTTATCTTTGACCCAATAATTAATCTAGTAATATAAATTTTTACAGTACAATAGTAATAGCATTAGATTTGTCTTCAAAAATACTTTCTAATGATACTTTTATTATTGTCATAAATTATATATAATATAATAAATTAATGGTCAAAGTATGATTTTGAAGACCGCACCGAGTCAAATCGCGTCTTATATCTTGAGACGGAGGGAGTATTGTATTTTTACACTCGTGTCAGCCTTTCCTTTAATTAGATTAGCCAAGTCACGTTGTTTTTTTGGTGGACTCGGACTTGGGTCCACAAAGCCAAGCGTGCCGCTTAAAAAAGGCCGTGGTCACCACGTATTGGATTAGATTAGATTGGAATTTTATTTTGTGGAGTTTATCCCTCACTGAGCCGCCACTCGAGAACCCTTGTTGTTGGGGTGATTGATTCGGATCCTTCGTGGATTTGTGTGGAGTGTGTGATCAAGCTACTATAGTTCGGGCGCATCACTTGGAATTCCTAGAAGTTCCCTCTCTTTTGATCGTGGTTCGTCGTGGCCGTGGGTGGAAGAAGTTATCTAGGGTTTTGGATTGCATCTATTGTAAGCTGTAACACCCATGGTGTTACGTTAACCTAAACCCACCATGTCATCATATTATGCATTAAGCATCATGTTCAATGATAATGCAAGCAAAGTATAATCATATGCATCATTAAGTAACCACCGAGGAAAGACATGCATTAGTACATTTCATGGTATCAATGATCCTTGCATAAGTAATGTTTTGTCTTGTGTGCTAATCTTGTGTTGAGGTGATAATTCTGCTTTATGATTATTAGTGTAGCTTGATAAGCTTGTTAATTAAATAAAAATGAGTTTATCTAATTCTAGAGTTGTTTGCGCTCTTTTACATCATATGTGTATGTGTATACCATTTAAATTTCACTCACATGTTTAATTTTGTTTATAAAAGCAATCAACTAAAACCCACTTTGATGTTTACAAGTGTTTGACTAACCTTGGCTCACACCCTAAACATGTTTTACAAGTCAAATAATGTAAAAAAAAGAATCAGATTTGAAATTGGAATTCAAATCCCTAACCCTAACCCTAGTGGCTAAGTGTGGGGATTTGTATTTCAAATTCACTTTTGAGGAGCTAACCGTAATTAATTTTCTGAATAAAAGTTGCTAACTTTTGGCACCATTTCAAAGTATAAACTTTGTACTTTGAAGATGTACCATTGGTTAGGTTTGAAACTCACCACAACATCATTAATTAATTGCCCAAAGATTCAATTTGAAGTTTCTTTTCAAAACTCAAAATTCAAAAGTGTTTTTACCCCTTTCTTAATTGTGCTCAAAATATTCAAAATTTGGAAAAACTTCAAAAATACAGTTTGTGCATCTCTTTGAGCTCTACAAGTTTGGTAGATAAAGTTTTTCAAGTTTTTGAATAAAATCAAGTAATTTCAAAAACTCTTTAAAATGCGAAGTGCCCCTTTTTTTTTTAAACCCCAATTCAAAAATTATTCAGTTTTATGAAAAAACTTTCTAAATGAAAGTTGTAGATCTTAAAAATGGAACAACTTTTATTTTTGATATTTTCATCTTTTATTCAAAATTTAGAAGTAATTTTAAAACCCCAAAAGTTTGAATTTAAACCCTTTTCAAATTTAAAATATAGTTTCCAAAAATATTCAAAATTTGACCAAACTTCTTTAATAATAATTGTAGAGCATAAAAAGTTGCACAAATTCTATTTTGGAAATTTTTGAGTTCAGTACAAGTTTTGAGAGTAAATTGAAGAAAACAGCAAAAGGGGAGATGCTACAAGAAAACCAGGCCAATGAGAGAACAACGGCAGCGGGGCCGGGTCTCGCGTCTTCTAGGTTGCCACCGAAGCTGCTTGCCGCTGATCACCGCCGTGCCCAGTTTCTCCATCTCTCCGCGTGAGGCACGTCTGCGTTGCGTGGCAAGCTCCTAGTTGCTGCTGGCACTCCTCTGGCTCGTCTTTATTTCCTCTTAAGTGCCGACGCCATCGCTGCCCGCCCTGCTCGGCTGCACCTCGCCACTAAGCAACTCCTGCCGCCGGCACGATTCCAGCTCTGCTCTCCATTCCAGCTCCCAAGCTCCAGCCCATGGCTTTCGCCACTTCCCTATGCGTCTTCTGAGCTCGCTATCACAGGCTCGCCGTTGCGGTCTCTACCATGACGTGCTCTCCGGAACGCGAGCGCGACATCGGAGCACGCCGCCGCCGCACCATTCCGCCATGGCCACGGTGAAGCTCCCTCCAGGTCCCAATCCATCCGCTCAGCCCCTAGTGAGGTTTGCAAGTTCGTGGGGGTCATGGTGGTGACTTTCCCCAACGCCGGCGACCTCGCCGGAGGCAAGCAAGAAGGCCGACCCGCCATCGCCGCCGATTCTCTCGCTCTGGCCATCAATCAAGACCATGTTACTGCTCGTCGGGTTCGGTTCGTGGGTGGGAGAAGGTGTAGGTGCCGCTTGCTGCCGGGTCTCGCCCGCCCGGCGAGTCGCCGCCGGCGACCACCGTGTCTTCTCTTTTAGAAGAGGGGAGGAAGGGAATGAGGGGCCGGGCTTCTTTTGCCGGGGTCAGCAAGACCGGCCAATCGGGCCGTGCCAAGGTCCAGTAGTGAGAAAAGGTTTTTTTTCTTTTTCTAAATTGATTTTTTCCAAATGCTGATTTCACAATTTTATAAGTAATTAATTTGGGCAGATAAAAATATGATAAAAATATGTATGTGATCTTCATGATGTGTAGGTTTATAGAAAAATATGTGTGCAGCATGTTGAGTACTTTTGTCATGATGAATAATTACCTCTTTTAATTAATAAATGCAAGTTCCATGATTTTAATAATTAAAATATAATTCCAAAAATCATAAAATTTATTTTGTATGCTAATTAGATGATAATGAGCTTAATTAAAAAGTTTGATCATGATTTGGATAATTTTTGTTTTGTGCTTAATTAATGCCTTAATTAAGTAATGCTTTAATTAACATTTTGTTTAATTAATCTTAATTATTATCTTAATTAGTGATTAATTAATTATTGATTAATCTGTGATATTTGTTGAATACCATGCATCAAGTAAACTTCCCTGGTCTATGGCTTTGTCTTGTATAGTTTAAATGGAGAGTTTGCTCACTTTGCTTAATAATTAATAAAATGACTTAAGTAATTTATAAATGCTTCACTTAGGATTGTTTTCCTTTTTGGTATTTCTTTGAAGACCATGAACCATTACTACCCTAATGACTCATGGCTTGATTGTGTGGCGTTACTAGTGGTTATCATCACATGCGTGTCGCATGATAATAGTTATCATCGCATGTGTAGTAGTAGATTAATCTCTTATTAGTAAGTTAGTTAGTGGCTTTCAACAACCGTAAAAATGCTTAATAAATTAGTAATTAACCTTAATCACTATAGGTTTGATTGACGTTGGGATTGAATGATGACCCTAGGTCATTAATCCTAATGACCTTCGGCAATTCAATTACTCCGATTTTATTGTGTTATCTCGATGTTATCATAGTCTGCTCATTATGATCCCTTGATACAACTATACCGTGAAGGAAAGTTGTAATCCAGCTTAATGTGAAATTAAGTTGTTTCATCTATGTTGCATATCATGCATCATGTCATGCATTTCATCATACTTAAACATGCATCATTTCATGCATGTATAGTTTACATGAGAGCGAAGGATCATGATGGTCAAGCTTCAAAGAAGATTCGCGATGATCCAACCCCGACAAGGTGAATCCATGAAGATGTTGATGTCAAGAATAATAACTAACCTTCTCTCGCAACACGTGCAAGCCCCGGATGCATTCAACCCTTCTTTGAATTTTGAAAATCTTTGATAATTTTATGTTGTTGATATGATGCACTAGGTGTAGTAGTTGAGTGATATCCTATTTGATGCATTTACCTTCCTTGAGATATAATCCTTGAAACCCTGTTTTGATTTGAAAATGCTTAGTATATGCTTCGTCCTGCTGATAGCATAGGCTTTACAAATAAAATGTTTTTCAAAAGTTTGATAACAATATTCTCTTGAAAGAGCTATGAAAACTTGATGTTGCTTGTTGTTTATCCTTCACCTTGGCCGGGTCAAGGGTACTCAATAAGAACGTGATGATAAGTAAATCGAGGCCGGGTGGAGTGACTTGCATTAGGAAGGGCTAGTGCCCTGGTGTAGTGTTGTCCACTTGTGAGCCGGTTAAGCACTGTTCATTGCCTTGGCCCTTAGATCATGAGGTTATTGGATAGTACTAGTCGCATGCTAATGGCGGTAAGCTCCCTTGGACTATCTATGATGAGAACGGGTAACCGGGACGAGAAGTAGCGTGTACACATTCTGTGGAGCTACGTCGTCAAAGGAAGCGTAGGGCGAAGGGGTGGACGGCTGTTGACACCTCTTAATGTTATCTCTAATAACGGCGCCAAGAATGCTAGAATAGCGCACCGCCACTAGAATGCCAAGTTGTCATCCCCAGCATAACACCAAGGGGTGTGGTATTAAATCATGCAACCATTTAGAATATAGAAATGTATCCGCAAGCGCACAGATCAAATACCATTGTAGCATTTTACCCAGAGTATTACGGGTTGTCATTTATATTTTCTCAAAGGAAGGTCTACATGGCTTGTGTAAAGGTAGTGTGTTGACCTAGAGTGTAACGAATAGGCATAACCATGTCCTCGCTACTCAATGCAGGGGTAAGTCACAAAATAATAGATAAGATATATATAATCATCAAGATAAATGTATAGAGACTCCTAGCTATATCATTAGGGTTGCTAGTAGAACATCAAGAGATATTCCCGAGTTATTCCTAGCTACATGTCAAAGTATATTATGGTTAGTGCAATACACCTAGTAATCATGGCTAAGGTTAGCATTACATTTATTCATAGTGGACATACTAAGGAGGTTTGAGAACATAGCTCGCCCCCTTCCGTCGTATACAAGCCCTACCGTGCCCATAAACGGGTTCGGATTACATAGGACTCAACAGAATGTCACACCCGCGATCTACCAAACCCGGCCTATAGGGTGCATTCGCGAGATAAACAACGTATAAGCACCACGCTTACACAATGTTTATCACTCACCCAACGATCAATTAGATGAGTGCTATACGAACCTATGGATAAACCTAATGTTAATCTAGCTATACTAAGCATATAACCACAATAGACAAGGAACATAATAACTATGAATATAAGTAAATGAGAATTCATCAATTCAATTGTAGCAATCATATAACTATACAATGAAAGAGAACAAAGGCGAGAGGAGGTAAGAATTTTACCAAATCCAAGCTCTTGATGGCTCAGGAATCCAAGCTGCGCTTGCCTCCCTCTAGTTCTAATCTAGCTATCTAGGCCCTAGCTAAGGAGCTCGATTAGGGTTTCGGCCGATGATCGGACTTCCAAATGAGAATGAATGAATGGGGTCTCCTCTCCCCAGGGGGGTGCCTTTCCTTTTGTAGCCCCGGGCGATGATCGTGAGCCATCGGATCAAACCGACATTGACGGGCGGCTAGGATCGATCCTCAAAGGCGGTGGAGCGAACCGGGTGAACCGGGACCCGAGGGGGCTAGCCCCTGCACCGGCGGCCCAGGGGCCGAACCGGCCGGTCGGCCCGTGGCCTCCGGGCCCCGCTCGGCGTGGTGCCTTCTCGTCTCTTCCGGAACTTTTCGTGTAGCCGTGGAGTCCGTTTTCCGTTTTCTTCTTCCGATAAGCTTGTATGTTTGCGCCTTTTCCGGTTTACGCTGCGAAATAATGAAACACCAAAACTCGTGGAATTCGGTCGGTGTAAACCCTATATCTACTTTGGTGATCACATTTGCATCCTTTTCATGGCTAGTTGACGGTTGAATTAATACAATAGTGGCCGTCAACAACTCCCCCAGCTTAACCTTTGCTAGTCCCTTAGCAAAGAAAACTCGAAAAAAGTTATTGAATATATGTGTACGTTAAGCATTGTAGCTATCTCGAAGCAACTCTCTCTCAAAATATACCTGCAGTCAGACAGAAATTCTCCTCCAAGTTATGCAATAACTGAGCCGACTTTCAAACTTACCCATATTACCTTGGACTATGGGGCTTATTAGCTCTTCCTTGGGTCTTGAGCACTTGACAGACAGAAAAAATCCCATCTAAGCACTATGTCTCAAGTTCTTTGATCAACTATTATTCGGAGTTTTTAGAGGTTTTCAAATAAAACTCGAGCTTCCCATGTATGACACTCTCAAGTCTCTCATCGTATGTGGTATTTGTGGATTCTCACCAAGGCGGTAATGATGATTGCCTTTCTTTTCATCCTATAACTAAGGCTTTTGTGGAGCTCATAAGTAAGGAGAAAAAGCTGAAAGAGCAAACTTGCAATGCATGTGTTGTTAGGTCAAACAATGGATCCATGGAGAAACAAGTCATGCAAATCGAATCAAGATATATAGGTGGATGGATATGGTGGATATATGGTGGAACCTAATTCTACTCAGCTCCTTGAATGCTTCTCTCTCCTTTAAGACTAACCCGAGGTTATGAGCTATCTTTTTTTTTTTTCTCATTTTCTTTTTTCTCTCTTTTTTTTTCGGGAGTCGGGTATCTAGTACCCATTGTTTTGCATTGGGACACTTGTCCATCTTTTTTTTTCTTCTCCCTTTTTCTCAAATATCATTTTGCATAGCTCATAGCACTCCTTTTTGGTATTGATGGATTTAGAGAGATAACACAGAAATCATGGAGCATTTATTAGGTGGCTAACCTAATGGAATATTTTTTTGTGTTCTCTCCCGGTGTAGGAGGAAAACATTTTTTTGGAATGGATGTAGGTGGAATGGAATGTTGTTGCGCCTACTCCAGTCTAGAGTAGGGCATATGAGGGTGAATCTTGATTCAAGAGCATGACAAATTTCTCACCAGGGTCACAAAGGTTGACAAAACTCAATGCAAGACAAGCAAAGATATATGTGGAAGTTGAACTAGCCTATCTCATCATGTTAGCTCTGGTGGGAATGTAAGCTTTGTCATATAGGAACTCATCATGTTTTTGCATTTTTTAAAAGATAAATCTCCGAACTTTAGTGTCACTTAGAACAAGATAGATAGCAGGTCAGATTTTCTCAATCTTATCAATCGGGCACCTAGACTTAGTTCAAGCATATGCAACCCACAAGTTTCGGGCTCGAGCAAATTCTCATGTCAAAACAGTTGGAGCTAAAACTTGGGAAAACTTTTGTCTAAACTCTAGGCATTTCGGAGGTGTTGTAACAGAGCGACTTATCATCATTTCAATTCATTCAAGAGCTTCCTTTTATTGACTCTAAACAGACAAACATTTTTATTTAGTTTTTCATTTTTAAAGACTCAAATTATAAAACTCAAAAGACTCTAAGGACTCTTTAAAAAGCATGGACCTTCATGTGCCCACATATTTTTGGTATATTTTTTTTTAAAAAAATTCTTAGATACTATGGTGAACCTTCATGTGCTCACATATTTTTGGTATTTTAAATTTTTATGACCGACTCGATAATCGGTAGGTACACTTACACTGGGTACCTAGGGGATGCCTTCCCCCAAGCTAATTGTTGTCGTGGTTGAACATTGAAGCCGAGCAGGTCCTCTCAATGGAGCTCACGCTTGTAAGAGCCGGTGTAGCTAAGAACCTTCATCTCATCCGACAAGAAGTTGCTTTCTCCACACAAAGTGGTTAGTTGTGCGCAAGGAGATGTACTTCGAGTGATGAAGATGATGATTCCTAGGTGAACTAGCTCTCGAGTCATCTGCGACAAACATCTCACAAAAAACACCAAAACTCATGGAACGGATTAGGATAAGCAGTTAGTGGTTAGCCATTCGTGGGTTGGTTATTGTGAGAGGTTTCCAAAGGTTATTACAGTACATTCAATGCGACGGGATGCTCAATGATTATTTTTGGATTTTTTTTTTTCAAACAAAATGGAATATATATGCTAATTTTTATTTTATTTTTATGCCACCACGGTGAACACTCCTTTAGCTTGCACTTTGGGCATGTCACATGGGGCTTTGATGTTTTTCAAATGTTTTTATGGTTTTCTATAAAGATTAACTATGAATTAAAAGTGCAAGAAAGTAAATGGATAACTACCATTATTACCTTATGGCAAGGGTTCAGAGTTTAAAGTCCTCCGGACAAGACTTCTCGTCTTCTTCACTCCTGGGGTGCTTCATCGGATCCCGAGGATGTGGGCCCTGATGTTAGACCTCCTGGTGACGATGACTCAGTTGAGGAGGTTACCTTTTCTTTCCATACTTTTGTAGGTTGTTGCTTTGGTGCTTTGTAGGTTCCTCCTTGATTTCCTCCTCCTCAACATTGCTCTTTTTGAGAGCGATTCCTCCGGCGCCGACGTCTCCTCTTGGGCTGGGTAAAAGGCTGCTAATCCGGGGAGAGTTATAATCTTTAAAATAACAGCGTACCTTCTCTCCTGGAAATTGGAAGTGGACTTGGCCTGATCCATTGTAGATGATCGCGTTGGTGGTGCTGAGGAACGGCCTTCCAAGTATGATTGGCGTCTCGTCTTCTTCTCCCATGTCCAGTATCATGAAGTCGGTCGGGGCGTAGTGGTCCTGGATCTTGACCATGATGTCTCTTGCTACTCTCTCCGAAAATCTCGTCGTATTGTCCGCCCATTTGCAGCTGCATATAGGTAGGGTATAGAGGTGTATCGAATAATAAATCATATACCTTTTTTTAGACATTATGTTGACACCGATCCGGTATCACGAGAAGGCGTTGTAGAATGAGCACGCCCCAATGGTGCAATCAATGGTGGCGTGCTGGATCCTCTTTCTTGGTTAAGAATGGTGAAGCTAAGAGGTGGTCATGCTTGTACTCAACGGCCTTGACTACTCGGACCCTTTCTCACTTGTCTTACGTTCTTGTTCTTTCTCTTCCCATTTGAATTCCTCTTGGTTCCTTCGTTTGTTGGCTTGACGGGAAGTAAGCTCCTCTTGGATCTATGGGAGCTTCAAGGGTCTTGTTCTTGAAACTGAACTTCTCTTTATTGCCCTTGATGGTGAAGCAAATCTTAGCACTTGTCCGGTGTAGATGACGGCCTTTGCGGTACTCGGGAATGGTCGGCCAAGAATGATTGGACTCTTGGGGTCTCTGCCGGGTATCCGGGACTACAAAGTCTCTGGGGACATATGATCTCCCGATTCGTATGCACACCCTTGGGGTCATCTAAGATTCCCAACAAAGATGCCCATGGAAAGATTTGGTCGAAGATTACCTTAGGCATGATGTTGACACTGGCGCCTAGATCGTAGACAACTTCGGGGAAGTCATGCCTTTGCCCAATAGAGATGGGGATCACGGTCTCCCTGGATCTCTTCTCTTGGGTGGCATGGAGTCATCCTTCCATCCTGATGATGCTTCAACGTAGTAACCTGCATACACACCAACAAGATTCGCGGTCTCGGGCTCTAGAGGTTGCCCTAGAATCTTACCTTCGTTGGTCGGTGGAACAAATGACCGCCCGGTGAGCTAATTGTTGTTCTATCATTTTATTGAAGCTAAAATTTGGTTCTTAACAGCCAGAGGTAAAGCTATCCATTTTGATGTTTATGTTTTCTAGCATTTTATCATTGGATGCTACCTTCCTAGATAAAGTCTCCACAATTTTATTTTGGTTGGAGATCACTTCTCTTAAAGGCGGTTGAGCATAGTTATTGTAATTAGTGCCTTGAAAGTTACCTTGGAAGTTACCTTGGTAGTTGGGCCTTTCTTTGGTTCCATCCTTGATTCCGAGGGCGATAGTTGTTGTTATTGTTGTTGATGAAGTTCACGTCCTCACGGGTCTCGGGGCAGGTGTTGCTGAGTGTCCCATATTGCCACACACTTCACAAGTCATGCATGCATCATTAATGCGCATGACATCTTGTCTCGACTTCGTCTTGTCTTCCGGCTTCTTCATGAGCAAGTCTATCTTGGCGGGCGGCATGTCTACCTTCTTGAGCTGGTGCATTCCTCCACTCCTCTTGCGGGTGGTCTAGCGCTCATCATCCCAATATTGATTGGAGGCCATCTTCTCCATAAGAGCAGTAGCTTGTGGTATGGTCGGTGACATAAATGCACCTCCGGCCCGGCATCAACATTGTTGCGGGTGCTTTGGTAAGCCCATGATAGAAAGTTTGCATCGGGGGCCAATTCTCCATCCCATGATGAGGACATTCGATATGTAATCTTGAAAGTGTTCCCATGCCTCGGGGGGTGACTCATCATGTTGTTGTTGGAAACTTGAGATTTTCCCTCTTAGGGCACTCGTCTTGCCCATAGGGAAGAATCTTGCTAGAAAAGCTATGGAGCACTTGTCCCAAGTTGTATGGTTGTCTTTGTTGACGTAGAACCATTGCTTTGCCTTTCCCAACAGTGAGAATGGGAACAGACGCAGCAAAGATGGGTATCCTTTGGTACATCCTTCGGCTTGAAAGTGCTTTGCAAATCTCCGGGAAGTGTTGGAGATGAGCACTTGCATCTTCGTGTGCTTTCCCACGTAACAGGTTGGCTTGCACCATGGTGATAAGAGCGGCTTGAGCTCGAATCCATTCTCCCCCAACCGACGTTAGGTCCAAAGCGGATGTTGTTGGTGTTCGGAGTGGAGAACTTCGCGCGGTGACTTATCGACCATTTCTTCAAAAAACGGTGCTAAGTTGCCCTCTTGTTGCTCTTCTTCTTCTTCTCTTGTAGGAGCTTGCTCCTCCAAAGAACGAACCTCGGCCGGTGGGTGTCCTTGATGGAGATTCAAAGATGTCCCTCACTTGCTGGAATTTCTTCCTTCGAAAGAGTTTCTCTGGATTTTCAACGTAGTTATCCGGCGCATCAAAACCACTCATTCATTACCCCGCATAAGATTTCACAAAGATAGAAAACACAAGGGTAAGCCTTGCATTGAGTAGGGGGTCTATGGTTTCCTCTAACTCATTAGTTTGTTAGGTCTATTGCTATCCTTTTTAATTGCCAATTGCCTTCCCGACAACGGCGCCAAAAATGCTTGTTGACACCTCTTAATGTTATCTCTAATAACGGCGCCAAGAATGCTAGAATAGCGCACCGCCACTAGAATGCCAACTTGTCATCCCCAAAGATAACACCAAGGGGTGTGGTATTAAATCATGCCACCATTTAGAATATAGAAATGTATCCACAAGCGCCTGGATCAAATACCATTGTAGCATTTTACCCCGTATTACGGGTTGTCATTTATATTTTCCCAAAGGAAGGTCTACATGGCTTGTGTAAAGGTAGTGTGTTGACCTAGAGTGTAACGAATAGGCATAACCATGTCCTCGCTACTCAATGCGGGGGGTAAGTCACAAAATAATAGATAAGATAAGTATATAATCATCAGCATAAACAGATAGAGACTCCTAGCTATATCATTAGGGTTGCTAGTAGAACATCAAGAGATATTCCTGGGTTATTCCTAGCTACATGTCAATGTATATTATGGTTAGTGCAATACACCTAGTAATCATGGCTAAGGTTAGCATTACATTTATTCATAGTGGACATACTAAGGAGGTTTGAGAACATAGCTCGCCCTTCCATCGTATACAAGCCCTATTGTGCCTATAAACGGGGTTCGGATTACATAGGACTCAACAGGAATGTCACACCCGCGATCTACCAAACCCGGCCTATAGGGTGCATTCGTAGATAAACAACGTATAAGCACCACGCTTACACAATGTTTATCACTCACCCAACGATCAATTAGATGAGTGCTATACGAACCTATGGATAAACCTAATGTTAATCTAGCTATACTAAGCATATAACCACAATAGACAAGGAACATAATAACTATGAATATAAGTAAATGAGAATTCATCAATTCAATTGTAGCAATCATATAACTATACAATGAAAGAGAACAAAGGCGAGAGGAGGTAAGAATTATACCAAATCCAAGCTCTTGATGGCTCGGAATCCAAGCTGCGCTTGCCTCCCTCTAGTTCTAATCTAGCTATCTAGGCCCTAGCTAAGGAGCTCGATTAGGGTTTTACGGCCGATGATCGGACTTCCAAATGAGAATGAATGAATGGGGTCTCCTCTCTCTCCGGGGGGTGCCTCTCCTTTTATAGCCCCAGGCGATGATCGTGAGCCATCGGATCAAACCAACATTGACGGGCGGCTAGGATCGATCCTCAAAGGCGGTGGAGCGAACCGGGCGAACCGGGACCCGAGGGGGCTAGCCCCCGCACGGCCGGGGCCAGGGCCGGCCGCCGGTCTGGCTCGGTGGCCTCCGAGCCCCCGGCTCGGCGTGGTGCCTTCTCGTCTCTTACGGAACTTTCCCGTAGCCGTGGAGTCCGTTTTCCGTTTTCTTCTTCCGATAAGCTTGTATGTTTGCGCCTTTTCCGATTTACGCTGCGAAATAATGAAACACCAAAACTCGTGGAATTCGGTCAGTGTAAACCCTATATCTACTTTGGTGATCACATTTGCATCCTTTTCATGGCTAGTTGACGGTTGAATTAATACAATAGTGGCCGTCAACAACGGCGTAGGAGGTGGTGTACTGTGCTCTCGTGAGGCTAGGACCTGTTCTGGTTTGGAGAAATCCAGGCGTCGAGTTGATGTATGTAAGATGGTCAATCCTGCATACATCGTGTGCTAGGAAGCCCCAGCTGGGTATATAAGCGGTTCGAATCGTCGGTGCTCCACGATATGGGAGACTTGATCCAAGCACCAAAGATCGTAGTAAGGATGGAAGCCGTTGAGTCAAAAGTTTTGAAACCGAGATCCCGTGTCTTACAAGTGTTTGCTCTAGACTAGGATAATTTAAGAATGAATAGTAAGGATCAACATTAGTCGCTTTTACGCCAAGGTGTCTTTGATTCTTGCTAAAGCCTTACCTTGATTCCTATTAGCCAGCATTCCTGAGTCTTCTCCACTCTTTTCTACCGGGTAAGTCTTGCGGAGTACTTTTTGTACTCAGGGTTTGTTTGACCTCTGTTGTAGGTACTGACTAGTGAAGCTAACTTCGGTCATACCAGTGGGCTTGGCATGATCGAATATCTTCCGGCTGCAAAGTTCTCTTCTTGCTTCCGTAAACTCAGTTAAGTTTTGTTTAATCAAACTCTAATCAAATGTTGTAATTTTCTTTATAAATCTCCAGCTATTCTATTACTTTTGAATAAAACAGTTGTAATATCATTGATGGCCACTAAGTGCAAATTTTATACCGTCAACAATCGCTCCCGAAGAAGCAATAGAAGACCGATACGGGCTATATCTGACAAATTCCACGTGTTTTGGTGATTTGTGAAATTTCTAGGTGATTTTCCAGAGAAAGCTAAAAGAAGGATTTTAGTGCAATTTTACCACAAAACTTAACCGCGACGCAACTACATCGCCAGAGGGTTGAGGAAGGCTCCAGAAGACACCCGAATCAGCGAGGCCCGCAGCCGCCACCAGGTGGGGCCGGCCCGGCCCCCACCATGGAGCCGACCGGCGCCATAGGGAGTTCTTGGGCGGCGCCCCTTCCGTAAGCTTCCTCCCCGACGCCTAGGGTTTTCATCTCCACCGTTAGCTACGTCGGTTTGATCTGCGCGCCACTCCACCGGGCTATAAAAGGAGGGGTAGACCCCCCTCAACACACCAATTTATTCCTCCTGCTTCATTCGTCAAGAGTAGTTAGAAGTTAGGGTTTCCAGATATTAGAAGTAGAGCTCTAGTTCTTTAAGTTCTTAGTTTAGTTGTCTAGCAAGATTCAAGTAGAGATCGGACGCTCCGCTCGGGATTCCAGATCTATCTTCTAGAATTTGGTAATTTTATCTTGTATTTTATTATGACTTTGCTCTACTTTAATATATTGCTACTTATTCAGTTCTTCGTTTATTCTAGTTGCACATTCGATATAGTTGTAGTTTATGATGATTATTGTTATATGATCGTAAAGCGCCTGATTCAATACTCGAGTGGGTCAGGTGGTGCGCATTATGTAGACGTGGTGTCTAGATATATTGTGTACCTACGGAGGCACCCCGATGTGCCGGGTCGTGTGGTAGTCCGCACAGTGACAGCTGCGTTGGTTCCTCTGTAGTCCATCCCCCGTACGTATGACTAGCCGAGCACGGTCGCGAAGGAGGTGACCTTTGTGTCTTAATATCCTCATTAGTTGATGCTCCTTATGATGTCTTCTCCGATTTTATTGCACTATAGATGAAAATGTGTAGCATGCGTAGGTCGTAGACTTTATATTAGTAATTACATAGGTTTCTT